>CM016623.1:64381917-64875560 GCA_005393395.2 Gossypium australe | reverse complement strand
ACTTAGAAAGAAGAATTGGGGATAGTGAACTTAATTTTAGAAGAGAAAAAATGAGTTCTTTTTTTATATGAAATTTTGCGGCGTTCTGAACCAGGATTTTCAACTACAAGAAAATGCAACAGTTATAAAGTTTAAAATAAATTTTCCATATCTCAATGGTCTCCATAATATATAAGCAGAGATTCAGATAAAGCCATCGAGACCTGACACAAAATCCTCTATAAATGGAGCTTCAAATGACATCTCCAATGCATTAAGCAAAAGATGCAACTGGGAAGCAAATCCAATTCTCTCTCCTTTTGAACTATCACTTCATATAAAAATCAGTGTAATCAGATGTATCACGTAACAAAGATATAAAGAAATTAATGAAACAAAGGGACCATAAACATACAAAGGTAGTTGAATTTTCAGAAGGATCAATCTTAATAGTTCAGAATAAAAGGAGGAATCCATGGCATAACTCCTTACAGATTGGGGTACAAATTTGGAGCTAAGATCCACTTCTCAACTTCGTGGGGTGAAGCGTTTTCCATTTCAGCCATTTCCAAGGAGCTTTCAACCACCTTTTCTGACCAAGTGACCACTAAATCAAATCCTACATGCATAGAATCCATCAAACATTGCCCGCCAGCAATTGAACAAAGAAAAAGCAGACCCTCAGAGCTTGCACCAGCTCAGAAAAATTTGCAATTCCTCTAGGAGGCAAATGTCATATCCATCCTCAAATAAAAAAAGTTAAACAAACATAAGCTTACCCAAGGGCATCCATCCCAATGCTTACTATTGGGATTATCACAGCCTGGACTTGTTTCAGATTCGACATTTTCGGTATCAGCCTCTTGGATATCATCGTAATTGTCCTCATCATTTGGAAGTGTTGATAGATGAGTTTCATTAAAAGATGTACTCTGAAAAGATGCATTGATTGGTCTGACATGCAGTAAGCCTTCAAAAATAGATGATCAATTAGTACTATCTCTAAGGGTATAGTCAATGTGAATGCAAAAATATTACAAATCTGAAGCAAAACTTGCACAAACAATGGGAAAGGATATTTTGAGCATCATGATCAAGACCAACATTAAACAAAATTTCAGCTTTATCAATTGAGAAAATTAGCAAAATGCTAGTTTAGAAGATCTGATATCATCTTACCGTCAAGTAATAATAATAAACCCATGTTAAATATTAAAAACTAAACAAACCATATAGTTCGCAAGCTTAGAAGAATCTGCAGGCTTTTAATAAAAAAAAATGAACTTACAAACATAGAAACAAACAACTCATACAATCCTTCCAGATGCATGAACTTTATAGGAACCTGGCTACCAATACAATCTGCCTCAAACCGTCTCGTAAAATTGTTCCCATATTTTGTATTCCATAAATGCTTTTCTTGAAGGGTCATGGACAGGGACAAAAGCTGGCCACAGACTGCAGTACCAAAATGTATACAAAATTTCTAAATAAAGATAAAATAAAATGAAACTAAAACTGGCATATATTGCAAAACTTGCAGAAAGATCTATTCCTTTGACTTACCAGCTATCAAAGGCAGACCATACTTTGATCCGCTGTCCATTTAATACCTCATTTCTGGTACCCGATTCCTGCTTAGTTAAAAAGAACTGTTAGTGATGAAACATTAAAACAATAGGTACTGGGGAAAAGGTCGTGAATAGAACAGAATAGGAAAAGAAAAACTGAAACCTTGCACAGAAAGAAAAATCCATGAATAGCAAGGGTATCCACAAACCGATCATATATACCATCTATGCGGCCAGGCATCAAACGCTAAGTAAGTTACAAGCATGCGACATAGGTGACAAAATGGCAGAACCCAGAAACGCTAAAAGGTTCAACTTATCAGAAATTTAAAGCGTCAATGAAGCAACAATGCACAAAGATGTTAGCATTGACAGCAATCGCAACACCAAAACCTCGGGAAATATCAACGTCACTCGTATCTTTCCTCTTTCATCGCTGTCAAACTTGGACCTCAGAGCATCACCACGATCTTGCCGTGTCTCTCATCGCCGACAGACTCCCTTTCTTCTCCTTCCCATACACGTTCGTTTCCACCGTTAGCACCATTGCCATTAAAGTCCAAACTGCATAGTGACTTACGAGGAAAAATGGATTGAAATGAAAGGCGAAAATCAGTGCTAACATATGGACGAAGATCGGTGGGGGAAACCGATCTAGGGAAATTTGGGGGACTCAGTAAATTTAGGGTTTGGGAAATAAAAATCGGGCTTATAGAGAGTGAACTCAGTTTTTTAGGAGAGAAAAAAAAGAGACCTATTTTTGTAACATATTTTGCGGCGTTTCTTGATAAAACGCCACTATAGTTCCATTTTTTTTATCCATTTTTAATTTTTTTCATTTTTGATTTATATATTTTCTATATTTTTTTTCAAATGTTGGACTGAGATTATCATTTTTTAAAATTTATTTTATTATATTTTGAGTATTGAACTTTTACTAAAATATTAAATTAAGTTTTTAATTTTTTAATTTTTTATTATTAAATTTTAAAAATTTAATTACTATTACAACTCTTTTAGGAATTCTTTTTCTTTCTTTTTACATCAACATTATTCTTAATTATGGTCTGCATTAGTTGTTTAGATTTTTATATAAATGGCATTTAATTATATATATACACCTAAATTTTGATATGATATATCTCAGAATTATGTATGAATTTTGGTTTAATATATAATTCTAGATGTGAATTCTAATTGTGGTTTAAATGTATAGTTGAAACTTTAATTTTGATTTAATCATACACATTATTTAAAATATAAATACATCAATATTTTATATTAAATAAATATAAATTTTTATGTATGCAACATATAAATAAATAATGATGTTAATTATATCAATAATTGTGTTAATATTTTACAAGATCTGGATCAAATTAAAGTTCATATATACAATTGCACACTAAACCATTGTTCATGTATGCTTTTGGGATTTAACCCATTTGATATATTTTTTTTAAAATAATAATTTATATTTATCTTATTATGATTTATATTCTAAAAAATCCAAGATTAATCCTTAACGTTTTAATCAAGCCTTAAACCCTAAAATCTTAAGTCCTAAACAGAAACCCTAAACCTCAAACACGTAACCCCTAAAATCATAAACCTTAAACCTTAAACCTTAAATCATTAAACCCTAAAACCCTAAACGTTTGTCATAACTACAGAATCTAACATCGAAACCTTAAAGTTAAACTTACATCGCATTTTAACCTTAAAATTAAATTTATTTTAAATAATAGTATTTTAATTTTTTAATTTTTAACATATATTTTTCTATGTTTTTACTTTCAATTTTTTTCCACGTGTCATTATTTTGTTTGAAGAATATAAATATTCAATTAAAAATAATTGTATTTTAATTAATATAAATAGTTAGGGTTTAGGGGTTTCAATAAAGCAAAACTTTTAAATAGTTTAGTTATCAATTTGTAACTTTTCATAATTAAGTCAGTTTCAAATAGCAAAATAAAATTAATTTGTAAGTAAAAAATGCAATCTCACCATTTTTATAGCATATATTTTTATATTTTTTTAATGATTAAATCAAATTTGATATTCTATCTTCATTCGATAAACCCTAAACCCTAAACCCGTGAACCTTAAACCATACACCCCACAAACCCATAAACTCAAGCCATAACCCTAATCCTAAGACTAACAGTAAACCATAAACTCTAAACACTAAATCTTGAAATACTGAACTCGAAACCCTAGTCAGCCCATACAAACCACTAAACCCTTAATTATAACCTTAAACCCTAAATTATTTAGATAAATTTTGAATATATATTCTTTCAATATTTTAGAAAATTTAAATAACATTTTCAATTTACTAATTAATTTTGTTTCTCTACAGATGCATGGGTTACCAATTTTTTTAATTTAATATATAAAGCTTATCTATTATCTCTAAAATAATTTAAACTATAATTATAATTTTAATATATATATAAGAAATTAAATAATTTAAAACTATAATATATATAAATTTTGTCTTCTTATAGTGGCTAAACCCTAAATATAAAAAGTAATTAAAATAGAATGTTAATGCTTACATAGACCCTAAAATAAATTAAATTTTTATTCATAACCCTAACCCCTAAAGCCTAATAGCCAACCCCTAAAATCATAACCCTTAAATTATTTATTTTTGCGGCGTTTTTAAAAAAAACGCAGCTAATGACATACTTTTTGCGGCGTTTACAAAAAAACGCCACTAATTCTCGATCTAGCAACTAAACTACAAAACATCGTCGTATTGATTAACACCTTTGCGGCGTTTTTGGTGAAGCGCCACTAATACTCTACATTTAGCAGCGCTTTTCTAAAAGCGCCGCTAATGCTCAAATCTTTAGCAAAAACGCCGCTAATGCTGAGATCTTTAGCGGCGTTTTTTTAAAAGCGCCGCTAATGCTCAGATCTTTAGTGGCGTTTTGGAAATAAACGTCGCTATTGCTCAACTTTTTGCGGCGTTTTCTTTCAAACGCCGCTGACGTATAATATTTACGGCGTTTTTCATTAAAACGCCACTAAAAATGCCGCTAAAAGTCTGTTTTAGTGTAATGTTTGCATTCATTTCATGCATTTGCATTACATCATATCATTTGCATTTAAGTTCATAGAGAAAGTCTAATTAGTTGAAATTATAACAACAGAAAGAGGGAAAAGAGAAAGAGAGAAGGGAAATCTGGAAGCTGAACACCACTACGGTACACGTGCAAAGACAAGGAAAATGGATCAAAGACTTGAATAATTCCAGAGGGATATGCAAGACCAGATGCAGGAGTAAATGGCAAAACTCCAACAAGAAATGAGAGATCAAATGTTGGAAGCTCAGAGAAGCATGATGGCTCAAATGGCCCAGATGTTGAGTGGGGCAATGGACAAAGGGAAGGGTCCCATAGTTAACACTGAAGACAATGAGGACTTTCCTCGGGGTTTCACCCCACCGCATGTACAGTCGGAGGAGTATCCCCAAAGGCCATCTGTCACGATTAGGCCTCAACAGGGGCAAGATGATCCTAGACCACCCATGAACTTTTAAGTGGGCTCGGGATCTAACCCAGGAGATAACCCTACTAACCCCATTATTCCTGATTTGGATATAGCAGAAATGGAAGAGATGTGAATCCTCGAGGCAGTTAGAATATCGCTGTAGATGGTTGGAGGAAAAGTTCAAGGCTCTGGAAAATACCGATCATCACCATGGTATTGACGCTAAAGACTTGAGCTTGGTTCTAGATTTGGTACTTCCTTATAAGTTCAAAATGCCAGAATTTGAGAAGTACAATGGGACTAGTTACCCTGAAGCCCACATCACTATGTTTTGTAGACTGATGACTGGCTATGTGAACAATGATCAACTTTTGATTCATTGTTTCCAAGACAGTTTAGTGGGGACAGCATCCAGGTGGTACAACCAACTCAGCCGTGCTAGGATTAGCTCCTGGAAAGACCTAGCCCAAGCCTTCATGAAGCAATACAATCATGTCACAGACATGACGCCTAACAGAATCACTTTGCAAAACATGGAGAAAAAGTCAAATGAAAGCTTCAGGCAGTATGCGCAAAGATAGAGGGAGGTCGCCATGCAAGTTCAGCCACCACTCCTAGAAAAGGAGACTACAATGCTCTTCATCAATACCTTGAAGGCTCCATTCATCACTCATATGATAGGAAGTACCACCAAGAGCTTTGCGGATATAGTGATGGCAGGAGAGATGATTGAAAATGCCATAAGAGGCGGCAAGATTGAAGTAGGGGAAACGACTAAAAGGTCTGCTCCTAGGAAAAAGGATGAAGAGGTGAATAATACGAGTACATACAACAAAGGGTACTCAAAAGTAATTACTGTTAACCAGCCAAAGATGATCACTGCTAGGCAACAAGGGTCGGTGAGACAAGAGTCGGACACAAGGCCAAACTCTGAAAAGCTCCAATTTATGCCAATCCCAATGACGTATAATGAGCTATATCAAAGTTTGTTTGGCACACACGTGGTATCTCCATTTTATTCGAAACTGTTGCAACCTCTTTTCCCAAAATGGTATAATGAGGATGCCCAATGCGAATACCACTCGGGAATAAAAGGTCGCTCAATTGAAAACTGTACTACGTTTAAAAAGTTGGTTGAAAGGTTCATTAAAATGGGAATTGTGAAGTTCGACGATTCATTAAAACCTGATCACTTTGACGAGGTAATCTAGAGTAATATTCAAAACACGCCTGTTGCCTTAAGTCTAGAGGCAATAAGAACCCTTTTGTGAAATAGACTTGTGTCCTAAATTCTTATTTCAATAAAATACATCTTTTATTCTTTCCGTATATAGATTCTTTTATTTCTGGACTTCCTTTCAAATATTCTTTTATTCATTCATGATCATATCATACAAATAACCATTCTTTGAATCATTCATTCTTTAGAATCTTCCTTCGAACCTACAATAAGTCTCCAGATATCAATGATGTCAGCAACGCTGCTACTGACTCGGAATCTCCTTTTGAGTAAGATATGTGTCTCGAGGGATCTTAGGACTTTAAAAATGGCAGAGATTGTGACCTATCTTCTGATTTGTTAAGAATGGTAGAACATGATCCTACCTTACATAGAGTCAGTGAATATTGCGAGCATAGAAAAGAGGTGAAGATTGCAGCCTAGATCACCAACAGAGATAAGTTAAGACATCATTGAGTTATTTTCAAAATTCAAAGATATTTTTGCACGATCATATCAAGACATGCTTGGAAAAATCTTAAAAGAGGCCCATAAGGGTGTTTAGAGAACATGCTAATGGTTATACAATATTCAAGCTAATCATAAAGGGGATGGTATCAGCTATGTCATATTTAAGGAGACAAGATTCATGTGCCTACTCCAGTTCTTCATAAATTTTCCATATGTGGGGCATGGATGTGATGGGGCCAATCTCGTCAAAAGCTTTTAGCTAATAACGATCCATCGTCGTGGTCGTCGTTTACTTCACTAAGAGGGTGGAAGTAGCTTCATATGCCAATGTTGCAAAGTCGAAGTTATCAAATTTAAAAAAAAAAGGGAAGGACCAAATGCTAGCAGAATGCCATAAAGGATCGCGTTTAACAAATAATTGTACAAAGTCAAAGTTTACAGTTTTTCTAAAGATCAAGCAACATATCACAGTGCAGCAAGAGTTGCCAAAAAAATGAAAGGTGGCTAAAACTTGTAAAGATTGGCATAAGAAACTATCATTTACTCTCTATGATTATCAAACGTTGGCCAGGACCTTTGCCGGGGCAACATCTTACACATTGGTTTATAGATTGGAAGCGTTTTTATCAATTAAACCTAATCGAAGGAAATGTTAAAAGCTATCCATCACGGTTGGATAATGCGATCTTACGACAAAGAGGTTCATCCTAGAGAATTCCACAAGGGAACCTGATGTTGAAACAGATTTTTCTTCTACAAAACAATTTTAGAGGAAAGCAGATGCCAAACTGGAAAAGACCTTATGTTGGAAAAAATGTCTTTTCTAGAAGAGCATTGATATTGACCAAGATGGGTGCCAAAGACTTACCCAATCCAGTGAATTCAGGTTCATTCAAGAAGTATTTTACCTGAAAGGGGAAAGGCCAAGGTGAAAACCCGCAAAGGGTGCTTTGAGACCAAAGGGGTTTTGAGTCGAAAACCCGAAAAGGGCGGCTCAAATTTCGATCAGGGATAGGGCATGTGGTAGTCTTGCTATGACTGAATTAATAATGAGGAAGTATGCTACGTCTCGAGGCACAGACAAAGTTTTCCAAATCTTCTAAACACGTATTGAGCTTAAAATGGTCCTCAAGAAGTTTGTATAGAGAAGCTCAGGCTGCGATATCTGGGGCACCTAGCTTCCATCTTACCTATTTTTGAATTTACTATCTTTGATTACTTTATTCTTTTAAAAAATACACCTTAATTAATTTCCTTTTATAGCATTGGCTACCTTTTCATATACTTTATTCTTTTCAAGATACACCCCAATCAATTTTCTTGGTTATCTTTTATAACTTATTTGTTTCGAGCTATGCTCTTGATTAATTTCTTGTCCATTGATCTTTTTCAAGCATTTTATATTGAAACAATGATTATTGGACTAATACTTTCATAAAAGGAGTTTTGCATATTACTCTGGAAGCTTCTAAATAATATGAGAATCTGAAACAGGACTATTGTTTAGAACTCACCAAGCCTAAGGGTTGGAAATATTGAAAGATGATTAGCTCTTCGGATTTTTATTGGATAAGACATTTTTGTTGGTGATATCATTTCGACAAATGACGAGCAATGTCAACCTAGGGGTAGAAGGGGATCATTCTCGAGAAAAGAAAAGATATCCTGCATTCATCTAGTCATTACATCCAGGGAATGGTGTAACAGATCAAGTTAATTGAAGATAATATAAATTTCATGCCTCTGAATGATAACTGTATGGTTGGAAGAAACTAAATGTTATTCCCCTGAAGTTGCAGTGGGAGGAACAAATTTTATGTCCTAAGGTTCAAGAGAAGAGACTCTGGAATTATAGTGGGGCAGGCTTGTTAAGCAAAACATGATCGTTTCTTTGGGTTTTCTGTCAAAAGACACCAGCTGAACGAGAAAGCATGGTAGCGCATCAGTGATAGAAACTTGATGAACTTTGAGCAACGACAACCCAAACATTAAATGATACGAACCGGCTCAGGATGAGTCGAAACGTATATGAGTTGCCCAATCGTCTACGAGGAGGAAACAAGCCTTTGGAAAATAATCGGAAAATATAAATGAGTTTGCGGAAGCTTAAGTGAATAAAATAAGAGATGGTTCGGTTTGGCGGAACAAAATAAAACTAAAATAGATAAAAAGATAATTTAATGGAGATGGATAAAAGAACTTAAACAAGAAGCAATTCAACACTAAAGAGTGCCACCCCGGGTTCTATAATGTTTAAGGTGGATAAATGGAATCGATGATGGAAATAGAAATACGAACTTAACTTAAGAAAGATTCAACACTATATAACAGTGTCACCCTGTTTCTTATATCGTTAAGGTGGATAGATGAAGATAGGTTGATGTAGCAGCCCGATTTTGAGCCTAGTCGGAATAGTGGTTTCGGGACCACAAATCCGATAAAAAAAATTAAATTAATATTTTTATATTTTTATGATCTACAACTTTATGAAATGGTTTCGTAAAAATTTCGTTCGAAAATTTTGGTGTTTGAGCACTCAATTTAGTCAAAAGGACTAAATTATAAAAAGTGCAAAACTTGAGTTCTAGAAGCTAGAGGTATCCAATTGCTATAAAAGTTTATTATGATTAATTATTATGATTTATTGAGTGATTAAATACATGTGTTAGAGTATTGATAAGAAATTTTATTAATTTCATGCTTAAATTGCCTATTAGGACTTGTTTGCAAAAGTTGCTAAATAGGGGTTCTAATTTATAGAGTACTGGATTAAAATGGGGGTTTGAAGTAGGAGTCCTTAAATGGCAATTAGACCATTATATTTTCATGGACAAAAATGGACATATATAGGAAGAAAGAACCAAAGTTTTTAATGAAGGGTAATTTAGTCATTTGGTAATAAAAATGAATTAAAAGGGAAAAAGATGGCAAAATATGCTCATCTTCTTCATTAGGCCGAATTTTCAAGTGTTCACCATAGCTAGGGTTTGTTTCAAGCTTCCAAGCTCCATAGTAAGTGATTCCAAGCCCCGTTTTTAATGTTCTTTACATTTTTGAAGCCCCGGTAGCTCGATTTAGCTTATTCTATTAATAATTTATTCTAGGGTTCATATTTAGAAAAATACCCATAGGTGAAATGTGTTTATTTTGATGTTTTATGATAGAATATGAAGTCTAAAATTATGTTAAACAACTTTTGCTTAGTGATTTCAAGTGAAAACGAGTAAAACGGCTTAATCGGTAAAAATACCTAATGTTCATAAGTACAAGTTAGAGTGAGAATTTGATGTTGCCATAGAAGGGAAAAATGATCAGCATGCCATAAAACATAAGAATAAGGGATAAAGTTTAATTTCCGAGCTTTGGGGCAAATGTGTAAATATGTAAAAGTTTAGGGGCAAAATTGTAATTTTGCCAAAGTTAAGAGTTAAGGACTGTTTTGATGAATGTGAGTATTAAATAAGCTAAATTTTCTATTATAGATCAAGAAGAACGAAATCCAGAGTTAGATCGAGGAAAGAAAAAGATAGAGGATTAAATCAATATAGTTGATCGTATTTCGTTTCGAGGTAAGTTTGCAGTAAATAAATGCAATATTCTATTATTTTACATTTAATATTGTTAAACTCCAGCATTTACATATTTATTCTGTAAATTTATTATTTAAAGACTCAAGTATGAATTGATGGAAAAACTATCTCAGAAAGCTCCGGTTGAACCTTAGGAATGTGTAGGATACAAATGTCATGACATTAGGGTTTAAGGAAATCATGTAAGACCATGTCAAGACATGGCATTGATATGTTACTATAAGGCAAAGGTCCCATGTAAGACCATGCCAAGGCATGGCATTGGTGAGTTCATAAGGCAAGGATACCACGTAAGACCATGTCAAGACATGGCAATGGTTAAGTTTCATAAGGAAAGGTACCCGCGTATCCTTAGTATTCCAAGTGGTTCAACGGGAAAATTCAAGGAGTATTCTAAAGTAAAGGTAAGGCAAGTTCAAGCTAAAGAGGTAAGGTAAGATAAATTCATGTTAAAAGGTAAGGCAAGTATACAAGTTTTAAGTATATTGAGTTAAAAGCTTAAGTGATCTTGACAAGAAAAATATAAGATAATTCACTAAGAATGTTGTTATCTATTTACATGTAAACTTACTAAGCTTTATGCTTACACCTATTCTTTATTTTTTTTATAGTATTACAAGCCAACTCGGGGATCGAAAGGACGTCGGAGATCGTTACACACTATCAAAGGATTATATTGGTATTTTGTGACTTTAACGTTTTAAGTTATGGCATGTATAGAGACTTAGCCATTTTATGTGTGTGACCTTATGATATGGTTTATTATGGACTTGTAAATGTTTGGTAATAATTAGCCATTAAAATGGTTAATTAAGAACATGCTTTGGAGGTTATGAAATGCCTAGTTGATAGTTATTTTAAAGAAATTATGTAATTATATGCAGGGAAATAGTTGGACAGCAGCAGTGACGTGATTTTGAAAAATCACCAAAAATAGTAGAAATTGAATTAGGTTGTGCATGAGATATATAATTAAAGCTTATTGAGTCTATTTTCATATGAAAGAAACAAGGAAAGCAAAGGAATTCTGTAATTTGAGATATTTATATTTTTGTAAGACTGGTTCAGAATAAATTCAGGTTCCCCTGTTCTGACTTGGAAAAATCATAAAAAAATGGAGAAAAATAATTAGGGGTTTAACTTTATATGTTTAGAATCCTTAATGAGTCTATTTTCAAATGAAATAAATAAGAAGATCATATGAATTCTGTACTAAGAGTAATTTGATTCGTAGTGAAGAGAGGTCAGAATAGTCAAATAGTAAAACAGGGGAAACTTTAAGAAAAATCTGGTATTGATTGGCCATACCAAAAATTATGGAAAAATTACAGTGAGAAGGTATATGAGTCTAGTTTCAAGGAAAATTTACGGATCTAGATTTCGAGTTTCATAGCTCAAGTTATAATTAATTTAGTGAACATGACGCAGACGGACAGTTTCAATTTTTATACCCAGAACTAGTAAGTTAAGTCTAGTAATACCTCGTGCTCGAATCCGGCAACGGTCTCGGGTAAGGGGTGTTACATTTATTCGTATCAGAGCAAGGCTTAGTCGGTTCTCGGAATATTTAGTATGAGTAAGAGTCTATCTATACATGCCATACTTATATTTTGATAGTGTGACGACTCTTGACGATTTAAATTTTTTTTAGTTATGGATCCTGAACGAGCTGGTGCAGATGATGTAGAGAGTAGTGCACCCACTCCCGCTGAAGGGACGGTGCCACAAGATAGTCGTGAAAGGCCCGTTACAGTTAGTCAGGGAGGAGGGGCTCGAGAAGCCTTCTTCCAAGCTTTGAATGAATGGTTTGCTGAGTTCGTTCGTACGAACCCGGCCGTTAGACCTCCACCCCCTCATGATCCACAGACCAACCATGTAGCTTCCCCAGTCACAGATACAGTCAGAAGAGAGAAGCCACCCGTTGACAAGATCAGAAAACAAGGGGCTGAAGAGTTTCGGGCTACCAAAGATGACGATGCAGAAAAAGCTGAATTTTGGCTCGAAAATACTATTAGAGTTTTTGACGAGTTATCCTGCACACCGGAAGAGTGTATTAAATGTGTAGTGTCACTTCTTAGAGATTCAGCCTACCAGTGGTGGAAGACACTTGTATCAGTAGTACCGAAAGAAAGAGTTACTTGGGATTTCTTTCAGGAGGAGTTCCGTAAAAAGTATATCAGTCAGAGGTTTATTGACCAGAAAAGAAAAGAGTTTCTTGAGTTAAAACAAGGTAAGATGACTGTAACCGACTATGAACGTGAATTTGTTCGACTCAGCAATTATGCTCGAGAGTGTGTGTCTACAGAGGCTATCATGTGCAAAAGATTTGAAGATGGGCTCAATGATGATATCCGACTGTCAGTTGGTGTTCTAGAGATAAAAGAGTTTGTTGCTTTAGTTGAACGAGCCTGTAAGGCAGAAGAGTTATTAAAAAGAAAGGGTAAATCTGAAATTGAGATGCAAGACTCGAAGAAAAGACAGATGAGCAAGTCATTTCAGTCTACATCCAAGAGGCCTAGAGAGTTTTCTACGAGATCTAATTTTTCAGCTGGGTATTCTAGCCGGAGCAGAGGTGGAAGATTTATGGATTCAAAAGCTCAAACCACTTCGATTGCGAGTGTTGGCAGTATTCAACCTGATAGACCCGAGTGTCCTCAATGTGGTCGACGTCATCCAGGTCAATGTCGAGCAACTGAGATTGGTTGTTTCCGATGTGGTGCACCGAATCATTTCATTCGGGAGTGTCCCGAAATGGTTAAAAGGGAAGTAATACCGAGTGCAAGATCAGGTAATGCCCCCGTTAGAGGCAGATATCAGAGAAACCCTGGAGTAGGGGCAGGTAGAGCTGCATTTAGAGATACAGCAACGAGATCAGATGTTAAAGCACCTGCAAGGACTTATGCTCTCCGTAATCGTGAAGAGGCATCCTCCCCCGATGTAATTACGGGTACATTTTCTCTTCATGATGTTAATGTTATTGCTTTGATTGATCCGGGTTCAACCCATTCCTATGTTTGCATGAAATTAATGCCTAGTATGAACATGTCCATAGAGCTTACGAAATTTGTGATTAAAGTATCAAATCCATTTGGTCAGCATGTGTTAGTAAACAAAGTATGTAAAAAATGCCCTTTGATGATTAGAGGTTACTGTTTTCCGGCTGATCTCATGCTATTGCCATTTGATGAGTTTGATGTGATTCTTGGTATGGATTGGTTAACTGCACATGATGCGATAGTGAATTGTGGAAAGAAATTCATTGAGTTGAAATGTGAAAATGGTGAAATCCTTCGAGTTAATTCAAATGAGTCAGATAGTGCAATTACCATGATTTCAGTTATGTCTGCTCAGAAATGTTTGAGGAAAGGATGTGAAGCTTATCTTGCTTTTGTGTTGAATACTAAAGATCCAGAGTTGAAAATTGAATCAGTGCCTGTGGTAAATGAGTTTTCTGATGTGTTCCCGGAAGAACTACCAGGTTTGCCTCCTATCAGAGAAGTTGAGTTTGGTATTGAATTGATTCCAGGTACCACACCTATTTCTATTGCTCCTTATAGAATGGCTTCAATAGAATTAAAAGAATTGAAAGCTCAGCTACAGGAATTAACTGATAAAGGCTTTGTAAGACCTAGTTATTCACCATGGGGTGCACCAGTATTATTTGTAAAAAAGAAGGACGGTTCAATGAGATTGTGCATAGACTATCGGCAGCTTAACAAGGTTACCATAAAGAATAAATATCCATTGCCTAGAATAGATGACTTGTTTGATCAATTGAAAGGAGCCACTGTGTTTTCTAAGATAGATTTGAGATCCGGATACTATCAGTTGCGAGTTAAAGAGTCAGATGTTCCAAAAACTGCTTTTCGAACTAGATATGGTCACTATGAGTTTCTTGTGATGCCATTTGGCTTAACTAATGCTCCTGCCATTTTCATGGATTTAATGAACCGAATTTTCAGACCTTACTTGGACAAGTTTGTAGTTGTGTTCATCGATGACATCTTGATTTATTCTCATGATGAGACTGAGCATGCAGAGCATTTGAGAACAGTTTTACAGATTTTGAGAGATAATCAGCTTTATGCCAAATTTAGCAAAAGTGAGTTCTGGTTACGGGAAGTTTGTTTTCTTGGACATGTTGTCTCAGGTGAAGGTATTAAAGTTGATCCGAATAAGATTTCAGCCATTGTTGATTGGAAACCTCCCAGGAATGTATCAGAGGTCAGAAGTTTTCTTGGTCTTGCCGGTTATTATAGACGATTTGTAGAGGGATTTTCCATGATAGCTACTCCGTTGACAAGATTGCTACAGAAAGATGTTAAGTTTGAATGGACTGAGAAGTGTCAGCAGAGTTTCGACAAGTTAAAGGTATTGTTGACTAAAGCTCCTGTCTTAGTACAACCAGAACCAGGTAAAGAGTTTGTGATTTACAGTGATGCATCCTTAAATGGACTAGGCTGTGTACTTATGCAAGAAGGAAGGGTAATTGCTTATGCCTCTAGACAGTTAAAACCACATGAGAAAAATTATCCGACACATGATTTAGAGTTAGCTGCTATTGTATTTGCATTAAAAATTTGGAGACATCACTTGTATGGTGAGAAATGCCGAATATTCACTGATCATAAAAGTTTGAAATACTTGATGACTCAGAAAGATCTGAACTTAAGGCAAAGAAGATGGCTAGAGTTGATTAAAGATTATGAGCTAGTGATCGATTATCACCCGGGTAAGGCAAACATTGTTGCTGATGCTTTGAGCAGAAAATCGTTATTTGCATTGAGAGCTTTGCACACTAGTTTGGACTTATCAGATGATGGTTCTATTTTAGCTGAGTTGAGAGCTAAACCGACGTTTCTTAAAGAAATTTGTGAAGCTCAGAAGGATGACAGTGAGTTGCAAGCCAAAAGAGTTCAGTGCGAGTCAGGTGTAGAGTCTGATTTTCAAATCGGTTCTGATGGTTGTTTGATGTTCAGAGACAGAGTATGTGTACCAAAGGATGATGAGCTTATTCGGAATATCTTACAGGAAGCACATAGCAGTTCCTTGTCTATTCACCCAGGTAGTACAAAGATGTATAATGATTTGAAGAAAATGTATTGGTGGAGAGGAATGAAAAGAGATATTTCAGAATTTGTTTCTAGATGCTTGATCTGTCAACAGGTAAAAGCTGAACATCAGGTACCTTCAGGTTTATTGCAGCCTATATTAGTTCCCGAGTGGAAATGGGACCGAGTTACTATGGATTTTGTGACGGGATTGCCTTTGACACTGAGAAAGAAAGATGCAGTATGGGTTGTGATTGATAAGCTAACGAAGTCAGCTCATTTTATTCCAGTTCGTATGGATTATTCACTTGACAAGTTGGCTGAGTTGTATATTTCAGAGATAGTTAGACTACATGGAGTACCATTATCGATTATCTCAGATAGAGATTCGAGATTTACTTCACGGTTTTGGAAGAAATTACAGGAAGCTTTAGGTACAAAGTTGAGTTTTAGTACAGCTTTCCATCCTCAGACCGATGGTCAATCAGAAAGAGTTATTCAGGTACTCGAAGATATGCTTAGATGTTGCGTATTGGAATTTCAAGGTAGTTGGGAGAAATATTTGTCGTTAATAGAGTTTGCCTACAATAATAGTTATCAATCGAGTCTGAAGATGGCACCTTATGAAGCTTTGTATGGACGTAAATGTCGCACACCTTTGTATTGGACAGAGCTTAAGGAAAATCAGATTTACGGGGTTGATCTAGTCAAAGAAACAGAAGAAAAAGTAAAAGTCATCAGAGATTGCTTGAAAGCAGCTTCAGATAGACAGAAATCCTATGCAGATTTGAAAAGAAAAGAAATTGAATTTCAAGTTGGTGACATGGTATTCTTGAAAGTATCCCCTTGGAAGAAAGTTCTCAGATTTGGCAAGAAAGGCAAATTAGGTCCTCGTTTCATTGGGCCGTATGAGGTTATCGAAAGGATTGGACCAGTGGCATATCGGCTAGCTTTACCAGCAGAGTTAGAAAGAATTCATAATGTGTTTCATGTGTCAATGTTGCGACGCTATCGCTCTGATCCTTCACATGTGATTTCTCCGACAGAGATTGAGATTCAACCGGATATGACATATGATGAGGAACCGATTAAGATTTTGGCTCGAGAGGTTAAACAGTTAAGAAATAAAAGTATAGCTTTAGTGAAAGTGTTGTGGCAAAGACATGGAGTAGAAGAGGCTACGTGGGAACCAGAGGAAGCCATGAGAAAACAGTACCCAAACCTCTTTTCTGGTAAGATTTTCGGGGACGAAAATCCCTAAAGGGGGGAGAGTTGTAGCAGCCCGATTTTGAGCCTAGTCGGAATAGTGGTTTCGGGACCACAAATCCGATAAAAAAAATTAAATTAATATTTTTATATTTTTATGATCTACAACTTTATGAAATGGTTTCGTAAAAATTTCGTTCGAAAATTTTGGTGTTTGAGCACTCAATTTAGTCAAAAGGACTAAATTATAAAAAGTGCAAAACTTGAGTTCTAGAAGCTAGAGGTATCTAATTGCTATAAAAGTTTATTATGATTAATTATTATGATTTATTGAGTGATTAAATACATGTGTTAGAGTATTGATAAGAAATTTTATTAATTTCATGCTTAAATTGCCTATTAGGACTTGTTTGCAAAAGTTGCTAAATAGGGGTTCTAATTTATAGAGTACTGGATTAAAATGGGGGTTTGAAGTAGGAGTCCTTAAATGGCAATTAGACCATTATATTTTCATGGACAAAAATGGACATATATAGGAAGAAAGAACCAAAGTTTTTAATGAAGGGTAATTTAGTCATTTGGTAATAAAAATGAATTAAAAGGGAAAAAGATGGCAAAATATGCTCATCTTCTTCATTAGGCCGAATTTTCAAGTGTTCACCATAGCTAGGGTTTGTTTCAAGCTTCCAAGCTCCATAGTAAGTGATTCCAAGCCCCGTTTTTAATGTTCTTTACATTTTTGAAGCCCCGGTAGCTCGATTTAGCTTATTCTATTAATAATTTATTCTAGGGTTCATATTTAGAAAAATACCCATAGGTGAAATGTGTTTATTTTGATGTTTTATGATAGGATATGAAGTCTAAAATTATGTTAAACAACTTTTGCTTAGTGATTTCAAGTGAAAACGAGTAAAACGGCTTAATCGGTAAAAATACCTAATGTTCATAAGTACAAGTTAGAGTGAGAATTTGATGTTGCCATAGAAGGGAAAAATGATCAGCATGCCATAAAACATAAGAATAAGGGATAAAGTTTAATTTCCGAGCTTTGGGGCAAATGTGTAAATATGTAAAAGTTTAGGGGCAAAATTGTAATTTTGCCAAAGTTAAGAGTTAAGGACTGTTTTGATGAATGTGAGTATTAAATAAGCTAAATTTTCTATTATAGATCAAGAAGAACGAAATCCAGAGTTAGATCGAGGAAAGAAAAAGATAGAGGATTAAATCAATATAGTTGATCGTATTTCGTTTCGAGGTAAGTTTGCAGTAAATAAATGCAATATTCTATTATTTTACATTTAATATTGTTAAATTCCAGCATTTACATATTTATTCTGTAAATTTATTATTTAAAGACTCAAGTATGAATTGATGGAAAAACTATCTCAGAAAGCTCCGGTTGAACCTTAGGAATGTGTAGGATACAAATGTCATGACATTAGGGTTTAAGGAAATCATGTAAGACCATGTCAAGACATGGCATTGATATGTTACTATAAGGCAAAGGTCCCATGTAAGACCATGCCAAGGCATGGCATTGGTGAGTTCATAAGGCAAGGATACCACGTAAGACCATGTCAAGACATGGCAATGGTTAAGTTTCATAAGGAAAGGTACCCGCGTATCCTTAGTATTCCAAGTGGTTCAACGGGAAAATTCAAGGAGTATTCTAAAGTAAAGGTAAGGCAAGTTCAAGCTAAAGAGGTAAGGTAAGATAAATTCATGTTAAAAGGTAAGGCAAGTATACAAGTTTTAAGTATATTGAGTTAAAAGCTTAAGTGATCTTGACAAGAAAAATATAAGATAATTCACTAAGAATGTTGTTATCTATTTACATGTAAACTTACTAAGCTTTATGCTTACACCTATTCTTTATTTTTTTTCATAGTATTACAAGCCAACTCGGGGATCGAAAGGACGTCGGAGATCGTTACACACTATCAAAGGATTATATTGGTATTTTGTGACTTTAACTTTTTAAGTTATGGCATGTATAGAGACTTAGCCATTTTATGTGTGTGACCTTATGATATGGTTTATTATGGACTTGTAAATGTTTGGTAATAATTAGCCATTAAAATGGTTAATTAAGAACATGCTTTGGAGGTTATGAAATGCCTAGTTGATAGTTATTTTAAAGAAATTATGTAATTATATGCAGGGAAATAGTTGGACAGCAGCAGTGACGTGATTTTGAAAAATCACCAAAAATAGTAGAAATTGAATTAGGTTGTGCATGAGATATATAATTAAAGCTTATTGAGTCTATTTTCATATGAAAGAAACAAGGAAAGCAAAGGAATTCTGTAATTTGAGATATTTATATTTTTGTAAGACTGGTTCAGAATAAATTCAGGTTCCCCTGTTCTGACTTGGAAAAATCATAAAAAATGGAGAAAAATAATTAGGGGTTTAACTTTATATGTTTAGAATCCTTAATGAGTCTATTTTCAAATGAAATAAATAAGAAGATCATATGAATTCTGTACTAAGAGTAATTTGATTCGTAGTGAAGAGAGGTCAGAATAGTCAAATAGTAAAACAGGGGAAACTTTAAGAAAAATCTGGTATTGATTGGCCATACCAAAAATTATGGAAAAATTACAGTGAGAAGGTATATGAGTCTAGTTTCAAGGAAAATTTACGGATCTAGATTTCGAGTTTCATATCTCAAGTTATAATTAATTTAGTGAACATGACGCAGACGGACAGTTTCAATTTTTATACCCAGAACTAGTAAGTTAAGTCTAGTAATACCTCGTGCTCGAATCCGGCAACGGTCTCGGGTAAGGGGTGTTACAGTTGATGAACGCCACACCAAACGAAATTTGGTGATAAGTTCAAACAAGTCGAAGACGCCACAAGCAAGCTTGATAAGTCTAATGAAACTTGTACGAAAACGAAGAGGAGATAAACTCACTCAAATGAACAAAGTTCATAAAATTTCACTCATCAAAATTCTATGTTTTACAATTGAATACTGACAAGCTATTTATAAGCCTAAGGTAGCTTGTTGTGGCTGAAACATCATCATAAGAATTAAAAATCAAATCCTAGCACAAATGCTTCTTAATTTGCCGTGGAAGCTTGGTTGTCCAACTATGGAAAAATAATTCCCACGTGGTTACAATATGGCATATTTAATTATTTCAATTCCAATTTGACCTTGTCGTTCACTTGCTCATGCATCCATTTAAGTTTTAAAATTTAGCCCACCATGTGTCCTTATTTATGCTTCCATTTTAAATGAATTTGAAATTTGTTTTTGGCTGCATATTTTTTCTCATTGCCGTCCACTTACTCACAAGAAGACAAGGGAATATTTTAATTCATGTTGCCGTCCATATCCTCCTCAATTCAACACATGTTTTCTTCCATTTGTTTATTCCTCCATTGCCTTTTATTACTTTTATTTACACTTCACTATGCCGTCCAAGTGAGTCATGCTTCCATAAGCTTCAACTCCAAGTTTAATTTTTAATTTCCTTCACATTTGTTGCCGTCCACATGCATTATCAAAGCCATGAAGAGCCCTTCAATTATTTAATTCACATGGTGCCTTCCATTTGCATTCTCTTACCGCCAAAATGCAATTGCCCCATCATGGATTATTTAATCCTCATGCTTGCATTTTAAATCACAATATGTGCCTTGTTGCCGTTCAAGCTTGAAGAATAAAATAACTTCCCTTGTTATTTTAATTTCACATGGGCTTCAATCTTCATTTGTGCGCACGAGGATTCACCCTTTGGGAGAGGGAACATTCGGCCAAGCTTTGGGCAGCCAAGTGGGCACATTGACAGCATAAGCTTTGCTGTCCAAGCATAAAAACATGGGCATGTATTTGTGCTGTCCAAATATTAAACAATTTAATTCAACTCCCATAAGCTTGTGCCATTGGTTGACCTTGTAGACATAAAAGTATGGGCAAGGAACACGGTCAACGTTGGAAACATATGGGCATGGGCATGGTGGATTCCTTTGATTATTCCCACGCACGGGAATAAGAGATGGCATGAAGATTCCTTTAAGGTGCTTGTATCATGCTTGTGCCGTCCACCATATCTCCAAATTCCATGGTCTAATTAATTCAAGCATGCTCAATCAAAATAAAAGAAGAGGTGGCCATGCTTAATTATTTCCACACCATAGCTTGTGCCGTCCATGTATATTTGGGTCTTCTATCACGCTTGAGTACTCCCCATTTTGACGGCACCTGTAATATATGAACCAACATCAATTTAAGTGAAACTCAGCTGAACATAGTTAAAACAAAATCTAAACACTTTATTTAAAAACTAGGTAAAAACAAAGGTTAACAAGACACCTTAAAACACACAATAACTAAGACATAGTGATACATGACTAAATAATTTAATTAACTTAAATTAAATTAATTAAATTTCATTCCAGCAATTTAATTAACTCAAACTAAGTTAACTAATTTTTATTCCAACAATTAAATAATTAAAAAAATGGGCTAAGAAACGAGGTCCATAAATTTGAAAATTGTTGGTGCCCCGGGCGTGCTCGTATCATTAAATAAGGATCATTATCACACTTCCAATTAGGAACATTTGATTCATTTCGATCATTGTATCCTAATCGTTGTACAAAAAAAAAAAGAAGGAAATCATTCTCATGACATTCTGCATTCATGCAAATGTCGTCCAAAATACATTAGAAGCATTAGATTCATTTCAAATCATTGCATTCTAATCATTACATAGGATCATTCTTATGACATTCTGCATTCATGCAAATGTCATCCCTAATATCATTTAGTTAGGAGCATTAGATTCACTCCGATCATGCATCCTAATCATTTTACATTAAAAAAATCATTTTCATGACATTTTGCATTCATGCAAATGTTGTCCACAATACATTAAAGTCTACAGGACATGTCCCCTAGAGGACGGTGTAGCAACATCGGTGAATTAACTAATCCTATCTCCCTGACCAATAGGGGAATAGGTCGAATATTGTAGATCTTGTCACCCTAAGCAGTAGTGGAACAAGATCGAACGGCGAATTTGTAACAGTCCGAATTTGACCCTAATCGGAACTGTGGTTTCGAGACCACGAATCCGAGTCTGAAATATTTTTTAATATTATATTTTGTGCTTGTTATATGTGAATTAATGTGTGTGAAAGTTTCATAGAAAAATTTAATAGTTTGTGTGCTTAATTAAATAAAAGGACTTAATCGCGTAAAGTGTAAAAGTTGCAAACTATAGTGAAATGTGCTAAATTGATTATGGCTTTTTAATATGGAGTATCAAAGGGGAAATTAACCCATTTTATGTGTAGTGGGCGACATATACCAAGAATAACCTTAGTATTATTTGTTTATATATTAAAGTAAAAAGGTTAATTTAGTAATCCAACAATTACATAATATATGTTAATTAAAACAAAAAAATAAACATGTTTACTCCATCTTTCTCTTGGCCGAATATTGAAGAAAGAAAAGGGAGCTAAGTTCTTTGATTTTCGATTACTTTCCAAGCCAAATTCAAGGTAAGTCTTTAGTCGGTTTTTGTAAATTATTACGTTTTTGAGATCGTTGCTTCGAACCGTAGCTGACCCATGTTAGAATTTTTAAATCTAAGCATGCTTAATGTTCGGCCATTGATATTTTCATGTGATTTTTGATGTTTGATGATGTTAAATTAAAGATATGTTAAAGATTAGTATGTTTTTTATTAGAAGTTTTGGTGAAATTGAGTATTTAGGGCTAATTTGTAAAAATAAATTTTTAGAGGGGCTTATTTGCAAAATAAATGAAAGAAATGGACTTGTATAGTCCCTATGCATATTCGGCCCTTGAGTAGTATTGAGAAATCTTGTGTATTTTGTATTTTGTGCAAATAGGACTAAATTGCAAAAATGTGAAACAATAGGGGTAAAATGGTAATTTGATTGTTTATGTGTTTTGGGACTAAATTGAAATGAAATGTACTTGAATGATCTGAATTTTAATGTGTTTAGATCAAGAACAAAGAAAAACAGATTTGGATTGGGGGAAGGCAAAGGTTACCGAATAGCCGGTCTACGTTGTCCGTCGACAGTCGAGGTAAGTCCTTAAGCAAATAAATGTCAAAGAATTAATTATGAACTTAGTAAATGATGAAATTTGGATATTTAAAGCATAAATATAGGAGATGGCCAAATATGAGGGTATGTTATTGAAGTGAATTTATTTTGTTAATGTAAGATGAATAAGTATGTTTGGTTTGATATGTGAAAGTAATATGAAGTATATGAGATGTTTGTGATTTCATTATTAAGTAACGAGTGTTGAAATGTTAAATGTGTGATATTCAGGCTTCGAGCCTAGCAGGCCTTGTGCCGGTGATTTATATCAGGCTTAAAGCCTAGCAGGCCTCGTGCCGGTGAATTATTTCGGGCTTGTTGCCTAGCAGGCTTAATACCGGTGTTCAAATTTCAGACCTTTGGTCTAGCAGGCTCAATGCCGGTGTGTAATTCGGGCTTAAATGCCTAGTAGGCTTAATGCCGGTGATAAGCTATAAACGGAGAATTCGAGAATTAAACTAGGTGGGGCATATATTTAATGCAATGTACCATTAGCTCGGGTAAGTGCTATTCTACTAGTGTAGTAAGGAATAAAGTGAGTAAGTATAATATCAACTGAGTTAAGTATTATGAGATCAAGTTGATAATTCAAATAGAATTTTATTATGTGTAATTGAGCTTAATGTACACATTACTTTGATAAATCGGTTATAAATGGCATTGTTAATGGAAAGTGAATTTTGTATGTGTTTGCATATATGTGATTGGTATGCACGATATTTTCATTCGACTTGAAATATACAGATACTTATGATTAATATGTGATCTAATGGTGTATACATTCATGGTAGAGAAATGTCAATACTTAGATTAAGGGTATTAGTGATATTCGGCTATGGCTAATTTATTTAATATAATGTTTATAATCTTTGCCATGAATTGATTGATTAAAAGTTTAAATGTATGAATATTATTTTGTATATGCTTAAGACTTACTAAGCTAGTAAGCTTACTCCGTTTATGTTTAATGTTCTGTTTATAGATTTTGGTCAAGCTACGGGCACAGGAAAATCGTCAGCAAAGTCAACCACACTATCATCTTTTTGGTACACCTTTATTTTGTCTTATTTTGGATAAAGGCATGTATAGGATGGTAAATGTCTTTGTTTGAGTTGAAAACTTTGTTATAATATGTAATATAGCCATACGAATATGGCTTATATTCTATGTTAGTTGGAGTGGAAATATTCAGTTTATCTAAGTGATCAAATAGTGCATATGGATATGTTATTATGATGCATGGATGATATGGATTGTATTTGGTTATATTCGGCTATGGTTTGATCTTTTTGGCCGAGTATATGTATTGTGCATTTGATGTGATTACTTGTTTATAATGCTAATGTTTGAGTTAGTTTAGTCATGTATTTTGGTCTTTAGATTAATGGTGGAATTTCATTTAAATGGAAAGAAAAGAATGCAAACAATCTATGTTTTGGTTATGCATTTTTATCAATTGTTTTGGTTTCAAAGTTCACAGGTGTAATTGGTTGTTAACAGATGTGATATGATGGATTGTATAATTTCGTAGATGTATTTTAATACAAACTTTATATATATTCGAATAGATAATAGATTTATTTGTTGAATACGCATATGTTATCTATGATGTTTGGTTGTTTGTAATAAATGTATTATTAATGGTACATGTGTACAAGATGCTTAGAATCACCATGGTGCATATATATATATATATATATATATATATGCATAACCTTGAAATGCTTTAAAATGATAAATTATATGATAAGTTTGGTATATGTTCTTGGATTGATTATAAGGTAAACGAGTTTGGTAAGATATGAATTATTCTTGATGTTCATGACTGTATTATATAATCATATAGGTATGCAATGTATGTACCGCATAGGCATCTTAGATTCATTTATATGCATGCAAATGAGTTCATGTAAGCTTTGAGTTGATGGACTATTTGGTTTATTCTGAATTTTGTATGAACTATTAGTTGGATATTGGTAGATTAAATATACGTTTTTGGTTTTGATAAATGTATGAATTGTGATAAATGCCTGCGATGCTTGAGTTTAGTTCGATAATGCCTCATAACCCTAATCCGGCGACGGATACGGGTTAGGGGTGTTACAGAATTTATCTCCATGAAACAACGGAGTAGATTTAAGCCATCAGTCTTTGTTCCCTCGAGATGGTAGTGGAGCAGACTGAAGATTGAAGTCTTCCCGAAGATAGTAAGGAAGCAAATTGGAAAGTTCAGATTTTATTCCCTCGAGATGGTAGTGGAGCAAACTGAAGATTGAAGTCTTCCTGAAGATAGTAAGGAAGTAAATTGAAAAGTTCAGATTTTGTTCCCTCAAGATGGTAGTGGAGCAGACTGAAGATTGAAGTCTTCCCGAAGATAGTAAGAAAGCAAATTGGAAAGTTCAGATTTTGTTCCCTCAAGATGGTAGTGGAGCAGACTGAAGATTGAAGTCTTCTCGAAGATAGTAAGTAAGCAAATTGGAAAGTTCAAATTTTGTTCCCTCAAATGGTAGTGGAGCAGACTGAAGATTGAAGTCTTCCTGAAAATAGTAAGGAAGCAAATAGGAAAGTTCAGATTTTGTTCCATTGAGATGGTAGTGGAGCAGACTGAAGATTGAAGTCTTCTTAAAGATAGTAAGGAAGCAAATTGAAAAGTTCAGATTTTGTTCCATCGAGATAGTAGTGGAGCAGACTGAAGATTGTAAGGAAGCAAATTGGAAAGTTCAGATTTTGTTCCCTCGAGATGGTAGTAGAGCAAACTGAAGATTGAAGTCTTCCTAAGGTAGTAAGAAATAAGACTGAAAAGTTTAGATTTTGTCCTCTCGAGATAGTAGTGGGGCAGACTGAAGGAAGCAGATTGAAATTATCAGACTTATTTGAAATCAAGATGAAGTTCCAATACCATTAAAGTTGCAGTGGAGTTGGAAGTCATTTGAAGAAGATCAAGAAGTCAAGGCTTGGTAAAGACCGGGCAAAATGGGTCCTTTTATTGTCTTTGCTCTATCCTTATTACACGACAATGAGCAATGAGGGGCAGCTATAATAGCCCATTTTGCCCGGGCTTAAAACAAATAAACCAGAATAAAAAATAAAATAATAAATATAAAAGTCCAAGTCTGTTATTACAGTCCATTTACATTAAACGGGCTTGAAGCCCGAACCCAAATGCCAAAGCCCAATTACAAGCCAATACCCAAAACAAACTAGCCAGACCCAAACATTAACCCAACCCAACCTACACGGCCCAAAAGGGCCCAACTCTAAATCAGAAACCAAGGGTTTCTGAAACCCTAGGCTTCCTCACGCCACAAGTGCTGCAGACACCAGCCTCGGTCATGCCGTTGGTCGCGCCGCAGCTTGCGCGAATCCCCCTATTGCCGCCACGATCTCCATTTCACCTGCAATAAGGAAAGAAACACAAGCAGCACAGAATATACGCATTTCCTTTTTTATTTTTTTATTTTGGGCTATAAAACCCCAGATGATTTGTAATATACGAAAAAAAAGAGAGGGAGAGAATACAATATACAGAGTAAAAAAAAAAGAAAAAATATTAGATCAGCAAAGGTTTTCTTTTGTTATTATCTTTTTTTTTTTTCATTTTCAAACACTATAATTTATTTATATATATATATATATATTGTTTTATTTCTTTTGAAACTCTAAATATAATATATATATATATATATATAACATATTTAAAAAATAAAAAAAAAAACTTACATACATGGTGGCTGGCGACGGTGGCGGACGGCGGTCGGAGCCTCGCGGAGCCTGCCGGAAATCGCCCTAGGGAGAGCATGGGAAGGCTCTCAAAATTTTTTTTTTTTGTGCTGAGGAGAGAAATGAATTTTTTTTTTTTTAAAAAAAGGTAGCTTTTATAGGGCATCAAAACGGTGTCGTTTTGCACCAGCCCTTTTGCGCCAAAACTGCGCCATTTCACCTACGGTCCGAATCCGACCCGACCCAGCCTTTAGGATCCGCATGTTTTTTAGTCAAATAGGCTATTTGCGCATCAAGCCCTTCCACATTTTTTAGTTTTTTAATTAAGTTCTTTTGTATTTTAAATTTACCCCAAACTTTAATTTACAGATTCAATTTCATCCTTTTTCATTTTCTTTATAATTTTCATTATTTTATTATTAATTTTATTATCATTATTGTTAATTTTGATTTTTATCATATTACTATTATTTTTACTATTATTATTTTATTATCATTATTATTTTATTACTAATATTTTTATTTTACTATTATCAATATTATTATTATCATTACTTTTAACATTAGTATTCCTATTTTATTATTATTATTATTTCATTACAATTTTTTTTTCATACTATTATTTCTCGTACTATTATTATTATTATACGTACTATTATTATTATATTTATGACTATTATTATTACTTTTAATCTTAGTATTATGTTTTCTAGTATTAGTATTATTACTATTTTTATTACTTACATTATTATTACTATTTTTTATCATATCTATAATTTTTGATATTAATATTACTTTATCGTTACTATTATTAATATTTTTATTATTACTATCAATTTTAATATCCTTACATTATTTTATTATTATTAATACTATATTTATTTTTGCTATTATTTTTATCACTATTTTCATTATTATTTTATTTTATAATTGTTAATATTATTATTATTATTATTATTTATTTATTAACATATTTCCATTTTATTTTTTTACTATTATTATTATTTTATACATATTATTTATCTATTTGTTAATTTGATATTAGCTTCATTTTGTTATTATTTTCTTTCTTTTTTATTTACTTATTTGTTTATTTGTTTATTATTATTTTTTATTATTATTGCCTTCATTATTATTATGTATATTATTACTCACACTTTTATTCCGTTGTGCATGTTGCCATTATGATTTATTTTTCGATTATATTATATTTTTTTTGATGCATCGAAAATTTGGTTTCAAAATAAGTAAACGCTCTGTGTTCTAAGGTTCGAAAGGAATTGTACCCTAACTTACTGGGTTTCGATTTTCCTTTTCGAGTCCAAAGAACCTATTACTTTCCTCTTACGAGTTAAATAAAAAACTTTTCTCAGGAATTCAAAATGTCGTGTCCTAACGCGCTGGATGTGACATTATGTTATCTTGAGCAAAAGTTTTTAAAAATAAGGCAATGTTTCGGGTTTGGAAGTTCGAGAAATTGTGCCCTAACGTGCTGGGTTTCGATTTTTCATTCGTCCAAATAATTAAATATCCTTTTAATAAATTTTGTAAATCATGAGATGATTTTGGTCATGAGGGTTTAAAACATCATGTCCTAACGTGCTGGATGTGATGTTTGTGTGCTTTCGGAACAAATGAATTTCTAATTTCAACTCAGATTGTTCAAATTTTTAAAGAAATCATATTCTTAAATCTTTTTCAAATTCTCGACATAAGGGCATTAATTAATCAATTAGGTACCAATTTTTGGGCGTTACGGGGGTGCTAACCCTTCCTCGAATGTAACCGACTCCCGAACCTATTTTCTGGTATTTTGTGGACCAAAAATCAATGTTTTGAAAATAAAATGTTTTATAAGGTGACCCAATCACACCTAAATAAAAAGGGATTGGTGGCGACTCCATTTTTGTTTTAAAGTCGATCCCCATTTTTTTTAAAAAAATTATTAAAAATAGTTTCGACAATCAGAATTTGTTGTATCCCAAAATTGCAAAAATAATAAAGGTATGGTGCTCCAGAGAAATTATCTTTAAAATAATTTATTTTCTTTCGCTGTGAAAAATATTTGGGAAATGTTATTATTAAGATAAAATGTCTTAAATTGTTTTAATAAATTAGAAAGATTTCACTCAAAATTGGTTAAAATGGATTGATTCATTCCAACTGTAATTTGGTTGCCCACATATACCTTCCCAAAAGTCATAATCTTTCGACAACAAATCTAAATACAAGAATTCACCTTTTCGACTCAATGAAAGTTTGACTTTGTTCCAACAATTCGTCAATTTCAATGACACCATTCAAAACTTATATTTTTGTTTTAAGGACTTATCGAAGCATCAACCTTTTTTTTTTTTTAAATATACATCCACGATGTGAGCAAAAATAAACTTATCTAATAAATATTATTTATAAAAAATTATTGTAAATAACAATAATACCCCTAAAATCCTATTATAAAGTATAATGATTTTATATGTGTAAAGTACAAACGTAGAATACTAAAAAGTATGAGTTGAAATATTATTATATGTATAATTTTATATTTTCTATATAAAATAGAAAATAACAATAATACCCTAAAATAATACAATTTTATTGTAAAGTAAAGGTATTTTAGCTTTTCTTCCAATTGAGCTCCATTAATCTATAACATCAACTTAGTCAATGATTTTTTATTAAGTGTAGATAAATATATTTATTAAAAAAATTGATATAAATAATAAATAAGGCTTTCATTAAAGGATAAGATATAAATGTAGAAAATTTGGTATGGATTCATATTCTATTATCTGTGTGTGCTTTCTATATAAAATGATAATTTAATTTGAAGGCTTTTTTATTTTTTCAACTGAGTTGGTATTCAGTGAACTTATGACACAAACTCATTTAGGGATTTTGTAATAAGTGTAAACAAATATATTTATAAAAAAATTATATAAATAACAAATAAGGCTTTAGTTGAAAAGAAAATTATAAATATAGAAAACTAAAAAGGCATGTGTTCAAAATCTATTATGTGTGTAATTTTTTTTTTAAGATTTTCTATATAAAAGGTCAATTTAGTTCGTAAAGTGAGGTATTTTTTATTTTTTCAACTAAGTTGGTATTCGGTTAATTTATCGTACCAACTCAATCTAAGTATGGGTGAATATGTTACCGTTGTAATAATTAGAGTAAACTACATAGATAGTCACCCTATTTTTAAAAGTTTACAATTTATGCAGGGGCGAAGCCAGGAAATTTTTTTAGTGGGGGCCGGATGAAATTTTAATTTTTTATAGTTTATATCTTTCTAATTTGTAAAGGATTAAATCGAATTTTTATAATTTTAGGGGGAGCAAAGTGCAATTTTACCTTTATTAATTTAAAATATTTAAAAACTTTGAAGGTCTTAAATGGAAATTTTACCTTTTAAGGGGGCCGGGGCCCATGCCAGCCCCCTCACCACTGAATTTATGTATACATGTTATATAGTTAAATAATTTTGCTTACTCCTATTAAAATTGTGAAGGGAAATCTAAGGTGGGGTTATATCTAAAATTTTATTTTTTCATATAATTTAACTAAAATAAAAACAAGGCTTAAGGGTGTAAAAAGCCCTCAATTTTTTTTTAAAAGCAATTAAGCCCTTTTTTTTTTGCACTCAATTGAGCACTTGAATTTTCAAAATACATCAAAAAGGCTCTCAAACTTCTTCGAAAAAAGCAATTAAGCCCTTTCTCATTTTTTTCACTCAATTGAGTACTTGAACTTTCAAAATGTATCGAAAAGACTCAAAATTTTTCAAAAAAGTAATTTAGCCCCTGCACTTATTAAAATTAGAAATAAAATTATAGTAAATAATAAATTTTAGAAAAATTATTAAATTTTAATAAAAATATAAAAAATTAGAAATTTTTTTATAAAAATCGTAAAAAATAAAAAATTGTAAAATTTTATAAAAATCATAAAAATATTAATGACCCCTAGCTTTTTTCAATTAAAGTCATCACGTGTTGCAACACAGTATGGCATGTGGTGAAAAATGATAAAAAGTAAAAATCAATAAAAGTTATAGAAAAATTATAAAATGCTTCTTTTGGTACTATAATTTTTATAATTTTTTTACGAAATTTATATTTCTTTACATTTTGTATAATTTTCTTACGACTTTATAAAATTTTATAAATTTTTTATATTTCTATATTTTTATAGTTTTTTAAGATTTTAATAAAATTTTACAATTTTTTATATTTTCTTTTACGATTTTTATATTTTTTTCTAATTTTTAATATTTTAATTTTTTAAATTAAAATTTAATAATATTTATAGCTTTTATTGATTTTAATTTTTTTATAATTTTTAATAAATGCATGGGCTTAATTGTTTTTTTAATGTTTGAGGACTTTTTTAATATATTTAAAAGTTCAAGTACCCAAACGAGTGCACAAGAAAACAGGAGCTTAATTACTTTTTTTGAAAAAATTTGAGGCTTTTTGCATCCTTAAGCCTAAAAAAATTATCAGTTTAGTCCCTAATCTTTTAATATAAATGAGGTTTAACCATAAAATTGGGGACATTTGCACTGCTGAGCTCCATTTCTCTTTTTAAGAAATCAGAAAGTATCGGAAGAGCACGGAGCTGCTGATCCAAAAGCTTCCATTTAAGAGGTTAGTGAGGGAAATCGCTAAGGATTTCAAGGCCAATTTGAGATTCCAAAGCAACGCCGTGGCTGCCCTCCAGGAAGCAGCAGAGGCGTATCTAGTGGGGCTTTTCAAGGATACTAATGTCTCTGCTATTCATGCCAAAAACTGGTTACGATTATGCCCAAAGATATTCAACTTGTTAGGAGGATTAGAGGAGAAAGAGCTTAAGTCATGATATGTCGTTGCCTTGGATTTTTAAGATTTGGTATTCCATTCAAATTATTGTTAATTTAATGTGTTCGTAGAAATCAACAAATTAAGATGTCATATTTCTCTATTAATCTTCGGTTTGCTAACCCTGTTTTAGAGGTTGCCAATCCAACATGCTTTTTCTCTGTGTGTGTTTCTTTTGTTTGCTAAGGGAATTTAGTAATGAAGCTTAAAGGAGATGATTTTTTAATAAAGAAATTAAATAGGTAATGTTAAGAAAACAACACAATAGGTAGCTGATGCACACCTCAATCCACAAAACAACTATGGGTTTTTTTTCATTTGTAGGAATGAATAGCCATGGTGACTCTTGCCATTGGTTTGGAAAGAGAGGGAATCAATGCTTTCCGCTTTGATTTGCTAACAATGGGTAACAAGATGATTGTAATTGAAGAACCACATTGATCTTCCATTTCCTTCTTGCTTTCCTTTGTTTCCCTTCCCAATTTCTTCTCTTAACTTATGGGTTACTCTTAGACTAGAAAAAAGGGGCTTCATGTCCATAATTATTAGGGTTAACCTCATTTATATTAAAAGATTGGGAATTAAAATGATAATTTTTTATTTTATTTAAATTATATGGAAAATAAAAATTTTAAAATTAATGTTACAGGGTGATTAAATTGATCAAACTATAATATGAATGCTTAAATTATAAAAAAATTTTGAATGCCTAAAATAGAAATTTATAAAAGTTTAGTGATTATTGTGTAGTTTACCCTAATAATTAACATAATAATTTAATAATAATTTTATTAGGAAATTATTATATAATATATTATATACTTTAAATATTTACCGTTTACATCTTACAAATATTTAGAATGCATGATGCGAAGCACATGATTCTTACTAGTATATAAAGAAATAAAAGCACATGGATTGCTTTATGCTGATCTTCATTTGCACTTCGTCTGTTTCTAAGTAGTTGGAATCTAGAGTCAACTTTAAGATTTGTGTAGTGATTCGATTATCTTAAAATATACGCTTATTTCAATAATCAAAACCATAAAATACAGCTAATCTTTGCTCTACCTAATATTCCACTATACACTCAAAATAAGTTTACCAGAAATTGCAGAAGAAGCTGCCATATTTTTAAATCTTTTTCAACTGCCTTCCCCACTGGCTATATATATGGCAACAGGTATAATTTTAGAAATATTGATGTCTTCCCACTGTGGGTTTCACTTGCCTTTGAGTCAGACTTGTTCTTCATTGGAGAGCACCATTTTCAAGTTGACAACAATGTGTCCAAAGCTACCACTTTTGCTGGTGTTTTTCCTCTATTATGCCATTACAAGCTTGGGATCTGACCCTGATCCTGTCCAAGACTTTTGTATCCCCAGTACAGGGATTGCAGCATGCAAGAATTCGTCGGCTGCCACGGTAGAAGATTTCGTGTTTTCCGGCATAAAGTTTCCGGGGAAATTCAGTGAAACAGGTTTAGCAGCTACGTCAGTGAATGTCAACATCTTTCCGGGATTGAATACACTAGGCATGTCGTTCGTTCGAGCTGATTTCGAAGTCGGCGGCATCAACATGCCGCATTTCCATCCGAGAGCAACCGAAATAGCATTTGTTCTTGAAGGGAAAATCTACTCAGGATTCGTCGATACCAAAAACCGAATCTTCGCTAAAGTGATTGAGAAGGGTGAAGTCATGGTGTTTCCAAAGGGGCTATTGCACTTTCAAATGAATGTTGGAGATATGCCCGCAACAATCTTGGGAAGTTTCGACAGCCAAAATCCAGGTTTGGTCAGAATTCCGAATGCAGTTTTCGGTTCCGGAATCGAAGAAAATCTTCTGGAGAAGGCCTTTGGATTGAACTCCAAGGAGATTGCCAAGCTGAGTAAGAGGTTTGCTCCACATTAGTTGCCATATTGTCATATTGCCAAGCTGCTACAATAATTGTCATATTGTCTGCAGTAATAGATTGTTTAGAGAAGTTTTTAGAACAGATTATATAAAAAAAAAATGAATTGTTCCTGGTTTGAATTAAACAATCACAATTTTTTTAAATAGTAGAATATCTAAAATAGAGAAGCTTTGATAAAAATTTCAAGTTTCATACTCCTGGCAGCAGATCAAGCCACGAAACTTCCAAATACAATTGTAAATGGATTCAACTATTTCTATAGTTTCGAAAGTCTGGTTAAAATTGGAGAAGGTTTAAGTAAATATATTAGGCTCGAAAAATGGACTTCCATAATAAAAATAGACCCGTTTAAAATATGGGTTGGACTTGAGTTTGAACAATAAAGACTCGAGCCCAGCTCGATTAATCCTGTTTTTAAGTTTATAATATTTTATATGTTATTTTTATATTATGTAATTTATAACACATTAAAAAAAATAAATCTATACTAAATATATAATACTATTCTAATGTAACATTAAAATAATATTAAGATTGGCTATATAAAACTTTCAATAAATAAAAAATATATAAAATATTAAATATTAAATTAAAATAATATAAATATTAAAAAAATAATATGGGCAGACCTACAATAAGTTTAGATTAATCTTTTGCATATATAAGCGAGCTTGAACAAAATTTTAAGCTCATATTTTGGACCGGGTTAGACTTGAATAAACATAAAATATGTTAATATCATATTTAGACTCATCCCAATTCCAACCCGACTCGACTCAACTCAACTCAACTCAGCTCAACTCATGAGCCCCTCTAATTCCAAATGTCATAATAATATTAATAAGTTAAAATCATCATTTCACTTAAATATTGTAAAGCAGCTCTTTTGGCAACGGCTTAAAAAACCTTTAGAAATTATGGATGCTTAAGTTCAGGGCGTGGCGAAAGAGGCAGCTGGCTTGTTCAATGGGATAATTCCATTTACAGCCTCTCCTCAAAATTAAAAGATTCAATTTAGTCCTTTTTAACCTTTGATTAAATGGAAAAATCATAATTTTAATCCTTTTGAAAAATTAATAATTTAATATAAGCATTTTTAAAACAAAATTTTTGAGACAAAATTTTTAACTTTGAGCCCCCAAATTTTATAATCTTATCTCAACCCTTAAACAATTTTTTGACTTCGCCTAGTTTAAGTTCACCAATTATCATGGCCACGATGTTATGGTTGCTCGTTTGTAGATATCACGGATAAAAGTGCAAAAAGCATACTGATAACATATTAATTTGCATGTTATTTTGTGTTTAAATTTGGTTTATTTCTAAATTTGATCCTTGCTAATTAGTACTTTTATGTTTTAATCTTGTCAAGGATGCAATTGGGATGCTAAGAGACAAAAACGAGCAGAAAAGGACCAAATTGAAACAAAATCAACAAAATGAGACCGAATCAAACATATGGAGAAAGCCAAGGACTCATTAGAATTTTTGACTTTGTAAAAAGCCAAAAATAGAAAATCTTATTTTATTTTTATTTATTTTATTTTGATTTTATGTTAAATTAGCTAAGGCCAAAAATAGTAAATTTTATGTATATAAATAGGGCCTTAGTGTTCTTTGGAAAATCATACCTTAATTTTGTATTCCTACTTCAATTTGGAATAGAATTAGTTTCTCTTTTGTTTCCAATTGGCGTAAGCTATTGCCATTTTCATTTGCATTTGCTAGCTTTTATAAAATTGGGCTAATTGCCTTCCAAGACCCTTCATTTCCCAATTTCCTCCATTATCATCAACCTACCTTTCAAAACATACAAAGCATGATTAAATCCATGCTTCACTAAATTTCATCTTAGCCTTAGGCTGGTGTTCTTTTCGGTCGGGAATTGTGAGATACGAATTCGTGCTAAAAATTCGTCCAATCGGTAGTCATTTTTTTCTTAAGTATCGGGATAGACCAATCATCCCTTAAGGTTAAACTCGATTTCAAGTCAAAGTGCACGTTGGGTTGGAGTTGTGTTTGCTGACAGTTGGAGAAACGAGTTGGTCATGCTGTATTTGGATCTCTGAGAACAAATCAAGGAAGAAGTGATTGGGTTTAAACGACCCACGCGGTTGAGATCGTTGATTCGAGTTGGGTTCTTCAAAACGCAAGGCTATCTGAATATTGAATCCGGAACGCGTGTATCTCGGTTAGATAATCAGTAAGGGTTGGTTTGTAGGTCGTATCGAAACCAGCTACGAGAGGAAGAATTGGTGGTTAGGACGTTCTTAACTGCTATAACCAGTTTATCGTTTGGAGGAGAATATTAATTTTCGAGGATTGATTCTTGATACAGAATTTACCGAGTCTAAGGCTAAGGCTTATTATTTTTGTTTGCAAAATTCTGAATTTATTTCCAATTTACATTTATTTTCAATATTCATCAATTGTTTATTTAAGTTCATTAGATTATTTACTTTCTTAAACATTCTCAAACCCTGCCTATTTACTTATTTATTTTTTTTGCAGGTACGTTTGGAGTCGTGGGCACGACTCTTGCCACGACCCTTATTACAACGAATATTCTGTTCATAAGTGAACACAGAAGTTGATTACGACATCCAATCCTTGTAACTCGACCCTACTACCACTCTTTACTACTATTTAGAGTTATTTTAGTAGGAATTATTTTTGGTGGTTTCGACGCCCATCAAATTTTGGCGCCGTTGTCGGGGATTGGAGATATTTTTCTAATTTTTATTTGTTTACCTTATGACTAGATTAGAACCGAGAAATCTAGAGTTTGAACTAGAAATTGAGAAATTGGCCCGACAATTGCGAAGAGAAGCCATACGACGTGGTAAACAGCCAAATCCCAGATTTGAAACCATATCATACACCGAGATATTTTCTCGTTTGACAAACCAAATGAGATGGCCGAGCAGACGATATGCCAACTCGCGTAGCACCAGATGAACAACAACCCTTATGTATAACCTATCTGGCAAGAGGAACGCCGTTCGAGTTAAAGTCGGGTTTGATTCATTTACTACCCACTTTTCATGGATTACAGAACGAAAATCTGCACACCCATCTTAAAGAGTTCCATATGGTGTGCACAAGCATGAAGCCTCAGGGAGTAACAGAAGACCAAATCAAACTTCGTGCTTTTCCTTTCTCATTAGCCGACTCTGCTAGAGAGTGGCTATTTTATTTGCCTCCGGGGCCTGTCAACACATGGTCTGTCATGTCTCGTTTGTTTTTTGACAGGTTCTTCCCTACAGCTCGAGCGGCCGAACTAAGGAGATACATTGTGGTAATCTGTCAGAAGGAGACTGAATCGCTCTACGATTATTGAGAGCGATACAAAAAGTTGTGTGCTAGTTGCCCACAACATGGACTGACTGAACAGTCACTCTTGTAGTATTTTTATGAGGGATTGCTCTCGATGAAAATGAAAACGATAGATGCTGCAAGTGGGGGGCACTAGGTAATATGACGCCTCAAAGAGCGAGAGAGTTGATTTCAACCATGGCTGCTAACTCTCAACAATTTCGACCGGCCACAGAACCCACGAGACGGGTTCATGGGTTAAGTTCTCTATCTATAGAAGATAAAATTGATAAGCTGACTAACATTGTTCAAACTTTGCTTACAGATAAAACGGGCCCAGCACAGTTGTGTGAAATTTGCGCTAAGCCAGATCATCCGAGACGGAATCTTGTTCGATTTTACATGAGGATTCGACAAAACAAGCGAATGTTGTCGGGAGCTTTCCAGGACCGCCCCAGAGGCAATATGACCCCTACTCGAACTCGTATAATGTGGGGTGGAAAGATCACTTGAATCTCAGTTATGGGTTGAATCCGCGGTTCAATCAACCGTACCAACAAAGGCCGTCTCAGAATCAACAGTTACCACCCCCGAAGTCGTCTTTGGAAGCCATAGTGGAAAGGCTAGCCAATAATACTAAGAACTTTCAATAAAAGACTGACATGCATTTGTAGGAGTTGGATAAACAAGTAAGCAAACTCGCGCTCACGGTTAGCCATTTGGAGTCCCAAGGTAAGCTACCATCCCAAATTGAGCCAAATCCTCGACACAATGCAAGCGCTATGACATTAAGGAGTGGGAAGGTTTTGGAGCCTGTACCTAACACAAGTCGCGCCCACGACAATAGTCAAAATAATGAGAAACTTGACATGGAGGCTCCAGTAGAATCCGCACCACAAAAATCTTTTGCAGTACCACATCTGTTTCCTGGAAAACTTGTCCAATGTATGAAGGAGCGAGAAAAGAAGGAGATCCTCGACACCTTTCGAAAGGTAGAAATCAACATACATCTTCTCGACGCGATTAAGTAGATTCCAAGATACGCAAAATTCTTAAAAGAATGAAGCACTAGTAGAAGGAAACTCGACAATGAAAAGGTAAGTGTCGGAGAAAATGTCTCCGTCGTTCTGCAAAGGAAAGTACCACCCAAATGTAAGGACCAAGGTATGTTTTTCATATCTTGTAAAATAGGTAGTGTCAACATAAAAAAAGCAATGTGTGGCTTAGGTGCATCAATTAATGTTATGCCATTGTCAATTTATAAACTACTTAACGCGGGTCTTTTAAAAGAAACAGGTGTAATTATTCAGCTTGTAGATCGATCTGTGGTGCACCCGGAGGGAGTGTTGGAGGACGTTCTTGTAAAGGTAAACGAGCTAATATTTTATGCAGACTTCTACATTATCAACATAGAGGATGACATTTCAGCTAATTCGTCTGACATACTTCTCGGGAGGCCATTTTTTAGTACCGCACAAATGAAAATTGACGTACAAAGTGGGATACTCACTATGGAGTTCGATGGGAAAGTGGTGAAATTCAATGTCTATGAGGCCATGAACCGCCCTAACTTGATTTCTAATGTTTCTAACATTGATATAATTGATCCTTTAACTGAATTACATTTAGAATATCATGACGAGGATGAATTACGAACTGTTTTGTGTAGAAGCCTAGACTTTGATGCCATAGAGGAACAAAAAGAGTGGATAACCTTTGAAGAGTCTATTCACGAAACAGTGGCTTATTTGGAGGCACCGCAATTATGGAGAAATCCAGGTAAATATCTTGAATTATCACCTTCACAAACTAAACTTGTACCATCTATTTTCTAGGCTCCAGAGTTGGAACTCAAACCCCTTCCAGACCATTTGAAGTACGTTTTTCTCGGCGAAGGAAATACCTTACCGGTAATAATCTCGAGTAAAATCTCAAAAGTAGAAGAGGAAAATTTGGTACGAGTTCTTAGAGACTATAAAGAGGTAATTGGATGGACGATAGCCAATATTAAGGGGTTGAGTCCTTCAACTTGTATGCACAAAATTCAAGTGGTGGATAATGCTATTCCCAAAAGAGAGGCTCAAAGGAGTCTCAATTCGCCCATGATGGAAGTGGTAAAGAAAGAAGTCCAAAATTTACTTGATGCTGGGATGATCTATCCCATCTCTGACATTAATTGGGTCAGCCAAGTCCAAAATTTACCGAAAAAGACCGGTGTAACCGTAATTGAGAATTCGACAGGTGAGATGGTTCCCCACTCAGGTCCGAAATGGGTAGAGAGTTTGCATCGATTACAGGAAGTTGAATTCCTTAACTCAAAAATATCATTTTTCGCTTCCTTTTATTGACCAAATGTTAGAACGTTTAGCTGGGAAGTCTCATTATTGTTGTCTTGATGGTTACTCAGGGCTTTTTCAGATTTCAGTGGCACCGGAGGATCAAGAGAAGACGACATTTACGTCTCCATTTGGTATGTTCGCTTACAGAAGGATGTCGTTCAGATTTTGCAATGCACTAGCCATGTTTCAAAGATGTATGGTAAGTATATTTTCCGACTACGTCGAGAAAATAATTGAGGTGTTCTTGGACGACTTTACTGTGTATGGTGAGTCTTTTGAAGTATGTTTATCAAATCTTGCAAAAATCTTGAAAAGATGCTTAGAATTTAATCTTGTTCTAAATTATGAGAAATGCCATTTTATGGTAGATAAAGGATTAGTTCTAGGTCATACTGTAACAACCCCATTTTGGGGCTAGTCGGAACAGTGGTTTCGTGACCACTAATTTGAGGTTGAAGAAAATTATTTTTATATTATTTTATGTGTTATAGCATGATTATAAGGATGCATGAGAATTTTGGTGCATTAATTTTAGCGATTGCATGCTTAATTGCGAAAAAGTACTAAATCACATAAAGTGTGAAAGTTCTATTTTACAAGCTAGGGGTGTCAAATAGCTATGGAATATTAAATTAGAGGTCCTTAAAGTGAAATTAGGCCAATAAGAAAATGTTGGCCGGCCATAGAGACTAGGGAGAAAAAGGCATTTAATTTGGTCAAAAATTTGGTGATAGTTGGTGACTAAATGAATAAAATATGATAAAACCCTTACTCGGATCAACTCTAATGCCATCATCTGACACAATATGCCCTAAGAATCCGACCTCTTGGAGCCAAAACTCACTCTTGCGGAATTTAGCATACAACCGCTTGTCTCTTAAAGTCTGCAAAACAATTCTCAGGTGCTCTACATGCTCATTCTCACCCCGAAAATAAACTAATATGTCGTCGATAAAAACAACTACAAACTATCCAAATACAGTCGGAAGATGCAGTTCATTAAATCCATAAAAATCGCAGGAGCATTCGTTAAGTCAAATGGCATGACAAGAAACTCAAAATGACAATATCTCATTCGAAATGTAGTTTTCGGCACATCTTGCTCCTTAACCCTCAACTGGTAGTAGCCAGGCCTTAGGTCTACCTTAGAGAATACCGTAGCTCCCTTCAATTGGTCAAACAAATCATCTATCCTTGGCAAGGGATACTTATTCTTCACTGTCACCTTGTTGAGTTTTCTGTAGTCTATGCACAATCTTATTGACCCATCTTTCTTTTTCACAAAAAGTATCGGAGCACCCGACGGTGAATAGCTAGATCTTGCAAAACCTTTATCCGTTAACTCCTGTAACTAAACCTTCAATTCTTTCAGCTCCAATGGTGCCATCCTATTCGGGCAACCGAAATAGGTGTTGTACCCGGAACTAACTCAATCTCAAACTCGATCTCTCTAACTGGAGGCAATCCGGGTAACTCTTTCGGGAACACATCTGGATACTCGCATACCACCGGCACTGATTCAATCTTTACCTCTGACTCTTGAGTATTCAGTACAAAGGCGAGATAAGACTCATACCCTTATCTCAAGTATTTTTCAGCTACCATAAATGAAATCACTACAGGCAAACTATCCGATTTACCTTATTCAACCCATATGACATCTCCACTTACACATCTCAATTCAACAAACTTACTACCACAGTTCACTAAAACATTATGAGTAGTCAACAATCCATACCAAGAATCAAGTCAAATTCATCAAACGGCAACAACATGAGATTCGCAGGAAAACGATGACCTCTAATTGTCAAGGGACAATTCCTGCACACCTTGTTAACTAGCACATGTTTGCCTAATGGGTTTGACACTTTTATCACAAATTCCGTAGACTCAACAATCATACTCATGCTAGATACCAATTTCATGCAAATATTAGAATGGGTAGGCCCCAGATCAATCAAAGCAACAACAGAGATATCATGAAGAGAGAAAGTACCCGTAATCACATCTGGGGATGATGCCTCTTCGCAAGCGCGAATGGCATAGGTCCTTGCAGGTGCTTGACCTTCCGATCTCACAGTAGAGTCTCTAGGCGCACCTCTACTACTAGTCCCACTCTCCGGATACCTTTGTGGTCTACACCTCGATGATACATTACTTGATCTTACTTCTTGTTTTCTATCATTCTCATCCCTCTCTGGACAGTTTCGAATGAAGTGGTTGGGTGAACCACACTTGTAGCAATTTCGGTTGTTTCCCCAGCACTCCCCAATGTGTTGTCTAACACAATTTGGACACTCCGATTTATTTGACTTTGGATTGCCCACACTTGCCATCGAGGTGGCTTGAACTCTCGAGCCCGAATATGTATTACCTTGATCTCGATTTGAATACCCAACTGAAGCAGCCGCCCGAGGGTTCATTTCCTTGGATCTCTTTGATTGACCTCGGAACGATTTACTCATCGGTCTCTTCCTTGCATCTCGGGCCTCTATCATAGCTTTTCTCTTTTCCTTATTTAGCTCCTCGGCCTTACATGCCCTATCAACCAATACCACAAATTCTTTCAAATCTAAAATCCCAACTAGCAGTATGATATCCTCATTCAGCCCGTCTTCGAACCTCTTGCACAAAATAGCTTCCGTCAACACACACTCTTGTGCATACTTGCTAAGCCTAACAAGCTCGCGCTCATACTCTACCACAGTCATTTTTCCTTGCTTCAATTCAAGGAATTCCTTCCATTTCTGGTCCACAAATCTCTGACTTATATACTTCTTTCGGAACTCTTCCAAAAAGAAGTCCCACATTATCCTCAACCTTGCAACCACCGACGTCAATGTTTTCCACCAATGATATGCCAAGTCTTATTCTCAAGCCAGAACTCCACCCTCTCGGGGTCATCATCTATATTAGCTCTAAATTTTTCGGCCCCTTGTTTCTGAATCTTATCTACTGGGGGTTTGGTCATTCTTACCAAATCTATACCTTGATGAGCCACAGGAACTGGCTGATGTATAGGAGGGGGTGGAGGAGGTTGAGCATTAGGATTCGCTCGTACATACTCCGTGTACCAATTACTCATCATTTGGAGAAAGGCTTCCCAACTCTCTTCTCCTTGACCCATAGCCTCAGGTCTACTTTCTACAGGCACGGTCCCTTGCGGCGGAGCTGGCGCGTTACTAGCAGCGTCATCAGTAGCCGCTCGGTTAGGATCCATTTACTATACGAAAACACAGTTTAATATTGTCAAAAGTCACCACACTATCAATATATGTTTATGGCATGTATAGCTAGACTCTTACACACGCTACGGTAGTCCGAGAACCGACTAAACCATAGCTCTGATACCACTAAATGTAACACCACTTACCTGTAATCAACTCTGGAACCGGGTACGAGGCATTACCGGACTTAATGCACTTTAACATACAACCTTGGGCTATCAAATTTCATTCCAATATAAAATCTTTCATTCACATTCAAAACATTCTTATTATGGGCCTACGAGGCCTTACACCTGCAAACGGAGGGCCTCGGAATCAAATCGGAATCTTTTGTATACTTAGAAAATTTTTGCCTTAACAGGGCCACATGCCCGTGTGAAATGGGACACGCCCATGTGGGCAGGCCGTGTGGTTACACACGCCCATCTCCCTAGCCCGTGTGGAATTTATTTTCACTTCAAACCTACAGGGGTTTTCACACGGCCGGACACACGCCTGTGTCCTTGGCCCCGTGTCCTCCACACGGCCTAGACACGTCCGTGTCATCACCTGTGTGTGGAAACCTGGGTATTCTGTTTGTGACGTTAGCAACCAAATAAGGGGCATACGACCTAGTCACACACCCGTGTGTCTAGCTCGTGGTCGACACTGACTTGCATCACTAACATGCAAGGGACACACGGCCTAGTCACACACCTATAGGACTGACCGTGCGTCGAACACGGCCTAGACACACGCCCGTGTGCTTACCCGTGTAGACAAGAACAAGGCTATTTGCCAAGCTCTTTTTATCATCCTAACTCATACAACATCAATCATATTTAACCATTTTCCAAGAAACTCAATCATGTATCATCTACATTCATGAATAACCTCATCTTTTCATATATATAATGATAATGAGCCATTAAATATGGTCATTTACAAAAGTGTTCATCTTTAAAAGAGCCAACACACTTGGCCAAAACAACAAAAACATTTCACCTAGTCTAGCCCCTATACATGCCATACTCAAAATGCTAAGTCTAGATATACCGAGATGAACTGGTAGTGTAGGTGATCTTCCAATTAACTTCGTATCCCGAACCGGCTCTTTGACACTATAAACAAGGGAAAAGAAAGGGAATAAGCTTTAAGCTTAGTAAGTTTACCTGTAAACAATAAGCATCACAACATATATATATTAATCAATGCTTTTCATAACAAGTAAGAACAATCCACATTTTATAATCCTGCTTACTCAGTTCATCTCTTACCACATTTCAACCATATAACAAATATAATGCTCTCATTTATTTGCATACATTCCTTGCACTCATCACCACAATATCATATGAAACATATACTTAAATGATTTCTCAATGAATCATTCAGAATAATACCAAACACTCGGTGGTTTTGTACACAGCCCACCATTACTCTATAATAGGGTGGTATCGCACATAGCCCACCAACAAGAATATTAACGGTGGTATCGCACTTAGCCCACCAAATGGTAATATAAACGATGGTATCACACACAGCCCATCGCGAATAAGTAATAAGGTGGTATCGCACATAGTCCACCAACAAGAATAATTACGGTGATATCGCACATAGCCCACCACTGATTATTACAAATAATATTCCACACTTACCTAACCATTTCAAGGTTCATACGAGAATTACTCATTTTCTATCGAATTCAATCCCTCTCAATCATGAATGATCTCATTCATACGATACACCAATAAGTAACAACGTAAGTATTCAAGATGTACCATTTACACATAAACTTACCTCGGTGCAAAATGTGTTAATTTGCAGTTTAATCCGAAACCTTGCCTTTTCCCCGGTCAAGGTTGATTTCGCGTTCTTCTTGATCTATAATAATAAAATTCACTCATTCAATCACTTTATAGTTCATGATATATCAAAATTTCTACTTAGGAAAAAATGACCATTTTGCCCTTTTACTTTGGCAAAATTACAATTTTGCCCTTAGGCCCGTAATTTATTTTTCATCACATTTTCTCATTAAACAAGCCTAGTTGAACATTTATTTCTCTTACAACAACTTACAAAATCATTTATTTCATGCATTTATTACACAATTTGAACCTTTACAAATAAGTCCTGTTTAGGTGTTTTCTTGATAACTCCTTTCACAAAAGTTGTTTCTCATCTCACTAACATTCATCTTCTTCCATAAAAACTCAGCAAACAACATAAGCTCTCTCTCATGGCAAGTCCCTAAACTTTCAACCCTTTTGCCAAATAGTTCCCTCATTAGCTAGCTTAAGCTTTAGGGGTTCCAAAAGTACAAAAATCATCAAATAAAACCACCAAAATCACTTACTTGTAAGAGGATAAGTTGTTGAAATTTCAAAGCTTTCAAAACCCTTCTTTGAATGTAAAAATTGGTGGAAGGAGAAGAGAAGGGAAAAATATGATAACCATCCTTTATTTTATCATATTTTATTCATTTAGTCACCAACTATCACCAAATTTTTTACCAAATTAAATGCCTTTGTCTCCCTAGTCTCTATGGCTGGCCAACACTTCCTTATTGGCCTAATTGCACTTTAAGGACCTCCAAGTTAATATTCCATAGCTATTAGACACCCCTAGCTTGTCAAATAGAACTTTCGCACTTTATGCGATTTAGACCTTTTTCGCAATTAAGCATGCAATCGCTAAAATTAATGCACCAAAATTCTCATGCATCCTTATAATCATGCTATAACACATAAAATAATATCAAAATAATTTTCTTCAACCTCGGATTAGTGGTCCTGAAACCAGTGTTCTGACTAGCCCCAAAATCGGGATGTTACAACTCTCCTCCCCTTTAGAGATTTTCGTCCCCGAAAATTTTACCGGTAAAAAGGTTTGGGTATTGTTCCCTCATGGATTCTTCTTGTTGCCATGTAGCTTTTTCCACACCGTGTTTTTTCCATAACACTTTTACTAAGGCTATGCTTTTGTTCCTCAACCGTTTAACCTGCCGAGCCATAATCTTAATTAGTTCTTCTTCATAAGTCATGTCCGGTCATATCTCAATTTCTATTGAGGGAATCGCATGCGAAGGATCAGAACGATATCACCGCAACATCGACACATGGAACACATTATGTATTTTCTCTAACTCTACTGGTAAAGCCAACCGAGATGCTACTGGCCCAATCCTTTCAATAACCTCATACGACCCTATGAATCGTGGACTCAATTTACCCTTTCAGCCAAATCTCAATATTTTCTTCCACGAGGATACTTTCAAAAATACTTTTTCGCCCACTTGAAACTCAGTTTCTTTCCTTTTTAAATCCGTGTATGAGTTTTGTCAGTCTGGAGTAGCTTTCAGACTAACTCGGATCACTTTCCTTTCTCCTCGGTCTCTCTAACTAGATCAACCCTGTGAATTTGCTTCTCACTAAGCTCGGTCCAATACAAGGGAGTCCGACACTTACGACCATATAAAGCTTCGTACGGTGCCATTCGTATACTCGACTGATAACTATTGTTATAGGCAAACTCAACCAAAAGTAGGTATTTTTCCCAACTACTTTTGAATTCTAACACATAGTATCGGAGCATATCCTCAAGAACTTGAATCACTCTTTCGGATTGGCCATCTGTTTGAGGATGGAACATTGTACTAAAATTCAATTTTGTATCCAAGGCTTTTTGCAACTTCTTCCAAAACCTCGAAGTAAATCTTGGATATCTATCCGAGATAATAGATATGGGCATCCCATGCAATCTCACCATCTCAGCAACATACAGTTCAACCAACTTATCAAGTGAATAATCCACTCGCACTGGTATAAAGTGAGCCGACTTTGTTAGTCTATCAACAATAACCCACACAACATCTTTCTTTCTCGATGTCGTAGGCAACCCCGTTACAAAATCCATGGTGATCCGATCCCATTTCCACTCTGGGACCATCACTGGTTGAAGCAGTCCTGAAGGTACTTGATGCGCTGCTTTCACCTGTTGATAGATTAAACATTTCGTAACAAATTCGGAGATGTCTCTTTTCATACCCGGCCACCAATAAAATTTCTTCAAATCATTGTACATTTTTGTGCTGCCCGAATGTACTACAAATATCCACTGTGTGCTTCATGTAAAATGTTCCGAATCAACTCATCATCTTTAGGTACACAAATCCTTCATGAAACATCAAACAACCATTTGAATTAATCCAAAAATTAGAGTTATTCCCCAATTCGCATTGAGCTCTCTTAACTTGCATCTCACTATAATTTTTTTGAGCTTCACATATTTGTTGAATAAATAACGGTCTAGCCCTCAGCTCGGCCAATATAACACCATCATCAGACAACGCTAAACTCGTACTCATGGCCCTAAAAGCATACAAAGATTTTCTGCTCAAGGCATCCGCAACTACGTTCGCTTTCCCCGGATGATAATCAATTACTAGCTCATAATCCTTCAATAATTTGAGCCACCGTCGTTGTTGCAAATTCAGATCCTTTTGGCCCATCAAGTACTTCAAACTCTTATGATCGGTGAAGATTCGGAACTTTTCACCATATAAATAATGACGCCAAATCTTCAAAGAAAAAACGATCGCAGCCAACTCCAAATTGTGAGTCGGATAATTCCTCTCATGTAGTTTTAGCTGTCTCGAGGCGTAAGCTACAACCTTACCCTCTTGCAACAACACACAGTCGAAACCATTAAATGATGCATCACTGTAGACTACAAACTCTTTTCCTGACTCAGGTTGTACTAAAACCGGTGCCTTAGTCAACAATGCCTTCAATTTCTCGAAACTCTGTTGGCATTTCTCAGTCCATCCAAACTTAACATCTTTATGCCATAGTTTCGTCATCGGGGTAGCAATCATAGAGCACCCCTTTACGAAACGTCTGTAGTACCCCGCTAAACCCAAAAAACTTCTAATTTTTGATACAGGTAAGGGGTGTTACATTTAGTGGTATCAGAGCTATGGTTTAGTCGGTTCTCGGACTACCGTAGGGTGTGTAAGAGTCTAACTATACATGCCATAAACGTATATTGATAGTGTGGTAACTTTTGACAATATCAAACTGTGTTTTTGTATGGAAAATGGATCCTGACCAAGCGGCTGCTGATGACGCTGCTAGTAACGCGCCAGCTTTCGCGCAAGGGACCGTGCCTGTAGAAAGTAGACCTAAGACTATGGGTCAAGGAGAACAGAGTCGGGAAGCCTTTCTCCAAATGATGAGTAATTGGTACACGGAGTATGTACGAGCGAACCCTAATGCTCAACCTCCACCACCCCTCCTATACCTCAGCCAGTTCCTGTGACTCCTCAAGGTATAGATTTGTGAGAATGACCAAACTCCCGGTAGATAAGATTCAGAAACAAGGGGCTAAAAAATTTAGAGCTAATATAGATGATGGCCCCGAGAGGGCGGAGTTCTGGCTTGAGAACTCAATGCGAGTATTTGATGAACTCTCTTGCACACCTGAGGAGAGTTTGAAATGTGCCGTGTCATTGCTGAAAGACTTGGCATATCGTTGGTGGAAAACATTGACGTCGGTGGTTGCAAGGTTGAGGATAATGTGGGACTTCTTTTTGGAAGAGTTCCGAAAGAAGTATATAAGTCAGAGATTTGTGGACCAGAAATGGAAGGAATTCCTTGAATTGAAGCAAGGAAAAATGACTGTGGTAGAGTATGAGCGCGAGTTTATTAGGCTCAGCAAGTATGCACAAGAGTGTGTGTTGACGGAAGCTATTTTGTGCAAGAGGTTCGAAGACGGGCTGAATGAGGATATCATACTGCTAGTTGGGATTTTAGATTTGAAAGAATTTGTGGTATTGGTTGATAGGGCATGTAAGGCCGAGGAGCTAAATAAGGAAAAGAGAAAAGCTATGATAGAGGCCCGAGATGCAAGGAAGAGACCGATGAGTAAATCGTTCCGAGGTCAATCAAAGAGATCCAAGGAAATGAACCCTCGGGCGGTTGCTTCAGTTGGGTATTCAAATCGAGATCAAGGTAATACATATTCGGGCTCGAGAGTTCAAGCCACCTCGATGGCAAGTGTGGGCAATCCAAAGTCAAATAAATCGGATTGTCCAAATTGTGTTAGACAACACATTGGGGAGTGCTGGGGAAACAACCGTAATTGCTACAAGTGTGGTTCACTTGACCACTTCATTCGAAACTGTCCAGAGAGGGATGAGAATGATAGAAAACAAGAAGTAAGATAAAGCAATGTATCATCGAGGTGTAGAATACAATGGAACCTGGGGAGTGGGACTAGTAGTAGAGGTGCGCCTAGAGACTCTACTGTGATATCGGAAGGTCGAGCACCTGCAAGGACCTATGCCATTCGCGCTTGCGAAGAGGCATCATCCCCAGATGTGATTACGGGTACTTTCTCTCTTCATGATATCTCTGTTGTTCCTTTGATTGATCCGGGGTCTACCCATTCTTATATTTGCATGAAATTGGTATCTAGCATGAGTATGATTATTTAGTCTACGGAATTTGTGATAAAAGTGTAAAACCCGTTAGGCAATCATGTGCTAGTTAACAAGGTGTGTAGGAATTGTCCTTTGACAATTAGAGGTCATCGTTTTCCTGCGAATCTCATATTGTTGTCGTTTAATGAATTTGACTTGATTCTTGGTATGGATTGGTTGACTACTCATAATGTTTTAGTTAACTGTGGTAGTAAGTTTATTGAATTGAGATGTGTAAGTGGAAATGTCATACGGGTTGAATAAGGTAAATCGGATAGTTTGCCTGTAGTGATTTTATTTATGGTAGTTGATAAATATTTGAGAAAAGGGTATGAGTCCTATCTCGCCTTTGTGTTGAATACTCAAGAGTCAGAGGTAAAGATTAAATCAGTGCCGGTGGTATGCGAGTATCCAGATGTGTTCCCAGAAGAGTTTCCCAGATTGTCTTCAGTTAGAGAGATCGAGTTTGAGATTGAGTTAGTTCCGGGTACAGCACCTATTTCGGTTGCCCCGAATAGGATGGAACCATTGGAGCTGAAAGAATTGAAGGTTTAGTTGCAGGAGTTAACGGATAAGGGTTTTACAAGATTGAGCTATTCATCGTGGGGTGCTCCAATACTTTTTGTGAAAAAGAAAGATGGGTCAATGAGATTGTGCATAGACTACAGAAAACTCAACAAGGTGACAGTGAAGAATAAGTATCCCTTGCCAAGGATAGATGATTTATTTAACCAATTGAAGGGAGCTACGGTATTCTCTAAGATAGATCTAAGGTCTGGCTACTACCAGTTGAGGGTTAAGGAGCAAGATGTGCCGAAAACTGCATTTCAGACGAGATATTGTCATTATGAGTTTCTTGTCACGCCATTCGACTTAATGAATGCTCCTGCGATTTTTATGGATTTAATGAACTGCATCTTCTGACTGTATTTGGATAAGTTTGTAGTTGTTTTTATCGACGACATATTAGTTTATTTTTGGGGTGAGAATGAGCATGCAGAGCACCTTGAAATTGTTTTGCAGACTTTAAGAGACAAGCGGTTGTATGCTAAATTCCGCAAGAGTGAGTTTTGGCTCCAAGATGTCAGATTCTTAGGGCACATTGTGTCAGGTGATGGCATTAGAGTTGATCTGAGTAAGATCTCGGCTATTTTGGAGTGAAAACCGCCAAGGAATGTATCAAAAATTAGAAGCTTTTTGGGTTTAGCGGGGTACTACAGACGTTTCGTAAAGAGGTGCTCTATGATTGCTACCCCGATGACGAAACCATGGCATAAAGATGTTAAGTTTGGATAGACTAAGAAATGCCAACATAGTTTCGAGAAATTGAAGGCATTGTTAACTAAGGCACCGGTTTTAGTACAACCTGAGTCGTGAAAAGAGTTTGTAGTCTACAGTGATGCGTCATTTAATGGTCTCGGCTATGTGTTGATGCAAGAGGGTAAGGTTGTAGCTTACGCCTCGAGACAGCTAAAACTACATGAGAGGAATTATCCGACTCACGACTTGGAGTTGGCTGCGATCGTTTTCGCTTTGAAGATTTGGCGTCATTATTTATATGGTGAAAAGTTCCGAATCTTCACCGATCATAAGAGATTGAAGTACTTGATGGGCCAAAAGGATTTGAATTTGCAACAACGATGGTAGGTTAAATTATTGAAGGATTATGAGCTAGTAATTGATTATCATCCGAGGAAAGCGAACGCAGTTGCGAATGCCTTGAGCAGAAAATCTTTGTATGCTTTGAGGGCTAGGAGTATGAGTTTAGCGTTGTCTGATGATGGTGTTATATTGGCCGAGTTGAGGGCTAGACCGTTATTTATTCAACAAATATGTGAAGCTCAAAAAAATGATATTGAGATGCAAGTTAAGAGAGCTCAGTGCGAATTGGGGAATAACTCTGATTTTTGGATTAATTCAAATGGTTGTTTGATGTTTCATGACAGGATTTGTGTACCTAAAGATGATGAGTTGATTTGGAACATTTTACATGAAGCACACAGTGGGTATTTGTCAGTACATCCGGGCAGCACAAAAATGTACAATGATTTGAAGAAATTTTATTGGTGGCTGGGTATGAAAAGAGACATCTCTGAATTTGTTACAAAATGTTTAATCTATCAACAGGTGAAAGCAGAGCATCATGTACCTTCAGGACTACTTCAACCAGTGATGGTCCCAGAGTGGAAATGGGATCGGATAACCATGTATTTTGTAACGGGGTTGCTTACGACTCCGAGAAAGAAAGATATTGTGTGGGTTATTGTTGATAGACTAACAAAGTCGGCTCACTTTATACCAGTGCGAGTGGATTATTCACTTGATAAGTTGGTTGAACTGTACGTTGCTGTGGTGGTGAGATTGCATGGGATGCCCATATCTATTGTCTCAGATAGAGATCCGAGATTTACTTCGAGGTTTTGAAAGAAGTTGCAAAAAGCCTTGGATACAAAATTGAATTTTAGTACAAAGTTCCATCCTCAAACTGATGGCCAATCCGAAAGAGTGATTCAAGTTCTTGAGTATATGCTCCCAATCTATGTGTTAGAATTCGAAAGTAGTTGGGAAAAATACCTACCTTTGGTTGAGTGTGCCTATAACAACAGATATCAGTTGAGTATACGAATGGCACCGTACGAAGCTTTATATGGTCGTAAGTGTCGGACTCCCTTGTATTGGACCGAGATTTGTGAGAAGCAAATTCACAGGGTTGATCTAGTTAGAGAGACCGAAGAGAAAGTGAAAGTGATTCGAGATAGTCTGAAAGCTGCTTCAGACCGACAAAAGTCATACACGGATTTAAAAAGGAAAGAAACTGAGTTTCAAGTGGGCGAAAAAGTATTTTTGAAAGTATCCCCGTGGAAGAAAATATTGAGATTTGGCCGAAATGGAAAATTGAGTCCACGATTCATAGGGTCGTATGAGGTTATTGAAAGGATTGGGCCAGTAGCATCTCGGTTGGCTTTACCGACAGAGTTAGAGGAAATACATAATGTGTTCCATGTGTCGATGTTGCACGATATCGTTCCGATCCTTCGCATGCGGTTCCCTCAACAGAAATTGAGATATGACCGGACATGACTTATAAAGAAGAACCAATTAAGATTATGGCTCGGCAGGTTAAACAGTTGAGGAACAAAAGCATAGCCTTAGTAAAAGTGTTATGGAGAAAACACGGTGTGGAAAAAGCTACATGGCAACAGGAAGATGCCATGAGGGAACAATACCCAAACCTTTTTACCGGTAAAATTTTCGGGGACGAAAATCTCTAAAGGGGAGGAGAGCTGTAACAGCCCGATTTTGGGGCTAGTCGGAACACTGGTTTCAGGACCACTAATCTGAGGTTGAAGAAAATTATTTTGATATTATTTTATGTGTTATAGCATGATTATAAGGATGCATGAGAGTTTTGGTGCATTAATTTTAGCGATTGCATGCTTAATTGCGAAAAAGGACTAAATCACATAAAGTGTGAAAGTTCTATTTGACAAGCTAGGGGTGTCTAATAGCTATGGAATATTAACTTGGAGGTCCTTAAAGTGCAATTAGGCCAATAAGGAAGTGTTGGCCGGCCATAGAGACTAGGGAGACAAAGGCATTTAATTTGGTAAAAAATTTGGTGATAGTTGGTGACTAAATGAATAAAATATGATAAAATAAAGGAAGGTTATCATCTTTTTCCTTTCTCTTCTCCTTCCACCGATTTTTACATTCAAATAAGGGTTTTGAAAGCTTTGAAATTTCAGCAACTTATCCTCTTACAAGTAAGTGATTTTGGTGGTTTTATTTGATAATTTTTGTACTTTTGGAACCCCCAAAGCTTAAGCTAGCTAATGAGGGGACTATTTTGCAAAACGGTTGAAAGTTTAGGGACTTTCCATGAGAGAGAGATTATGTTGTTTGCTGAGTTTTTATGGAAGAAGATGAATGTTAGTGAGATGAGAAACAACTTTTGTGAAAGGAGTTATCAAGAAAACACCTAAATAGGACTTATTTGTAAAGGTTGAAATTGTGTAATAAATGCATGAAATAAATGATTTTGTGAGTTGCTGTAAGAGAAATAAATGTTCAACTAGGCTTGTTTAATGAGAAAATGTGATGAAAAATAAATTACGGGCTTAGGGGCAAAATTGTAATTTTGCCAAAGTAAAAGGGTAAAATGGTCATTTTTGCCTAAGTAGAAATTTTGATATATCATGAATTATAAAGTGATTGAATGAGTGAATTTTATTATTATAGATCAAGAAGAACGCAAAATCAACCTTGACCGGGGAAAAGGCAAGGTTTTGGATTAAATGGCAAATTAACACATTTTGCACTGAGGTAAGTTTATGTGTAAACGGTACATCTTGAATTCTTACGTTCTTACTTATTGGTGTGTCGTATGAATGAGATCATTCATGATTGAGATGGATTGAATTCGATAGAAAATGAGTAATTCTCGTATGAACCTTGAAATGGTTAGGTAAGTGTGGAATATTATTTGTAATAATCATTGGTGGGCTATGTGTGATACCACCGTAATTATTCTTGTTGGTTGGCTGTGTGTGATACCACATTATTACTCATTCACGATGGGCTGTGTGCGATACCACCGTAAATATTCTTGTTGGTGGGCTATGTGCGATACCACCCTATTATAGAGTAATGGTGGGCTGTGTATGAAACCACCGAGTGTTTGGTATTATTCTGAATGATTCATTGAGAAATCGTTTAAGTATATGTTTCATATGATATTGTGGTGATGAGTGCAGGGAATGTATGCAAATAAATGAGAGCATTATATTTGTTATATGGTTGAAATGTGGTAAGAGATGAAATGTGTAAGCAGGATTATGAAATGTGGATTGTTCTTACTTGTTATGAAAATCATTGATTAATATATATGTTGTGATGCTTATTGTTTACATGTAAAATTACTAAGCTTAAAGCTTATTCCCTTTCTTTTCCCTTGTTTATAGTGTCAAAGAGCCGGTTCGGGATACGAAGTTAATTGGAAGATCACCTACACTACCAGTTCATCTCGGTATATCTAGACTTAGCATTTTGAGTATGGCATGTATAGGGGCTAGACTAGGTGAAATGTTTTTGTTGTTTTGGCCAAGTGTGTTGGCTCTTTTAAAGATGAACACTTTTGTAAATGACCATATTTAATGGTCCATTATCATTATATATATGAAAAGATGAGGTTATTCATGAATGTGGATGATACATGATTGAGTTTCTTGGTAAATGGTTAAATATGATTGATGTTGTATGAGTTAGGGTGATAAAAAGAGCTTGGCAAATAGCCTTGTTCTTGTCCACACGGGTAAGCACACGGGCGTGTGTCTAGGCCGTGTGTGACACACGGTCAGTCCTATGGGTGTGTGACTAGGCCGTGTGTCCCCTACATGTTAGTGATGTAAGTCAGTGTCGACCACGAGCTATACACACGGACGTGTGCCTAGGCCGTGTGCCCCTTATTTGGTTGCTGACTTCACAAACAGAATACCCAGGTTTCCACACATGGGTGATGACACGGGCGTGTTTAGGCCGTGCGGAGGACACAGGCGTGTGTCCGACCGTGTGAAAACCCCTGTAGGTTTGAAGAGAAAATAAATTCCACACGGGCTAGGGACATGGGCATGTGTGACCACACGGCCTGCCCACACTGGCATGTCCCATTTCACACGGGCATGTGGCCCTGTTAAGGCAAAAATTTTCTAAGTATACAAAAGATTTCGATTTGATTCTGAGGCCATCCGTTTGCAGGTGTAAGGCCTCGTAGGCCCATAATAAGAATTTTATGAATGTGAATGAAAGATTTTATATTGGAATGAAATTTGACAGCCCAAGGTTGTATGTTAAAGTGCGTTAAGTCCGGTAATACCTCGTACCCGGTTCCAGAGTTGATTACGGGTAAGGGGTGTTACATTTAGTGGTATCAGAGCTATGGTTTAGTCGGTTCTCGGACTACCGTAGCGTGTGTAAGAGTCTAGCTATACATGCCATAAACGTATATTGATAGTGTTGTGACTTGTGACAATATTAAACTGTGTTTTCGTATAGTAAATGGATCCTGACCGAGCGGCTGCTGATGACGCTGCGAGTAACGCGCCAGCTCCCGCGCAAGGTACCGTGCCTATAGAAAGTAGACCTGAGACAATGGGTCAAGGAGAAGAGAGTTAGAGAAAATATATAATGTGTTCCATGTGTCGATGTTGCGGTGATATCGTTCCGATCCTTCACATGCGATTCCCTCATCAGAAATTGAGATATGACCACACATGACTTATGAAGAAGAACCAATTAAGATTATGGCTTGGCAGGTTAAACAGTTGAGGAACAAAAGCATAGCCTTAGTAAAAGTGTTATGGTAAAAACACTGTAACAGTTCGAATTTCACCCTAATCAGAACGGTGGTTTCGGGACCACGAATCCGAGTCTGAAAAATTTTTAAATATTATTTTCGGTGTTTATTATATATGAATTAATATGTGTGAAAGTTTTGAATGAAAATTTGATTGGTTATGTGTTTAATTTAACAAAAGGACTTAATCGCGTAAAGTGCAAAACTTACAAAGTATAGTGAAAGGTGCTAATGTGATAGTGGCTTTTTAATATGAGGTATTAAAAGGGCAAATAGCCCATTTTCAAGGCTAGTGGGCGGTATATGCCAATAGTGACCTTTAATTATATGTTATGTTTTTTTATATTATAAGGTTAAAAAGGTAACTTCAATATAACTTAAAATATGTAAAAGAAATTAAAACAAAAACAAGCATGTTCATCTTTTGTTTAGCATAGCCGAAACTTAGCAAATGAAATAGGAAGAAAACCTTACAACATTCAGCCATTTTGAGCTTGATTTCAAGGTTAGTTCTTGTGCGGTTTTTGTTAATTTTTACGTTTTTGAGATCGTTGCTTAAAAATCTTCAAGACCCATGCTTTAATTTTTGAGTTTGATGAATACTTTGAGTTGAGCTATTGTTGATAATTAGTTGTTTATGTTGTTTAAGGATGAATTATGAAATATATGTGTTAGATTAATATGTTTTGTCTTTGGATTTTTGATGAATTTGAGTATTTTGGGCTAAATTGCAAAAATAAATTTTTGAGGGGTTAAAATAAAAAATAAATTAAATGTGGGGACTTGTAGGAGCATGGGGAAGATTCGGCCCCAAAGGAGTAGTTCCAAATTATGTGTATTTTGTGTTTTGTGTAATAGGGACTAAATTGTAAAAGTTGTAAATGTTAGGGGTAAAATGGTAATTTTCCCATTTAAGTGGTTTTGGATTAAATTGAAATGAAATGTGTTTGAATGAGCTCAAATTGAATGTGTTTAGATCAAGAACAAAGAAAAACGGACTTGGATCGGGGGAAGGCAAAAGTTATTGAATAGCCGGTTTTTGCTGTCCAACGATTTCCGAGGTAAGTCTATAAGCAATTAAATATCCTTAATGTCAGTTATAACCTTGTATACATGTTGAATTATGGAATCCTAGTTATGAATATAGTGAAAGCCGAATGTGGATAGACAAATTATCATGAAATGTTATTTAATTTTAATTGAATTGATAAGTACAAGTGATATGAATTATGTATGGTTTATATAATTTTGGTCAACATGTAATGTGAATGAGATGGTGATAATATCGTATATCGGGCTTCGAGCCTAGCAGGCCTTGTGCCGGTGAGGTGTATCGGGCTTATTGCCTAGCAGGCTAAATGCCGGTGATCAAATTTCAGACCTCGGGTCTAGCAGGCTTAATGCCGGTGTGTATTTCAGGCTTTGATGCCTAGCAGGCTTAATGCGGTGATGTGTTATAAATAGAGAATTTATGAATCTTTTATAAGGTGGAACGTATTTACTGCAATAAGCTAAATGCTCAGGTAAGTATAAGTTTTTCATATTTGCAAGGAATGAGGTAAGTTAGTATATTACCATTCTAATTACGTAAGATGTGATATAGTTGAAGCTTCGGTAAGATTTTAATATGTGCAATTGATTCTACCATTGAAGAGTATGATATATAATATATATATATATATAGTGGAATGTAAGCTTGGATTCGCTTTTGGAGAATCGGTCATATGTGAAAATGCTAAATGTGAAAGAGGTTGGATATGTTTGCATATGTGTATAAATGATTACATGTGGTTGATATGTATGTTATATTTATTTGTATTTAATGTTATAAACAAATTGTTTTATAATGCTTGAATGTTTGAATGCTATGTTATAATTGCTTAAGACTTACTAAGCTAGTAAGCTTACTTTGTGTGTGTTCATTGTTCTATTTTATAGTTTTTGATCAAGCTACGAGCTCAGGGGATCGACATTGAAGTCATTTACACTATCGGCTCACTTTGGTACCTATAATGTTTAGACTTTTGATCTTAAGGCATGTATAGGCTAGTTAAATATTCGAATGATATTTTGTTAATGTATAAAAGCCATGCGAAATTGGCTTGTTTTAAATGTTAATGTTCGATGGTTCATTCAATCTTTGATATAAAATGCATGTATGTTTTTCTTGGAAGATGAATGAAGATGTGATATAAATATTTCATGTTAAGTAGGTATATTTGTGTATGAATGATTAATGTGAGTCCATTAGGTATGAATTTTGTTAACTCTTGGTAAGTAATTATATACATATATATATATATATATATATATATATAGTTTAACAAGTTTGAATGAGATTTGATGTTCAATACCTTTGATGTGTATTTTGGAAATATGAACTAACTTCAAGGACTATGTATTCGGCAATAGGGGAAATAAATAGAAAAATGTACTTAAATGCTATTTTCAGTAATGGACTACATTTGTTTATGAGTAACTAATAAGGGGGTGTTATGGTTAGACTACGTTTCCTTAAATAAATTTTGATATGCATTGTTTTGGTTAAGTATATTGAGTTTATTTGAAATTGTTAGATCAATATGATATAAGACCATGTATATAAATGTTTGAATGCCATGATCGTTATCTTGTTTTGTATAGTAGATGTATAAATGTGGATATTCCATGAATATGTTTTAAATGATCAAATGAATTTTATATACTTGGATTAAGGATAGAAGAAGGGATATTTAATAACTAGGTATTTATAAACCGTGCTTTTAATGTTCGATTGTTTAGAAGAAAAAAATTTGATGCATGTGAGATGGGCGGTTAAGTGGTGTAAACAGATGGCTAGTAGACGTTTGGTATGTGAGCATGTTTAGCTATGTGCTAGTCGTTAATATCGTAAGTATGGATTCAACTTCTTTTAGTTAAGTAATTTAAATTGGATAAATGATCTTTTTGACTGTGTTTAGTTGTAATGTATAAAGTAATGCCTCGTAACCCTAATCCGGCGACGGATACGGGTGAGAGGTGTTACATTTGATTGGTATTAGAGCTTACAGTTTAGTCGATTCTAGGACTACCGTAGCGCGTGTGAGTCTAGCTATACATGCCTTAACTTTATAATACGATAGTGTGGTGACTTCTGACATTTACAATTGTGTTTTATATATATAGTAAATGGATCCCGACAGAGCCGTAGCTGATGATGTAGAGAGCGTAGCGCCTGATCTCGCACGTGGGTCAGCGCCGGTAGACTCTCAACCTATCTCGATTAGCCATGAGGGGGAGGCTAAGCAAGTCTTCTACCATATGATGAATGAATGGTTTACCCAATTTATTCGAACTAATCCGATTGTACAACAACCTCCACCCCCGAATAATCCAACTCCGATACCTTCACCACCTCCGATGATAGATCCGATGAGATCTAGCAGGCCTCCAGTTGATAAAATCAGGAAACATGGGGCTGAAGAATTTAAAGCTAATGATGATGACGACGCGGAACGAGCTGAGATGTGGCTTGATAATACCATCCGTGTGCTTGATGAGCTGTCATGTACTCCAGACGAATGCTTGAAGTGTGCTATATCCTTATTACGGGACACCGCATATCACTGGTGGAATACACCAGTATCGGTGGTTCTGAAAGAAAAGGTGACTTGGGATTTCTTTCAGACCGAGTTCCGTAAGAAGTATACCAGTCAGAGATTCATTGATCAGAAACAAAAAGAATTTCTGGAATTGAAACAGGGTCGAATGTAGCACCCCTAACCCGTATCCGTCACTGGATAAGGGTTACGAGGCGTGAATCAACAAATCCCAAGTCAACTTATACATAAAAATTTTAATGCGCTAATAAATATACCATAACTAATATCATTTACCACATTTGGTACGAATTTCATTCAAATAACTAAAGTACTATTCAATTTAGCATTTTCGCACACTATAGCTAAGTATATATATATATATATATACATATATATATATATATACCATTTCCCTTATTCGATTCACCGTCATTATACCCAACATTTTAGAAATATATATATAACCGAAACATTACTAATTAAAATTCACACCTAGATCAAAACCATACTAGTGGTCGAAAACTTTTATTCACTCATTCACAGGCATGTGTCATAATTATCAATAACTGACTTATCCAATAATTATAGGTAATAAGTATACATCAATCAATCTTTAAAATTTTACTACATGATTCATTTCAAATATCTACAAACATTCAGATATCACTCATGCACATTATATATATATAATGTCGAAGAACAACTTTCAAATTTGCTTATGACAAAGACCGAACCTACATGATTAGTAGAGCTAATATCAAACACATTTTTAAAACATCATTAACATAGAAACATAGCCATTTTCACATGGCATTTATAAACATATCGATTATAATAGACTTAAGAGAGTGATATAGCCTATACATGCCATAATAGTCATAGTTTACTACTTCAAAGGGGTACCAAAAATAAGTGATAGTGTGGTGAGCTTCCGAAGTGATCCCCGAGCACAAATTGAGTATCCAAAAGTAACCTACGCATTTAGAAAATAACCAAAAACAAAGTAAGCTTTCGTAGCTTAGTAAGAATTAAGCAATTATTTTCCCTTTCCATAAACTTATTCAAATAAAAACAAAATAAGTAATTAATTAAATAACCCTATCTATGTATAACCATTAGATCGAATAACCAAACTCTCCAAAAGTTGAATGCATAACAAAAAATCAACTCACACATCAACTTTTATCACTCTGAAATTTATACACATGATACTTACCTCTAGTTTGCTTACCAACCCCAAACTTAGTCATTCATGCATATTCATAGAACAATATACTCAATCATCTTTGTATACTTATTTGCATTTATAATAGAAGTCTTTAAAACGAACCTCACACCTGCACATTGTTAATATTTAATATTTCTCGTAACGTACCGCTCACATAGAGTCGTTACTTTATGCTTATCGTAACGTATCGCTCATATAGAGCCGTTACTTTATGCTTATCATAACGTATCGCTCACATAGAGCCGTTACTTCATACTTATAGTAACGTATCGCTCACATAGAGCCGTTACATAAGAGTCTCCGTAATGTATCGCTCACTTAGAGCCGTTACATAAAAGTTTGCATGTATAGTGCGCATTAAACCATTTCGCAACTTATGCTTCTCATAACTCATTATTCATTCAATATGCATACTTTACATATATATTATTTATATATTCATGATCCAATCCATACCATTACATGCACGCATATTCACACTAGCATAATATTACAATCTCATGCTCAAATAAAATTTCACATTCGGCTATCATAATATCGAGTAACTAGCTTCACTTGAATTATACACTCATATCAAAATTTAATACTCCATCTAATTACATGCATCACAACAATTAGATATACACTATTTACTTTAAATTTCAAATCTCCAAGCAACCCCACATTGAGCTAGCTTATACCAAATGTAAATACACATTTGGCACTTAATGTTCAAAATATTAGTCACCCCTAATCTTAGACATAATATCAAATGTAGTTCAATTTAATACAGTTGCTTAAAACTTACCTTGATGGTTGGAGGGTAAGGATGTCTCGGCTACTCGTCTAGCTTAGCTTTTCCCCGATCCTTTTCCAATTCTTTCTTTCTTTGCTCTAAACAAAATTCGAAAGGAGTCTATTCAAAAGAATTTCATTCATCTCAATTTGAACACAACATAGAACCATTCTTTCAATTAATCATTCATAGTTTCATAATCTTTACAAATTAAATACCAATTCTTTCCATTCATTCGAATATATAAAAATTCATACACATTTAGCAAATGCCGAATACCCCTCAAGATGTATTTATTCTCTTTATACATTAAAATAACTCGTACTATGAAGATTTTCCAATTCACCGATTTATCCCTCTTATTTCGGTTTTCTCACAATTTAGTCCCCTAATATAAAATACAAAAATTACATGAAATTTGAACTAGCACCTTAAGAACCGAATTTTCTCCACTCCTATTCTAGTCTATAAAAGCCATTTATTTTGCATTTATACCCTCAACTAGTTAGTTTCAAAATTCAAGTTTCCATTCATCCCTCTTATCCAATTTCCTACTCAAACATGTTCATTCCTAGCTCATACTAAAAGAAATCTCCTATCGACCATGTTTAAAACAATGTACTCATCCATGGTCGAACCTAAAATAAGCTTCAAACTCCAAAATTTTCACATGTACTTTGAAATATACATGACAACTAACACAACCGTGCAAGATTTAACAAAAATGAAGCTTAATTTCTTACCTTAATAGGACATGCAAGAATCGGCCATGGAGCTCAAATTTTCTACCCTTTTTCTCTTTGTTTTCGTGGAGAAGATGAAGTAAGTGGGGAGAAAGATGTTGGTTTTCTTATTTTATTATTTCTTTAACCTTAATAATTCTATATTAAAAATATCACCCCACTAACTAATGATAATAATAATCTAATGTATAATATAATACATATATATTACTCATGGTAATTGTCGTCCACTAAGAGTAAAAATATGGTTAAATTGCAACTCAAATCCCATGTGAAAAGAGATCAAATCTCTTTAGCCCTCATTTCCACAATAGCTACTTTCTCATTTACTCATTTTAGTCCTTTTCTTAAATTAACCACTCAAACATACAAATAACTACAGAATATTTAATACACACTCGAATGCATAATCTAGCTATCAAATATAAATATATATATATTACGAGATTTCTAAGTCGGATCCGTGGTCCCGAAACCACCGTTCCGGTTAGGGTCGTATATGGGCTGTTACAACTCCCCCTCCTAAAAAGAAATTTTCGTCCCCGAAAATCTTACCAATGAATAATTGCGGATAAAGTTCTTTCATAGATTCTTCAGTCTCCCAGGTTGCTTCCTTAGCCCCGTGTTTAAGCGACAGCACTTTAACTAGCTCTATTTTTTTATTCCGCAACTCTTTCACTTCACGAGCTAAAATGCGAATTGGTTCCTCTTCATAAGTCAAATCAGGCTGAATCTCGATTTCTACTGGACTAATCACGTGAGAAGGGTCGGATCTGTATCGTCGAAGCATCGATACATGGAACACATCGTGGATCCTGTCCAGCTCAGAGGGTAACTTCAATCTATATGCCACTGGCCCAATACGCTCAACAATTTCATACGACCCAATAAATCTCGGACTCAACTTCCCTTTACGGCCAAATCTAATTATTTTTTTCCACGGTGAAACTTTCAAAAACACCCTATCGCCAATCTGAAACTCAATGTCCTTACGTCTCAAGTCTGCGTAAGATTTTTGACGATCCGAGGCTGCTTTCAAACTATCACGGATTACGGCCACTTTCTACTCAGCTTTTTTGACCAAATCAACCCCGTGTATCTTGTTTTCACCAAGCTCGGTCCAGAACAATGGTGTACGACATTTTGATACTAGATTGAAAGCTATTATTATAAGCAAATTCAATCAAAGGAAAGTATCGCTCCCATGTACCTCCGAACTTGAGAATGCAACATCTCAACATATCCTCGAGTATTTGGATAACACACTCGGATTGACCATCCAATTGAGGATGAAAAGCTGTACTGAAGTGTAACTTAGTTCCCAAAGCATCTTGTAACTTCTTCCAAAATCGTGATGTGAATCTTGGGTCTCTATCCGACACAATAGAAATAGGTACTCCGTGTAACCGTACTATCTGCAATATGTACAACTCCGCCAATTTATCAAGTGAGAAATCCGTGCGTACCGGGATGAAATGGGCCGCTTTAGTCAATCTATCAACTATTACCCAAATTGAATCCTTTTTACTCGATGTCAAGGGCAAACCCGATACAAAATCCATCATAACACGATCCCACTTCCATTCTGGTATCATGATCGGCTGAAGTAATCCCGATGGCACTTGATGCTCAGCTTTCACTTGTTGGCACACCAAACACTTCGACAGTCTGAAATGTCTCGTTTCATACCGTACCACCAATAATGCTGTTTCAGATCGTTATACATTTTTGTGCTACCCGGATGAATCGACAGTCTACTATTATGAGCTTCATCACAAATCATCCGAATCAATTTTGGATTTTTAGGCACACACATTCGAATCTTGAATCGCAAACATCTTTCATTGTCTATCTAGAAATCGAAATTCGCACCCGAACCACAATGGTCCCTTTTTACCTTTAAATCCTCTTCGATTTCTTGAGCTTCTATGATCTGTTGTAAAAACAACGGTCTCGCCTTTAATTCTGCAATGATCACACCATCATTGGTCATAGCTAATTCTACGTTCATTGCACGGAGGGTAAATAATGACTTTCGACTAAGTGCATCGGCAGCTACATTAGCCTTTCCCGGGTGATAATCAATCACGAGCTCATAATCTTTCATTAATTCTAACCATCTACGCTGTCTCAAATTTAGATCCTTTTTAGTCATTAAATACTTCAAACTTTTATGATCCAAGAAGACGTGGCATTTCTCACCGAATAAATAGTGACACCAAATCTTCAAAGCAAAGACTATAGCAGCCAATTCAAGGTCGTGCGTTGGATAATTCATCTCGTGTGGCTTCAACTGTCTCGAAGAATAGGCTACGACTTTACCTTCCTGCATCAATACACAACCCAGCCCATTTAGAGATGCATCACTGAAAATAATGAACTTTTTACCCGATTCTGGCTGGACGAGCACAGGAGCTTCCGTTAACAGGGTCTTCAATTGATCAAAACTGTTTTGACACCTTTCTGACCACTCAAATTTCACATCCTTCTGAAGCAGCTTTGTCATCGGGGATGCTATCATAGAAAACCCTTTTACAAAACGTCTGTAATACCCAGCTAATTCGAGAAAACTACGAATCTCAGAAATATTCCGAGGGGGTTTCCAATCAAGTATGGCTGAAAGTTTACTCGGGTCAACCTGAATGCCTGATGCTGAAATAACGTGTCCCAGGAAAATAACTTCGTTCAACCAAAACTCGCATTTGCTGAATTCCGCGTATAATTATTTTTCACGCAAAATCTGTAGTACCAGCTTCAAGTGCTCGGCATGTTCGATTTTTTCTCGCGAATAGATTAGTATATCGTCAATAAATACCACAACAAACCGATCTAGATAGGGTTTGAATATTCTATTCATCAGATCCATAAAAACTACAGGGGCATTAGTGAGCCCGAAAGGTATCACTAAAAACTCATAGTGGCCTTATCTTGTCCGAAAGGCAGTCTTCGGTATGTCTGATTCTCTAACTCGCAGCTGATATTATCCCGACCTCAGATCAACTTTTGAAAATACCGAGGCTCCCTTAAGCTGATCGAACAAATCATCAATATGTGGCAACGGGTATTTTTTCTTCACAGTTACCTTATTGAGCTGCCGATAATCAACGCACGTTCTTAAGGTTCTGTCCTTCTTTCTTACAAATAAAACGGGCGCATCCCAGGGAGAAAAACTTGGCCGAGCAAAACCTTTATCCGTCAACTCTTGCAGCTGAATCTTCAACTCTCTTAATTCGGTCGGTGCCATTCTATACGGAGCTATTGATATCGGTGTAGTCCTTGGCGTCAGCTCAATACTATATTCCACCTCGCATTCTGGTGGTAATCCCAGTAATTCTTCCAGAAATATATCCGTATATTCACAAACCACTGGCACTGATTCAATCCTCCTTTCTGCTACTTTCGTGTCAACTACGTACGCAAGATAGGCTTCGCAACCCTTTCTTAAATATCGTTGAGCCAACATTGAAGATATCACGGTAGGTAGTCCATTCAAGTCTGCAGATTCAATTCGGATCATCTCATTATTTTGACCTTTCAAATCAATGGTCTTTCGCCTACAATTTACTACCGCATCATAAACTACTAACCAATCCATACCGAGAATAATATCAAACTCATCGAACGGTAGTAGCATCAGATTAGCTGGGAAGTATATATCTCGAATCATCAATGGGCAGTTCTTACATACTTTGTCAACTAGCACACTTTGACCCAGGGGGTTTGAAACCCGAATCGCAAACTCAGTAGACTCAACAGGTAGAGTCTTACTGGATACTAATGCTCCACACATGTACGAATGAGTCGAACCGGGATCAACTAAAGCAATTACATTAGTATCGAAAAGAGTGAAAATATCGGTAATGACATCGGGGGATGAAGCCTCCTCTCTGGTACGAATGGCGTAAGCCCTAGCTGGTACACGAGCATCTGATCAAACAATCGCATCTGAAGCCCCCTCTATGCACCGCCCTTACCTCCCCCAAAACGAGATGATCTGCCTCGAGCCATAGTGCCGCTTGGTCTCACACTCTGTACAGTACCTCTTCCAGCGACCTCCGGGCAATCTCGAATGAAGTGATCCTGGGGGCCACACTTATAACACGTGCGAGAAACTGATTTACCCCAACACTCCCCAAGATGTCGCCTGCCACACTGCTGACACTCCGGTTTGCTCAATCTCTCATTGCCCATGATGCAGCTTGGGAACTCACTGGCGGCCGTTCTTGAATAGAAATCCCGGTGTTGGTTTTGAATCGACCACCATCATTCTTAAACTTTTTCATAGTCATCTGTGGAATTTTTCTTGTAGCCCTCTTCTGAATGTCCTTAAATTCGAACTCAGCTTTTTGTTTTTTCTTTCCCATCTCTTCAGCTTTACTAGCTCGTTCAACCAGCACAATGAACTCATTAATTCCCAAAATACCGACTAGAAGCTTTATATCCTCATTTAAGCCATCCTCAAATCTCCGGTACATAGCAGCTTCCGATGAAACACACTCGTGAGCATAGCGACTGAGTTGCACAAATTTGCGCTCGTATTCGGATACAGTCATGTGGCCCTGTTTGAGCTCGAGGAACTCTTTGCGCTTAGAATGAATAAAGCGCTAGCTTATATATTTCTTACGGAATTTTGCTTGCAAGAACTCCCAGGTAACCTTCTCTTTCGGGACAACCGACACAAGCGTATTCCACCAGTAATAGGCAGAGTCTCATAATAGTGATATAACACACCTTAAACACTCGTCGGGTGTACAAGACAGTTCGTCGAATGCTCGAATGGTGTTATCGAGCCAAAATTCGGCTCGCTCCGCATCATCGTCATCCTCGGCTCTAAATTCCTGAGCCCCATGCTTCCTAATACGATCAATCGAGGGTTTAGTTGCTCGGTCAAGATTAACCACTGGAGGTACCACTGGTGTTACTGGGGGTATATTCGGATCTTAAGATGGTTGAACAGCCAGAGTGGTTCGTAGGTAATGACTGAACCAATCGTTCATCATATCATGGAAGGCTTGCTTTACCCTCTCATCTGGGCCACTCGCAACAGGTCGAGATTCTTCCGGCGCAGTCCCCTGTGCGGGAACAGGCGCTCGACATCGTCAGCTAATACTTGTTCGGGATCCGGATCCATTACTATATGAAAGTAAACACATTTCACTGTCAGAAATCATAACACTATCACATCATAAAATATTATGGCATGTATAGCTAGACTCACAGGCGCTACGTTAGTCCGAGAATCGACAAAACTGTAGCTCTGATACCAATAAAATGTAGAACCCATAACCCGTATCCGTCGCCAAATAAGGGTTACGAGGCGTGAATCAACAAATCCCAAGTCAACTTATACATAAAAATTTTAATGCGCTAATAAATATACCATAACTAATATCATTTACCACATTTGGTACGAATTTCATTCAAATAACTAAAGTATTATTCAATTTAGCATTTTCGCACACTATAGCTAAGTATATATATATATATATACATATATATATATATACCATTTCCCTTATTCGATTCACCGTCATTATACCCCATTTTAGAAATATATATATAACCGAAACATTACTAATTAAAATTCACACCTAGATCAAAACCATACTAGTGGTCGAAAACTTTTATTCACTCATTCACAGGCATGTGTCATAATTATCAATAACTGACTTATCCAATAATTATAGGTAATAAGTATACATCAATCAATCTTTAAAATTTTACTACATGATTCATTTCAAATATCTACAAACATTCGGATATCACTCATGCACATATTATATATTTATATAATGTCGAAGAACAACTTTCAAATTTGCTTATGACAAAGACCGAACCTACATGATTAGTAGAGCTAATATCAAACACATTTTTAAAACATCATTAACATAGAAACATAGCCATTTTCACATGGCATTTATAAACATATCGATTATAATAGACTTAAGAGAGTGATATAGCCTATACATGCCATAATAGTCATAGTTTACTACTTCAAAGGGGTACCAAAAATAAGTGATAGTGTGGTGAGCTTCCGAAGTGATCCCCGAGCACAAATTGAGTATCCAAAAGTAACCTACGCGTTTAGAAAATAACCAAAAACAAAGTAAGCTTTCGTAGCTTAGTAAGAATTAAGCAATTATTTTCCCTTTCCATAAACTTATTCAAATAAAAACAAAATAAGTAATTAATTAAATAACCCTATCTATGTATAACCATTAGACCGAATAACCAAACTCTCAAAAAGTTGAATTCATAACAAAAATTCAACTCACACATCAACTTCTATCACTCTGAAATTTATAGACATGATACTTACCTCTAGTTTGCTTACCAACCCCAAACTTAGTCATTCATGCATATTCATAGAACAATATACTCAATCATCTTTGTATACTTATTTGCATTTATAATAGAAGTCTTTAAAATGAACCTCAAACTTGCACATTGTTAATATTTAATATTTCTCGTAACGTATCGCTCACATAGAGCCTTTACTTTATGCTTATCATAACATATCGCTCACATAGAGCCGTTACTTTATGCTTATCGTAACGTATCACTCACATAGAGCCATTACTTCATACTTAGAGTAACATATCGCTCACTTAGAGCCGTTACATAAAAGTTTGTATGTATAGTGCGCATTAAACCATTTCGCAACTTATGCTTCTCATAACTCATTATTCATTCAATATGCATACTTTACATATATATTATTTATATATTCATGATCCAATCCATACCATTACATGCACGCATATTCACACTAGCATAATATTACAATCTCATGCTCAAATAAAATTTCACATTCGGCTATCATAATATCGAGTAACTAGCTTCACTTGAATTATACACTCATATCAAAATTTAATACTCCATCTAATTACATGCATCACAACAATTAGATATACACTATTTACTTTAAATTTCAAATCTCCAAGCAACCCCACATTGAGCTAGCTTATACCAAATGTAAATACACATTCGGCACTTAATGTTCAAAATATTAGTTGCCCCTAATCTTAGACATAATATCAAATGTAGTTCAATTTAATAAAGTTGCATAAAACTTACCTTGATGGTTGGAGGGTAAGGATGTCCCGGCTACTCGTCTAGCTTAGCTTTTCCCCGATCCTTTTCCAATTCTTTCTTTCCTTGCTCTAAACAAAATTCGAAAGGAGTCTATTCAAAAGAATTGCATTCATCTCAATTTGAACACAACACAGAACCATTCTTTCAATTAATCATTCATAGTTTCATAATCTTTACAAATTAAATACCAATTCTTTCCATTCATTCGAATATATAAAAATTCATACACATTTAGCAAATGCCGAATACCCCTCAAGATGTATTTATTCTCTTTATACATTAAAATAACTCGTACTATGAAATTTTTCCAATTCACCGATTTATCTCTCTTATTTCGGTTTTCTCACAATTTAGTCCCCTAATATAAAATACAAAAATTACATGAAATTTGAACTAGCACCTTAAGAACCGAATTTTCTCCACTCCTATTCTAGTCTATAAAAGCCATTTATTTTGCATTTATACCCTCAACTAGTTAGTTTCGAAATTCAAGTTTCCATTCATCCCTCTTATCCAATTTCCTACTCAAACATGTTCATTCCTAGCTCATACTAAAAGAAATCTCCTATCGACCATGTTTAAAACAATGTACTCATCCATGGCCAAACCTAAAATAAGCTTCAAACTCCGAAATTTTCACATGTACTTTGAAATATACATGACAACTAACACAACCGTGCAAGATTTAACAAAAATGAAGCTTAATTTCTTACCTTAATAGGACATGCAAGAATCGGCCATGGAGCTCAAATTTTCTACCCTTTTTCTCTTTGTTTTCGTGGAGAAGATGAAGTAAGTGGGGAGAAAGATGTTGGTTTTCTTATTTTATTATTTCTTTAACCTTAATAATTCTATATTAGAAATATCACCCCACTAACTAATGATAATAATAATCTAATGTATAATATAATAAATATATATTACTCATGGTAATTGCCGTCCACTAAGAGTAAAAATATGGTTAAATTGCAACTCAAATCCCATGTGAAAAGAGATCAAATCTCTTTAGCCCTCATTTCCACAATAGCTACTTTCTCATTTACTCATTTTAGTCCTTTTCTTAAATTAACCACTCAAACATACAAATAACTCCAAAATATTTAATACACACTCGAATGCATAATCTAGCTATCAAATATATATATATATATTACGAGATTTCTAAGTCGGGTCCGTGGTCCCGAAACCACCGTTCCGGTTAGGGTCGTATTTGGGCTGTTACATCAAATGAACGTGACTGAGTATGAATGAAAATTTGTCAGACTGAGCCGATATGCCCGTGAATGTGTGTCAACTGAAGCCATTATGTGTAAAAGATTTGAAGACGGTCTGAATGAAGATATTAAGTTGCTAGTTGGCGTACTTGAGATTAAAGAGTTCGTGGTACTTGTCGAACGAGCTTGCAAAGCCGAAGAGCTTGGAAAAGAGAAAAGAAAAGCCGAGTTTGAAGCTAGAGACACTCGAAAAAGATCATCGAGTAAGACATTTCATTCTGCATCAAAGAAGTTTAAAGATGAATCCAGTCGACATAAGGCTACTTCAAACTTCTCTAGACGAGATCGACCTCCTGCGGGCTCTCGAGCTACTTCGATGGCCAGTGTTGGTAATGTCCAGTAGAATCGGGTTGAATGCAAGCATTGTGGTAAATGGCATTCTGGGAGTTGTAGATTTCGTGATCGGTCCTGCTTTAAATGTGGATCGTCGGATCATTTTATTCGAGAGTGCCCGATGCTAGTCGAGCAAAACACGGCTCAGAATACAAGACCAAGCAACACATCAGCACGAGGCAGACCACCCCGAAATTTGGGGAATGTAGGTGGCAGTCAGAGAGGAACAAAGGACACTACAGTTCGATTAGAGGCTCCAGCACCTGCTAGAGCATATGCTACACGTGCCAGAGAGGATGCTTCTTCTCCAGATGTTATCACCGGTACTTTCACTCTTTATGATACTACTGTGATTGCATTGATTGATCCGGGTTCGACTCATTCATATGTGTGTGAAACTTTAGTATCCAGTAAGACTCTGCCTGTTGAGTCTACTGAGTTTGTGATTCATGTATCAAACTCCTTGGGTCGATGTGTTCTGGTTGATAAAGTGTGTAAAAGTTGCCCGTTGATGATTCAGGATTCATGTTTCCCAGCTGATTTAACGTTGTTGCCTTTCGACGAGTTCGATATAATTTTGGGAATGGACTGGTTAACTTTGCACGATGCTGTTGTTAATTGCAAAAGAAAGACTATTGATTTGAGATGTCAGAACGGTGAAATCATTCGGATTTAATCTAATGGCTTGAATGGGTTACCAGGAGTAATATCCTCGATGTTAGCTCGTAAGTATGTGAGAAAAGGGTGTGAAGCTTACTTGGCTTATGTGTTGGATAGTAAAGTGACTGAAAAGCAGATTGAATCCGTACCAGTTGTGTGTGAATACCCAGATGTGTTTCCTGAAGAATTACCGGGTTTACCACCAATTCGAGAGATAGAGTTTGGTATTGAATTAGTACCGGGGACGACTCTGATTTCAATAGCTCCGTATCGGATGGCACCTACCGAATTAGAAGAGTTGAAAGCACAGTTGCAAGAGTTAACAGATAAGGGCTTTGCACGACCGAGTTTCTCTCCTTGGGGTGCACCAGTTTTATTTGTGAAAAAGAAAGATGGGACTATGCGAATATGCATGGATTATCGACAGTTGAATAAGGTGACTATAAAGAATAAGTACCTGTTGCCACGGATAGGCGACTTGTTTGATCAATTGAAAGGGGCTTCAGTGTTTTCAAAGATAGATTTGAGATCGGGTTATTATCAGTTGCGAGTCAGAGATTTCGATGTGCCAAAGATTGCTTTTCGAACGAGGTACGGACATTATGAGTTTTTGGTTATGCCTTTTGGACTTACTAATGCACCTGCTGTTTTTATGGATCTGATGAATCGAATTTTCAAACAGTATTTGGATCGGTTTGTGGTAGTGTTTATAGATGATATATTGATCTACTCCAGAGATGAAACCGAACATGCCGAGCATCTGAGATTGGTGCTACAAACTTTGCGAGATCAACAGTTGTATGCCAAGTTTAGTAAATTAGTTCTGGATGAATGAGGTCAGTTTTCTGGGTCACGTTGTTTCAGCGTCAGGTATTCGGGTTGATCCAAATAAAATATCGGTTATACTTGATTGGAGACCACCAAAGAATGTTTCTGAAATTCGAAGCTTTCTGGGACTTGCTGGTTACTACAGACGATTTGTGAAAGGTTTTTCTATGATAGCTACACTTTTGATAAAGCTATTACAGAAAGATGTCAAATTTGAATGGACGGAAAATTGTCAGAAAAGTTTTGATCAGTTGGAAGCCCTTTTGATCGAAGCTCCAGTGTTAGTTCAGCCTGAATCGGGTAAAGAATTTGTTGTTTATAGTGATGCTTCTTTGAATGGTTTGGGTTGCGTTTTGATGCAGGAAGGCAAAGTCGCAGCCTACGCTTCGAGATAATTGAAGCCGCATGAAAAAAATTACCTGACACATGATTTGGAGCTAGCAGCTATTGTATTCGCGTTGAAGATTTGGAGTCATTACTTGTTCGGGGAGAAATTTCATGTCTATTTAGATCACAAAAGTTTGAAATATCTGATGGCTCAGAAAGATCTGAACCTGAGACAACGCAGATGGTTAGAGTTGTTGAAAGATTACGAGCTAGTGATTGACATCCATCCGGGAAAGGCTAACGTTGTTGCAGATGCTTTAAGGTTGAAGTCTTTATTTGCTCTTCGTGCGTTGAGCGCACATATGGCTATGTCTGGTGATGGTTCGATAGTAGCCGAGTTAAAAGCAAGACCATTGTTTATGCAACAAATTTGTGATGCTCAGAGAGTTGACAAAGATATGATGGCAAGATGAATTCAGTGTGAAAGTAATGCAGAATCAGAGTTTCGAATTGATGAAAATGACTGTTTGAATTTCAAAGGCCGAATATGTGTTCCGAGGAATGTGGATTTGATTCAGATGATATTGAATGAGGCTCATAATACTCGATTGTCGGTATATCTGGGTAGCATGAAAATGTATAATGATTTGAAACAGTTCTATTGGTGGCCTGGTATGAAACGAGATATATCTGAATTTGTCTCGAAGTACTTAATTTGTCAGCAAGTAAAAGCCGAACATCAGGTGCCTTCTGGGTTACTTCAGCCGATCATGATACCTGAATGGAAATGGGACAGAATTGCTATGGGTTTTGTATCCGGTTTGCCTACGACCCCGAGCAAGAAAGATGCAATTTGGGTTATTATAGATAGACTAACCAAATCAGCTCACTTCATCCCAGTTCGTACGGACTATTCGCTCGATAAGCTTGCTGAGTTGTATGTATCTCAAATTGTGAGATTACATGGTGTGCTGATTTCCTTTGTTTCAGACAGAGACCCGAGATTCACGTTGCGGTTTTGGAAGAAATTGCAAGATGCTTTAGGTACCAAACTACACTTTAGCACAGCTTTTCACCCGCAGACAGATGGTCAATCTGAACGAACTATTCAGATACTTGAGGATATGTTGAGATGTTGCGTCCTCGAGTTTGAAGGTACGTGGGAACGATACTTACCTTTGATTGAATTTGCTTACAATAATAGTTTTCAATCTAGTATCAAAATGGCACCCTACGAAGCTTTGTACAGTCGTAAATGTCGTACACCTTTGTACTGGACTGAGCTCAGTGAAAACAAGATACACGGGGTAGACTTGGTTAAAGAGACTGAACAGAAAGTGGCAATAATTTGAGATAGTTTGAAACTTTCTTTAGATCGCCAAAAGCCATACGCGGATTTGAAATGTAAAGACATTGAGTTTCAGGTTGGAGACCGGGTATTTTTGAAAGTTTCTCCGTGGAAGAAAGTATTTCGATTTGGTCGAAAAGACAAATTAAGTCCGAGGTTCATCGGACCGTATGAGATCATCGAACGTGTTGGGCCTGTTACTTATAGATTAAAGTTACCCTCTGAACTAGAAAAGATACATAATGTCTTCCATGTTTCGATGCTTCGTAAATATCGATCAGATCCATCACATGTGATTTCTCCATCCGAGATTGAAATCTGATCCGAAAAGACGTACGAGGAGGAACCGATCCGTATTTTAGCTCGTGAAATGAAAGAGTTGAGAAACAAGAAAATTCCGTTAGTAAAAGTACTATGGAATTGACATGGAGTAGAAGAGGCTACGTGGGAGCCTGAGGATTCAATGAGGCAACAATATCCGACTTTGTTTAACGGTAAGATTTTCGGGGACGAAAATCCCTAAGGGGGGAGAGTTGTAACAGTCCAAATTTGACACTAATCGGAATGGTGATTTCGGGACCACGAATTCGAGTTTGAAAAATTTTTAAATATTATTTTCGGTGTTTATTATATGTGAATTAATATGTGTGAAAGTTTCGTATGAAGATTTGATTGGTTGTGTGTTTAATTTAACAAAAGGACTTAATCGCGTAAAGTGCAAAAGTTACAAACTATAGTGAAAGGTGCTAATGTGATAGTGGCTTTTTAATATGAGGTATTAAAAGGGAAAATATCCATTTTCAAGGCTAGTGGGCGGTATATGCTAATAGTGACCTTTAACTATATGTTATGTTTATTTATATTATAAGGTTAAAAAGGTAACTTAAATATAACTTAAAATATGTAAAAGAAATTAAAACAAAAACAAGCATGTTCATCTTTTGTTTAGCATAGCCGAAACTTAGCAAAAGAAATAGGAAGAAAACCTTACAACATTCGGCCATTTTGAGCTTGATTTCAAGGTTAGTTCTTGTTCGGTTTTTGTTAATTTTTACGTTTTTGAGATCGTTGCTTAGAAATCTTCAAGACCCATGCTTTAATTTTTGAGTTCGATGAATATTTTGAGTTGAGCTATTGTTGATAATTAGTTGTTTATGTTGTTTAAGGATGAATTATGAAATATATGTGTTAGATTAATATGTTTTGTCTTTAGATTTTTGATGAATTTGAGTATTTTGGGCTAAATTGCAAAAATAAATTTTTGAGGGGTTAAAATGAAAAATAAATGAAATGTGTGGACTTGTAGGAGCATGGGGAAGATTCAGCCCCCAAAGGAGTAGTTCCAAATTATGTGTATTTTGTGTTTTGTGTAATAGGGACTAAATTGTAAAAGTTGTAAATATCAGGGGTAAAATGGTAATTTTCCCATTTAAGTGTTTTTGGATTAAATTGAAATGAAATGTGTTTGAATGAGCTCAAATTGAATGTGTTTAGATCAAGAACAAAGAAAAACAAACTTGGATCGGGGGAAGGCAAAAGTTATTGAATAGCCGGTTTTTGTTGTCCAACGATTTCCGAGGTAAGTCTATAAGCAATTAAATATCGTTAATGTCAGTTATAACCTTGTATACATGTTGAATTATGGAATCCTAGTTATGAATATAGTGAAAGCCGAATGTGGATAGACAAATTATCATGAAATATTATTGAATTTTAATTGAATTCATAAGTACAAGTGATATGAATTATGTATGGTTTATATAATTTTGGTTAGCATGTAATGTGAATGAGATGGTGATAATATCGTATATCGGGCTTCGAGCCTAGCAGGCCTTGTGCCGGTAAGGTGTATCGGGCTTATTGCCTAGCAGGCTAAATGCCGGTGATCAAATTTCAGACCTCGGGTCTAGCAGGCTTAATGCCGGTGTGTATTTCAGGCTTTGATGTCTAGCAGGCTTAATGCCGGTGATGTGTTATAAATAGAGAATTTATGAATCATTTATAAGGTGGAACGTATTTACTGCAATAAGCTAAATGCTCAGGTAAGTATAAGTTTTTCATATTTGCAAGGAATGAGGTAAGTTAGTATATTACCATTCTAATTACGTAAGATGTGATATAGTTGAAGCTTCGGTAAGATTTTAATATGTGCAATTGATTCTACCATTGATGAGTATGATATATACATACATACATATATATATATATATATATATATATATAGTGGAATTTAAGCTTGGATTCGCTTTTGGAGAATCAGTCATATGTGAAAATGCTAAATGTGAAAGAGGTTGGATATGTTTGCATATGTGTATAAATGATTACACGTGGTTGATATGTATGTTATATTTATTTGTATTTAATGTTATAAACAAATTGTTTTATAATGCTTGAATGTTTGAATGCTATGTTATAATTGCTTAAGACTTACTAAGCTAGTATGCTTACTTTGTGTGTGTTCATTGTTCTATTTTATAGTTTTTGATCAAGCTACGAGCTCAGGGGATCGACATTGAAGTCATTTACACTACCGGCTCACTTTGGTACCTATAATGTTTAGACTTTTGATCTTAAGGCATGTATAGGCTAGTTAAATATTCGAATGATATTTTGTTAATGTATAAAAGCCATGCGAAACTAGCTTGTTTAAATGTTAATGTTCGATGGTTCATTCAATATTTGATATAAAATGCATGTATGTTTTGCTTGGAAGATGAATGAAGATGTGATATAAATATTTCATGTTAAGTAGGTATATTTGTGTATGAATGATTAATGTGAGTTCATTAGGTATGAATTTTGTTAACTCTTGGTAAGTAAATATATATATATATATATATATATATATATATATATGTTATTTTAACAAGTTTGGATGAGATTTGATGTTCAATACCTTTGATGGGTATTTTGGAAATATGAACTAACTTCAAGGACTATGTATTCAGCAATAGGGGGAAATAAATAGAAAAATGTACTTAAATGCTATTTTCGGTAATGGACAACATTTGTTTATGAGTAACTAATAAGGGGGTGTTATGGTTAGACTACGTTTCCTTAAATAAATTTTGATATGCATTCTTTTGGTGAAGTATATTGAGTTTATTTGAAAATGTTAGATCAATATGATATAAGACCATGTATATAAATGTTTGAATGCCATGATCGTTATCTTGTTTTGTAGAGTAGATGTATAAATGTGGATATTCCATGAATATGTTTTAAATGATCAAATGAATTTTATATACTTGGATTAAGGATAGAAGAAGGGATATTTTGTAACATCCTAGATTAGGGGTTATGCATAATTCATGAGATAGTGGGCTCAGTGGGTGTGTTGGATGTGTTCTGAGGAGTTTTAGGAACCCTAAGATGTAAGGAAATGTCTTGTCCTGGAAATGTAGGGAAATGTCCTGGAAATGTAAGGAAATGATTTAGAAATGTTAAGTTTCAAAAGAGGAAAGTGAACATTTCTGGAAACTTGGAAATGTAAGAAATGTTAAGTTCAAAAGAGGAAAGCGAACATTTCTGGAAACTTGGAAATGTAAGAAATGTTAAGTTTAAAGGAGGCAAACGAACATTTTTGGAAACTTGAAAATGTAAAGAAATGTCAAGTTTTAAGGTTTAAAAAGAGGGAATTAAGGCAAGGTGGCCTTAAGAAAATTAATAGAAGGAATTTGACACACAAACAGGCTTGGAAAAGTGGCCTGAAGATATCACTTAGGGCCTCTGGAAATGGCGCCACATGCAAGGGTGTTGGGCCTGAGTTCGAGTCACATGGGTAGCAAATAAAAGAAATTTTATTTTTGCTTCCAGAAGCACAGAGGTGGACGGCAACAAGGCTTTTAAAAGGGGAGTTTTATTCTCTTTAAAATTCGGCTAAAAAGGGGATAAATAATGGATTTATTTTAGATTATTTTCAAGAGATAAATGAGGATTTATTCTTTAATTTTTAAATAAAGTGATAAAGATATGAGAGTGGTGGCCAAGTAAGGGACTCTAGCCTAGTAATTTTGGCTATAAAAGAAAGAGTAAGGCTATTCTTCATTCTTTTCTGTTCTTTGGAAGCCTCTGCCGAATTCTCTTCACCAAATCTTCTTCTTCTTTAATTTTTGCCAAGCCGAAATACCTTGTGTTCTAGCCGAATCCTCCATCTTTATTCTTCCTTCTCTTTTCTTTCTAATCCCTCCAAAAGCCGAAAGTAAGCCTTTTAAGGCCATAGCCGAATATCTTAAGTGGCTTCAAGCTTAGGTGCTGTCGATTTCTTCAAAGGTAAGAACAAGTTTGATTTCTATTCTTTTCTTTTAGATTTTTCGAAACCTAGGACTAATCCCATCAATATTCTTGTTGCCAAAACCTTGAAGAGATCTTTCGGGATTTACTAAGTGTCAACTACAAGGAAGGAGAAGTTCTTTTCCCGAAGGTACACCATAGGCCGCGTGTTCCCTAGTTATTCGGTGAATTTCGGGATTTAAAATCCACAAGGTAAGTCATATTTAACATTCGGCTAAGGGTTATTTGTTATGAATAAATGTTAGAAATTGATCTAACATGAAGTTATAGGGATTTTGACAGACATATAAGGCAAGGAATACTTTCGGGATTTGGAAATTTCAAGGTAAGTTTTAGTGTACTAATCCTACTAGGATTTGGATTTATGGCCGAATGGTTCTTTACTAAGTATTGAATGATTGATTAAATGTAGAGATCTAAGATCTAAGGCATTAGATCAAGCTTTCCGGGATTTGGATTGGAAACCCTAAGCGAATCAGGTGTGTACCCCACACTATTTCATACTACCTTATATGGCTAAGTTTAATTAATATATGTGGTATTAAGAATATGAAAGTAGCTAAGGTACCATGTTATGGTACAAAGTACTCAGGTACGTTTCCTACTCCTACTAGGATTATGAAATATGTTAATTGTAACATGAGAATAAGAATAAGAATGTGAACTCTGGCATATTTATGCATATTACTATTATATGGGGCATATGGGTTTTATTTTGAAGGGGAAGTGAATGTGGTGACCTAAGACCACGAACACGGTGACCTAAGACCGTGATATCTGAATGTAGTGACCTAAGACCACAGTAATCTGAATGTGGTGACCTAAGACCACAGTAATCTGAACGTGGTGACCTAAGACCACGAATGCGGTGACCTAAGACCGCGATATGGAGTGTAGCGGAAGGAGGGTCGACTTAGTAGTCCCCACAGTGTACAGGTTGGTACGGGGGAGTGTAGCGGATGGCTTAATAGGTTTGGGTTTTGGGAATGCATCATAACTTGTATGCTATGATATGAATGTGTAATAATTGTTATGCCTGATTCGATTATGATTTAGTGTTGTGTACACATTGAGTCTGTTGACTCACCCCGTTGTGGGACCATGTTTCAGGTGATGAACAGTGATGGACCGGGGCGGCAGGACTTGTGGTGGCCATGCTTATCTTGAAGTTGTTATTTTTATTGGACACTTTATCTTTATTTAAGTACTCTGAATTATTTGGAAATTATTTGATGTAATAAGGCCATAAGGCCATAGTTGAATTGTTTTCCATTTATCTTATTATGTTCAAGAGTTTATCTATCAAAATTTAAGTAATAATTTCTTTTAAACTAAACCCCAAATGTTTTGTCACCTAAGATAAAAGGGTTTTTAATATAAAGAAAAAAATTTGGATTCGTTTTCAACACAAGCCCAACCCAAACACATTTTTTTTAATCACACAAGTTTTTTTTCTAAGTAACAAAAGAAATTTGAAACCGGTTTACTTGAGGAACATACCAAATCTGGTCAAAGCTCATGGGCCGGGTTTGGGGTGTTTCAATTTGGTATCAGAGCCCAGTTTTAAACTCTCAGCCTGTGGTCTAAGGCCCAAAACGTTTTCAAATCGAGCCCAAATGAGTTTTATGAAAATATTTTTGGAAATAAGCAGGTTTTCTGGCATGGCACCTAAGTCTCCGACCTGAAGTCCACCAGGTAAGTACCCCTAACCTTTGGGTGATTTATATTGTGATCTGTAGAAGGGTAGAAATAGAATGGAACGTAGATTAGTATGATAGGTACTTGAACTATAAGGCTAGCTTACCCCAACAAGTTACATAAGACTTAAATGCTTAATAAAACAAACCTGTGTCTAAGTCGCCGAGTTAGGGTGTGGTAACCATTGTGCGCATGTCTAGGATTGGATCGGGAAGAGCCTGGTATTTAAGCAGTCCTAGTGACTCATCTCCTCTTTGCAGGAATCCTACCTGGTGCGTAGCTTTAGTTCACCCTAACCAAGAGGACTTATTCATGGGCTAAACCCCTAACTAAAACCCGAAAGGGATTAGCCACATTTTTATGGAAACCCTAGTTTTAAAATGACTAAATTACCCTTTTGATTTATACAAGCTATCCCATAAATATTTTCTGAAATATTTCTTGATTTACAAAATTACTAAAATACCCCTAGTGGTAAAATTACAAAAATGCCCTTAGTTTATGAAATTTCCAAAATACCCACAGTTCTTATTAAAAAAAAAGAATTCATTACTTTATAACAAGTCCAAAAACCCTAATTTGCAAAATATCAAAATACTTTGATTTTGGAAAATTACGAAATTGCCCCTAACTTATAAAATTACCAAAATGACCCTGATTTCCAAAATTTTTGCAACATCACCGACTTGGAAAACAAATGCTCAAAAAGAACCCTCAAGTTGTGCAAATGTTGAAATACCCTTGATTTAGTAAGATTTACAAATTTACGCTGGTTTATTACCAAAATACCCTCGAGTTTCAAAATTTCCGAAATACCCCTGTAATTTCAAAATTTTCGAAATACCCCCGGGATTTCAAAAATCTCCAAAATACCCTTATTGACAAAATCACCAAGGAACCTTATTTTGAAAAAAAAATTTACGAAAATACCCCTGTAGGGCAAATTACGAAAATACCCCTGGGTAGTGGAAAAACAGCAACAATGAAAACTACAACATTTCTCTGAATGAACGAAAGTTCATAATTCATTGATGAATGTATGAATGTATAGACTGTGTGCATGTATGAATACAAAAGAACCACTCCTAAAATTCTTTCCATAAAACTTCTTCGCGGGTAATTAGTGGAATAAAGGCTAATTCATAAAGTTTCTTAATTAGATTAAAGCACGATCGTAGAAATAAACTCTAGGGGACGTGGTCGTAGTATACGAGGACGCGGTAGAGGCAGAAGGACTGTGTCGGAACCCGTTAGATCGGGTCAAGGATCGGACAATGAGGTACCACCGCCACCACCACCCCCAGCTGTTGGTGTTGAGCAGCAAGCTCAGACGGGGGATGATGCTGTGCCGCAGGCTGTGCTGTGAGTTTTGGAAATGGTGGCTGGCGCGGGTGGAAGTATGGGAGCTCGGAAATCTGTACCCGAGCGACTCCGAGCCAATGGGGCTGAGATGTTTCGTGGAGTATCTGGTGTAGCACCCAGTACAGCTGAATATTGGTTGGAAGCAACCGAACGGATTATGGATGAGCTTGATCTGACCCCTGAGGAGAAGTTGAAAGGAATGGTGGCACTGCTACGAGATGAAGCGTATCAATGGTGGTTAACAATTCGGGATGGTGCCACAGCTGAGGATCTGACTTGGGAATATGTTAAGGCGGCATATTAGAAGAAATATGTTGGCACACGGTACATTGATGAGCAAAGGAAGGCTTTTCTAGGGCTGGTTCAAAGGAACAAGTCTGTAGCGGAGTATGAAGCTGAATTTCTGAGGTTGAGCCGGTATGCTCGAGGGGTAGTGGCTATGGAACCTTGATGGTGAACTAAGAGAATGTGCCTAGAAAGCATGATAGTTTTATTAAGATCAGAGTGCGCAGCATTAGCGTAGTGCGGTGAGTTAAGATGTATGATTATTTGTTAGTAAGTAATTTCGAGGACGAAATTATTTTTAAGGAGGGTAGAACTATAACATCCTAGATTAGGGGTTATGCGTAATTCATGAGATAGGTGGGTTCAGTAGGTGTGTTGGATGTGTTCTGAGGAGTTTTAGGAACGCTAAGATGTAAGGAAATGTCTTGTCCTGGAAATGTAGGGAAATGTCCTGGAAATGTAAGGAAATGATTTAGAAATGTTAAGTTTCAAAAGAGGAAAGTGAACATTTCTGGAAACTTGGAAATGTAAGAAATGTTAAGTTCAAAAGAGGAAAGTGAACATTTCTGGAAACTTGGAAATGTAAGAAATGTTAAGTTTAAAGGAGGCAAACGAACATTTTTGGAAACTTGGAAATGTAAAGAAATGTCAAGTTTTAAGGTTTAAAAAGAGGGAATTAAGGCAAGGTGGCCTTAAGAAAATTAATAGAAGGAATTTGACACACAAACAGGCTTGGAAAAGTGGCCTGAAGATATCACTTAGGGCCTCTGGAAATGGCGCCACATGCAAGGGTGTTGGGCCTGAGTTCGAGTCACATGGGTAGCAAATAAAAGAAATTTTATTTTTGCTTCCAGAAGCACAGAGGTGGACGGCAACAAGGCTTTTAAAAGGGGAGTTTTATTCTCTTTAAAATTCAGCTAAAAAGGGGATAAATAATGGATTTATTTTAGATTATTTTCAAGAGATAAATGAGGATTTATTCTTTAATTTTTAAATAAAATGATAAAGATATGAGAGTGGTGGCCAAGTAAGGGACTCTAGCCTAGTAATTTTGGCTATAAAAGGAAGAGTAAGGCTATTCTTCATTCATTCTTTTCTGTTCTTTGGAAGCCTCTGCCGAATTCTCTTCACCAAATCTTCTTCTTCTTTAATTTTTGCCAAGCCGAAATACCTTTTGTTCTAGCCGAATCCTCCATCTTTATTCTTCCTTCTCTTTTCTTTCTAATCCCTCCAAAAGCCGGAAGTAAGCCTTTTAAGGCCATAGCCGAATATCTTAAGTGGCTTCAAGCTTAGGTGCTGTCGATTTCTTCAAAGGTAAGAACAAGTTTGATTTCTATTCTTTTCTTTTAGATTTTTCGAAATCTAGGACTAATCCCATCAATATTCTTGTTGCCGAAACCTTGAAGAGGTCTTTCAGGATTTACTAAGTGTCAACTACAAGGAAGGAGAAGTTCTTTTCCCGAAGGTACACCATAGGCCGCGTGTTCCCTAGTTATTCGGTGAATTTCGGGATTTAAAATCCACAAGGTAAGTCATATTTAACATTCGGCTAAGGGTTATTTGTTATGAATAAATGTTAGAAATTGATCTAACATGAAGTTATAGGGATTTCGACAGACATATAAGGCAAGGAATACTTTCGGGATTTGGAAATTTCAAGGTAAGTTTTAGTGTACTAATCCTACTAGGATTTGGATTTATGGCCGAATGGTTCTTTACTAAGTATTGAATGATTGATTAAATGTAGAGATCTAAGATCTAAGGCATTAGATCAAGCTTTCCAGGATTTGGATTGGAAACCCTAAGCGAATCAGGTGTGTACCCCACACTATTTCATACTACCTTATATGGCTAAGTTTAATTAATATATGTGGTATTAAGAATATGAAAGTAGCTAAGGTACCATGTTATGGTACAAAGTACTCAGGTACGTTTCCTACTCCTACTAGGATTATGAAATATGTTAATTGTAACATGAGAATAAGAATAAGAATGTGAACTCTGGCATATTTATGCATATTACTATTATATGGGGCATATGGGTTTTATTTTGAAGGGGAAGTGAATGTGGTGACCTAAGACCACGAACACGGTGACCTAAGACCGTGATATCTGAATGTGGTGACCTAAGACCATAGTAATCTGAATGTGGTGACCTAAGACCAAAGTAATCTGAACGTGGTGACCTAAGACCACGAATGCGGTGACCTAAGACCGCGATATGGAGTGTAGCGGAAGGAGGGTCGACTTAGTAGTCCCCACGGTGTACAGGTTGGTACGGGGGAGTGTAGCGGATGGCTTAATAGGTTTGGGTTTTGGGAATGCATCATAACTTGTATGCTATGATATGAATGTGCAATAATTGTTATGCCTGATTCGATTATGATTTAGTGTTGTGTACACATTGAGTCTGTTGACTCACCCCGTTGTGGGACCATGTTTCAGGTGATGAACAGTGATGGACCGGGGCGGCAGGACTTGTGGTGGCCATGCTCATCTTGAAGTTGTTATTTTTATTGGACACTTTATCTTTATTTAAGTACTCTGAATTATTTGGAAATTATTTGATGTAATAAGGCCATAAGGCCATAGTTGAGTTGTTTTCCATTTATCTTATTATGTTCAAGAGTTTATCTATTAAAATTTAAGTAATAATTTCTTTTAAACTAAACCCCAAATATTTTGTCACCTAAGATAAAAGGGTTTTTAATATAAATAAAAAAATTTGAATTCGTTTTCAACACAAGCCCAACCCAAACACATTTTTTTTAATCACACAAGTTTTTTTTCTAAGTAACAAAAGAAATTTGAAACCGGTTTACTTGAGGAACATACCAAATCTGGTCAAAGCTCGTGGGCCGGGTTTGGGGTGTTTCATATTTAATAACTAGGTATTTGTAAACCGTGCTTTTAATGTTCGGTTGTTTAGAAGAAAAAAATTTGATGCATGTGAGATGGGCGGTTAAGTGGTGTAAACAGATGCTAGTATACGTTTGGTATGTGAGCATGTTTAGCTATGTGCTAGTCGTTAATATCGTAAGTATGGATTCAACTTCTTTTAGTTAAGTAATTTAAATTGGATAAATGATCTTTTTGACTGTGTTGAGTTGTAATGTATAAAGTAATGCCTCGTAACCCTAATCTAGTGACGGATACGAGTGAGAGGTGTTACCAACACGGTGTGGTAAAAGCTAAATGGCAATAGGAAGAAGCCATGAGGGAACAATACCCAAACCTTTTTACTGGTAAAATTTTCAGGGACAAAAATCTCTAAAGGGGAGGAGAGTTGTAACAGCCCGATTTTGGGGCTAGGCAGAACACTGGTTTCAGGACCACTAATCCGAGGTTGAAGAAAATTATTTTGATATTATTTTATGTGTTATAGCATGATTGTAAGGATGCATGAGAATTTTGGTGCATTAATTTTAGCGATTGCATGCTTAATTGCGAAAAAGGACTAAATCGCTTAAAGTGTGAAAGTTCTATTTGACAAGCTAGGGGTGTCTAATAGCTATGGAATATTAACTTGGAGGTCCTTAAAGTGCAATTAGGCCAATAAGGAAGTGTTGGCCGGCCATAGAGACTAGGGAGACAAAGGCATTTAATTTGGTCAAAAATTTGATGATAGTTGGTGACTAAATGAATAAAATATGATAAAATAAAGGAAGGTTATCATCTTTTTCCCTTCTCTTCTCCTTCCACCGATTTTTACATTCAAAGAAGGGTTTTGTAAGCTTTGAAATTTCAGCAACTTATCCTCTCACAAGGAAGCGATTTTGGTGGTTTTATTTGATAATTTTTGTACTTTTGGAACCCGCAAAGCTTAAGCTAGCTACTGAGGGGACTATTTTGCAAAATGGTTGAAAGTTTAGGGACTTGCCATGAGAGAGAGCTTATGTTGTTTGCTGAGTTTTTATGGAAGAAGATGAATGTTAGTGAGAAGAGAAACAACTTTTGTGAAAGGAGTTATCAAGAAAACACCTAAATAGGACTTTTTTTGTAAAGGTTGAAATTGTGTAATAAATGCAAGAAATAAATGATTTTGTAAGTTGTTGTAAGAGAAATAAATGTTCAGCTAGGCTTGTTTAGTGAGAAAATGTGATCAAAATTAAATTACGGGCCTAAGGGCAAAATCGTAATTTTGCCAAAGTAGAAGGGCAAAATGGTCATTTTTGCCTAAGTAGAAATTTTGATATATCATGAATTATAAAGTGATTGAATGAGTGAATTTTATTATTATAGATCAAGAAGAATGCGAAATCAACCTTGACTAGGGAAAAGGCAAGGTTTCGGATTAAACCGCAAATTAACACATTTTGCACCGAGGTAAGTTTATGTGTAAACGGTACATCTTGAATACTTACGTTGTTACTTATTGGTGTATCGTATGAATGAGATCATTCATGATTGAGATGGATTGAATTCGATAGAAAATGAGTAATTCTTGTATGATCCGTGAAATGGTTAGGTAAGTGTGGAATATTATTCGTAATAATCATTGGTGGGCTATGTGCGATACCACCGTAATTATTCTTGTTGGTGGGCTGTGTGCGGTACCACCTTATTACTTATTCATGATGGGCTTTGTGCGATACCATCGTTTATATTATCATTTGGTGGGCTAAGTGCGATACCACCGTAAATATTCTTGTTGGTGGGCTATGTGCTATACCACCCATTATAGAGTAATGGTGGGTTGTGCGCGAAACCACCGAGTGTCTGGTATTGTTCTGAATGATTCATTGAGAAATCGTTTAAGTATATGTTTTATATGATATTGTGGTGATGAGTGTAGGGAATGTATGCAAATAAATGAGAGCATTATATTTGTTATATGGTTGAAATGTGGTAAGAGATGAAATGAGTAAGCATGATTATGAAATGTGGATAGTTCTTCCTTGTTATGAAAAGCATTGATTAATATATATATATATGTTGTGATGCTTATTGTTTACATGTAAACTTCCTAAGCTTAAAGCTTACTCCCTTTCTTCTCCCTTGTTTATAGTGTCAAAGAGCCGGTTCAGGATACGAAGTTAATTGGAAGATCACCTACACTACCAGTTCATCTCGGTATATCTAGACTTAACATTTTGAGTATGGCATGTATAGGGGCTAGACTAGGTGAAATGTTTTTGTTGTTTTGGCCAAGTGTGTTGGCTCTTTTAAAGATGAACACTTTTGTAAATGGCTATATTTAATGGCTCATTATCATTATATATATGAAAAGATGAGGTTATTCATGAATGTGGATTGTACATGATTGAGTTGCTTGGTAAATGGTTGAATATGATTAATGTTGTATGAGTTAGGGTGATAAAAAGAGTTTGGCAAATAGCCTTGTTCTTATCCACACGGGTAGGCACACAGGTGTGTGTCTAGGCTATGTGTGACGCACGTTCAGTCCCATGGGTGTGTTACTAGGCTATTTGTGCCCTGCATGTTAGTGATGCAGGTCAGTGTCGACCACAGGCTAGACACACTGGCGTGTGCCTAGGCCGTGTGTGCCTTAGTTGGTTGCTGACGTCACAAATAGAATACCCAGGTTTCCACACACGGGTGATGACATGGGTGTGTCTAGTCCGTGTGGAGGACACGGGCCAAGGACACGGACGTGTGTCCAGCCGTGTGAAAACCCCTGTAGGTTCGAAGAGAAAATAAATTCCACACGGGCTAGGGACATGGGCGTGTGTGACCACACGGCTTGCCCACACGGGCTTGTGGCCCTGTTAAGGCAAAAATTTTCTAAGTATACAAAAGATTCCGATTTGATTCCGAGGCCCTCTGTTTGCAGGTGTAAGGCCTCGTAGGCCCATAATAAGAATGTTATGAATGTGAATGAAAGATTTTTATATTGGAATGAAATTTGATAGTCCAAGGTTGTATGTTAAAGTGCGTTAAGTCCGGCAATGCCTCGTACCCGGTTCCTGAGTTGATTATGGGTGAGGGGTGTTACACATATCATCTCTGCTGAGGGAATCTCTGTTGATAAAGCAAAAATCGACATCATTAACTGTAACATCCTAGAAATAGTGATTCTACATTTTGCACTATTTATTGTGTTTGGCTCATTAAGCATGCTACATTGAAAATGTTAATTTGCCATGTCTTTTAATGATGGGATTTTAAATGGCAATTATGCCAATTACAAAGTAAGTGGATGGCAATAGTAAATAATCATGATGATTATTTATTTTATAAAATTACTTTTAATTTTATAATAAATTGAGTGGGTTAATAAAACAAATAATCATGATGATTATTTATTTTATAAAATTGCTTTTAATTTTATAATAAATTGAGTGGGTTAATAAAACAAATAATCATGATGATTATTTATTTTATAAATTTATTTTAATATTATAATAAATTAAGTGGGTTAAAAAGAAATAATCATGATGATTATTTATTTTATAAAGTTATTTTAATATTATAAGAAATTAGGTGGGATAATAAAACAAATAAGCATGGTGATTTATTTATTTTATAAATTTATTTTGATATTAAAAATTCATCTCCCATGCTTGTTAATTGTTTTAAAATTCAAGCATATTCGGTTTAAGTGTTAGCATAGGTGGTGTGCCGAAATTCCATAGGCCTTAGGCATTTGTTACGTTTCATTTTAGCATATTTGTTCATTAAGGGAAGTGTAGTGCCGTTTTTGGCAAGTGTCATTTGAGTGAGGGGTAAAGCCGAAACCATTCAAAGAATCTTCTCTCTTCCTTTATTTTGCACTTTGGTCATTTTGTTTGATTATTCTTTTGGATTCCAAAAAAAGACCTTAGCACTCTTTTTCTACTCTTTTTCTCTCATCACTTTTTCTCTTGATATCTTTCTTATAATCTAAACTTCCATCTCAATTCTTGGCTTCATAGTTCTTTTGGTTCTTGTGAGTGATAGCCAAAACATTCTCTCTTCCTCACTCTTCTTCTAGTGTTTTCTTCTTATGCCGCATATTTCCACTTGTACCATCAAAACTTTCTTGCCATCATTCTTTGCCATTAGCCGAAATTCAATCTTCATCCTCTTTGTTCAGTCGATCAATCATTCTCATCTATTACTTCTCCTATGCCGAATCTTTTTGAGTGACAATCGGTTTCTCTGCTGAGGCCGAATACCAAGAAGCAAGGTGCTGGAAAATCTTAGGTTGCTGAGAGCCTTTACGATCGGGTTTTGTTGTTGAAGCCGAGTGGTTGTAGTTCAAAGCCGAAGGGATTGTGGGTGTCGAATCGGATCACTCCAGTTGGATTTGTAAGGTTGGTGAATCTAAGGAAGGGAATGAACCTATAGTTTTGGCTCTTAAGTTTAAGAAGCGTGTTGTGTCGACAGTTCGAGATTTTTTGCCGGGTTATGGAAGAGAGTCGACGTCTGCCTAGGATAGGCAAATAGCCGTCGTCCCTGCTAGCGAAAGTGTTCACGTAGATAGTTTGGTATTACGCTTTATCAGGTGTGTACTACTCACACGCCTTCTTTGATATTGTGTTATTAACTGAAATGGCCGAAAGCCAAACTAACTGATATGATAGATTAACTACCCTTAGGGGTAAGGTTGGAGACATCAAGTAAGTTCTTCGTTAATAATATGGCTATTAATATGCAGGTATGTATATTCTGATGTTATGCATGTATGAAATATGATCTGCTTTATACTATGATTTTGGTTGCATATATATTGTGCATAATGAAAAGAGCATGGGCTCGGGATTGAATGAAGAAAGAGAGAGAATCAGTAACTACGGTCACGAGTGACTGTCGTCACGAGTGGTCTAAGTACCACGGTGGTTGAAACCACGAATAATCTAATTAGTGACTTATCTCGGATTAAGGAGAAGCAGTTAGAGGATGATGGTTTGAATGATCGGAGGTTGCAAGTTCAGAATGGTGGATTAGAGGATTTTAGTCTGTCCAGTGATGGAGTTTTGTGCTTTAAAGGGAGAGCTTGTATGCCGAAGGATGTGGAGTTGAGACAAAGGATTCTTCAGGACGCACATAGTAGCCCATATGCTATGCATCCCGGAGGTAGCAAGATGTATCGAGATTTGAGAGAGCAGTTTTGGTGGCTAGGTCTGAAGCGGGAAGTAACTGAGTTCGTGGGTAAGTGTCTGACGTGTCAACAAGTTAAGGCTGAACATCAGTTTCCATCTGGTTTACTTCAGCCGGTGAAGATTCCTCAGTGGAAGTGGGAGAGGATCACTATGGACTTTGTCAGTGGATTACCTCTTACGCCTAGTAATAAGAATTCAGTTTGGGTGATTGTGGATCGACTAACTAAGTCAGCGCATTTCATACCTGTAAGGGTAGATTATTCGCTTCAGAGGCTAGCAAAGTTATATGTGGCTGAGATAGTAAGATTGCATGGTGTGCCAGTATCGATTATATCGGATAGGGATCCCAGGTTTACGTCGAGGTTTTGGAGAGCTTTGCATCAATCCTTGGGAACGAGATTGGATTTCAGCACAGCTTTTCATCCGCAGTCCGACGGACAATCGGAGAGAGTGATTCAGATCTTAGAAGATATGCTCAGAGGTTGCGTTCTGGATTTCAGTGGCAGTTGGGAGGAGTATCTACCGTTGGCGGAATTCGCTTATAACAATGGTTATCAAGCGAGTATCCAAATGGCACCATATGAAGCACTGTATGGACGAAAGTGCCGTACTCCTATGTGTTGGACGGAGTTGGGTGAACGTCAGGTTTTGGGTCCAGAATTGGTGACTGAAAATGAGGACAAAGTTAAGGTAATTCGGGCTCGTCTCAAGGAAGCGTCGGATAGGCAGAAGTCTTACACCGATCTCAAGCGCAAGGAAATGGAATACGAGGTAGGAGATAAAGTCTTTCTGAAGGTGTCGCCTTGGAAAAAGGTGTTGCGTTTTGGGCAAAAAGGGAAGTTAAGCCCAAGGTTAATCGGCCCGTATACTGTGTTGAAGCGAGTAGGACCGGTAGCTTATCAGCTCGAACTGCCAGCAGAGTTGAGTCAGATTCATGATGTCTTCCATGTGTCGATGCTTAGACGGTATCGGTCGAATCCATCGCACGTTGTGCCAGTGGCAGAGATTGAGGTTAACTCCGACTTATCTTTCGAGGAGGAGCCAGTTCAGATCTTAGATCGTGATATCAAGGTTTTGCGTAAGAAAGCAGTACCCTTGGTGAAAGTGCTATGGCGAAACCATGGTACGGAGGAAGCGACGTAGGAACCCGAGGATGTGATTCGGCAGCAATACCCCTATCTCTTCTGATCAGGTAATTTCGAGGTCGAAATTATTTTTAAGGGGGGTAAAACTGTAACATCCTGAAATTGGGGCTATTTGTGATTGAATTATTTTGCTTGTGTTTAAATTTCTGTGATATTATTTGCGGAATTATAAGACTCAATTAGGGGTCTTGAGTAAGCTCAGTTAAGTAGGATAATTTTTAATATGGTTTATTTAATGAAGTAGGATTAAGTGAGCTTGACACTTAAGTTAATTAAGTGTTCATTTAAAGCATAAGAGGAGTAAGTGGCAAGTTGGTTAAGGCTCTTGAAAGGTTGCTTGAGGTTAGTGGTTCGAGTAGCATGTTTAGCATTTTGAGGTTTTTATTTCATGATAGCATTAATGGCCGGTCAACCTATGTTTATGATAGTGGACTAATAACTTTTGGTAAGTTGAATTTATTTTTAAGGAAAGCATGGGAAAAGGGATAAGATTCCTAAGGTTATGGAAGGATATCTTGAAGTTATGGTATTAAGAGGGGACAAAGGCATGAAGGGTGGAATGTGTTTTGGAAAGAAATCCTATGCCTTAATGCTTGAATGTGGACGGCAATGTGGCTAAGGGGGGGATTTGACCGAATATGCTAGTTGTTGGTAAGGCTTAGGAGTTGTTTTGGTCATTTCTAGCAATTGGTGCAAAAGTTTGCAAAACACTTTCTCTCAAACTCTTTTCTTTTTGGCCGAATTTTACCTTTTGATAAGCCTAATACTTTTTGACCATTTGGTCATTTTTGGCTCATTTTCTATTTTCTCCTTTTCATTCTCTCAAAACTGAAACTTTCATCAACATCTTGTTCTCCTATTTGTTTTGTTTAAACACCAAAAATCTCCTATACTCTCTTCTTGCCGAAACTCTATTTCTTTTCCATTATTTTCTTTTCTTTTTGTCCTATAGCCGAATATACCTCTTTGTTGTGCCGAAAATTTTCTTCTCCTATCTTGATCAACTTTGGCCGAATATTGAAGGTAACATAGTTTTCCTCGGGACTACTCTAGCAATCGGTTTTGGTAAGGTGGTAAGGGTTTATTTCAAAGGATTATTCTTTTAAGTATTCGTTTAAATCGAAGGCTAATAACCTTAATGATGATGGTTGATTGTAGGGAAGTGAGGCCGATTCATTTAGGAGTGTGTTGGCTAGTGTTTGAAGGCTTTTGGGTAAGATTTTTGGTTCACAAGGAACCCTTCTCAATTATTTTGGTTTGGCCGAATAGGCCATGGCACTAATGTCCATTTTTGGCCGAATATAGGGGCAAGAATACTTGTGTGGCCGATTTGTTTATTCGGGATATAGAACTCTTGTTGGTGCCAGGTGTGTGCATACACATCTTATAACTTTTTAATATGCTAAGTGTTATATTATGCCTAATCGATTTGTGTAGATATGGATGTAATACCATCATGGTATTAACAAGAATTCGGGTAAGTCTTTGTGACTATGAGATTACTATTTGATGCTTTTGGGAAGCATGACACATTTGGTATGTGTATTATTAGATATATGGCAATGATAAATTTATTAATATTGTTAAAATAAACCTTTTTGCATGATTTCAGTAAATATACATAATTGTTTGATATGGGTTGATGAGTGGAGGGGGCAGTGATATTCGTGTCGACGGACAACAGTGTTTTGGTAACACATTGTGACTACGGTCACCAGAGGTTTGGTACCTCCAGAGGTTTGGCACCTCATAGCGACTTGTCCCTGTGGTTGATACCACCGTGGGTTGGCCCCACTTTGAGATATGGGATCGTCTGCCAGTGATTTGGTATCACACGATGGGTTGGCCCCATCATTCGATTTGTGTCTTCGGACACCAGAGATTTGGTATCTCCAGTGATTTGGCATCACAATTGTGACTATATGTCACCAGTGTTTTGGTAACACAATTGTGTCTTTGGACACCAGTGGTTTGGTACCACACGAGGTAGAAAAAGGCGTATGGATGGTTAGGTTGGGTGCATTTTAAACTTATGCATGTTAATTGGTTATGATTTGTGTATGTTATTGCACTAAATCGGGGAAGGGTTACACATTGAGTCTTGGTGACTCACCTTCTCCTTTAATTTTTCAGGTGACTCGTAGATCGCGGGTGAGGAGCCGGATGGACTCGAGGTGGCCATGCAGTGGAGACTTTTAATAAATTTATTTTTGGATGTTATCTATTTTTTTCTTTTGAGTTTATGTTGCTTAATTGTAATAAGGCCTCCTAGAATGATTTTATTATTGCTGCATGTTTGAATGTTTGGTTTAAACTACTTGATGATGTTAAAACGGTTGCACATGTTTTCTCAAATTAAACGCAAAAATGTTTTAAAGTACCATCGGGTATATTTGAAATTTTTAAACAACTCGACTCAACAAATATTTTTAAGTTTGGTTTTTATCAAAGAAAATTTAAATTGAAAGGCATTTCGACTAATTTTAAAATCGGTTTTAAAATGGTTTTCAAAATGTTTTCTCTGTAGCAAACCAAATTCGGTCATATTGTTTGGGCTGGGTTTGGGGTGTTACAAAATTGGTATCAGAGCCCAGTTCAAAGCTCGGTTGTGGGGGCCCAAGGCCCAAAAAATGTTTTTGGTAGGCCTTTTTGAAATATCTGGTTTTGAACAAGCATGGCGCCGAGTCTCCGGCACCGATCCGCCCTGGTAAGTACCTCTAACTTTTTGTATGAATTATTTACTGTAGAAGGGTAGGAAGCATGGGACGTAGATAGTGATAAGTATTTTAAACTTTAGGACTAGTTTACCCCAACAAAATTCATAAGACTTTAATGGCCTAATTAAACAAATCCGTGACCAAGTCACCGAGTTAGGGTGTGATAACCTTGGTACGCATGTCTAGGATTGGATCCGGAAGAGTTTGGTACTTAAGAAATCCTCGTGACTCACCTCCTATTCGCGGGATTCCTACCTGGTGCGTAGCTTCGGTTCACCCTAACCAAGAGGACTCGGTCATAGGCAAAACCCTAAATAAAACCCGAAAGGGACTAGCCATGTTTTAAGGAAAACTTCGGTTTTAAAATCACTAAATTATCTCTTTTAGATAGTAGGACAAATTTATCTTTGAAAATTTTCAAATAATCCCGGTTTACCAAAATTACCAAAATGCCCCTAGTGGCAAAATTACGAAAATACCCTTGGTTTCTAAAATTTCCATATTACCCCAATTTTGATCAAATTTTTATTTTACAAAAGTACTCAAAAATGTTGTATTTTAAAATAATACCTTGACTTTGGAAATTTACAAAATTACCCCTGATTGACAAAATTACCAAAATACCCCTGGTTTTCAAAATTTTGTTATATCTTCAAATTGAGAATTTCTCAAAAATACTCCTCAATTTTAGAAATTTCAAAATATCTCGATTTATTAAAGTTTTCAAATTTCTTCGGTTTATTACAAAAATACCCTGTAAGAAAATGACGAAAATACCCCTGGGTTAGAAACGAACAGAAATGCCCGAAGAGTGCATAGGTATGAAAGGTATTAGGGAATGGATGTACTTTTCTGTGTAACTAGGGTAGAAGACTTAAAACCTTGTTTGATCGAAAGAACCCCTATTAAACTCTTTTCATAAAATTTCTTCGCGGATAATCAAGTGAAACATGTACTAATTCATAAAAATTTCCTAATCAGATTAAAGCGCGATAGTCAGAATGAGCTTTAGAGGACGTGGCCGTCGTGGACACGGAAGGGGTAGGATGACCGTGTCAGAACCTGTCGGGTCGGGTCAAGGATCTGAAAACGAGATACCACCGCCACCACCACCCCCAACCTTTGGAGCTGAGGAGCAGGACCAGACGGGTGATAACGCTGTGTCACAAGCGATGCTACGGGTTCTGGAAAAGGTAGCTGGAATTGGAGGAGGTGGAGGAGCTCGGAAGTCGGTACCTGAGAGACTTAGAGCTAACGGAGCTGAATTTTTTCGAGGTGTGTCTGGTGTAGCGCCCAATACGGCTGAGTATTGGCTAGAATCGACCGAAAGAATCATTAATGAGATAGATTTGACAAATGAGGAGAAACTGAAAGGAGCGGTGTCGCTTCTCAAGGATAGTCCTATCGATGGTGGCTCACAGTGCGTGATGGTGCTACGACAGATGATCTTACTTGGGAGTATTTCAAAATTTCTTATCAGAAGAAGTATGTTGGCTCAAGCTACATTGATGCTCAGAGGAAAGCTTTTCTGGGGTTAGTACAAGGAAATAAGTCTGTATCGGAATATGAGGTGGAATTCTTGAGGTTGAGCCGCTATGCTCAGGGAATAGTGGCATCGGAGCATGATCGTTGTGTTCGTTTTGAAGACGGACTTAGGGATGAGTTAAGGTTGCTGATTGCTCCGCAGCAAGAGCGTGAGTTTGCTGTCTTGGTGGAGAAGGCCAAGGTAGCCGAAGGAGTCAAGGAGTCCGTGAGGCAGAGTTATGATAGGAGCAAGCAGAAGAGAGGCTTTGGATCGTCTAGGTCAGGTGGTAATGTTCAGAAAAGGCTTAGGCAGAGTGGGCCAAATCAGGCAGGAAGGTCCACAGCTGCTAATCAGAGACCGGCCTAGTGTAATCGTTGTGGGAAGTTCCATTGGGGAGAATGTTGGACCGGAGGGAAAGGATGTTTCGAGTGTGGTTCGCTGGATCATCGTGTGAGAGACTGTCCACGTAAGCAAGCTAGGAATCAGTCTGAAGGTCAAGGTCGTGCTCAGTTCAGAAAGGAAGGACCAGCACCGCAGAGAGGTCGAGGTAATGGTAGAGGTGGTTATGGCTCTAGTGGAGGTCGCGGAGCAGCTGGCAGAGGTATTGGCAACACGGAGGCTAGGCAGCCTGGTTTGGTGTATGCTGCGAGGCGTCGTGAGGAAGGAGACGCACCGGACGTCATAACCGGTACGTTTTTAATCTTTGGTGTTCCATATACTGCTTTGATAGATGTGGGTTCGACACATTCTTACGTTGCTAGTAGCATAGTTGAGACCATGAGTTTAGTTTCTGAGACTGCTTCTAGAAGGATGACCGTACTTAGTCCTTTAGGTTACTCTGTAGAAGTAGATAAGCTGTATAGAGATGTACCCCTAGAACTCCAAGGGGTAGTGTTTGTAGCCGATCTGATGGAACTGCCGTTTGAGGAGTTCGATCTGATTCTTGGGATGGATTGGTTGGTCAAGTACCAATCAAGTTTGGATTGCGCTGCTAAGCGCATGGTTTTGAAGACGGTTGAAGGTGAAGAAGTGGTCATGATAGGTAATAGGAGAGATTATCTATCCAACGTGGTATCTACGTTGAAAGCGGTGAAGATGGTCAGGAAGGGCTGTGAGGCGTTCGTAGTTCATGTGTGTGCTTTGGAAGCTAAGGAGTCTTTTGTGGGGGATGTTCAAACTGTAAAGGAATTTGCTGACGTATTTCTTGAAGAACTTCCGGGATTGCCTCCGGATCGTGAGGTCGAATTCAGTATAGATTTGTTGCCCGGAACGGCGCCAGTGTCTATAGCTCCGTATAGGATGGCACCGAAGGAATTGTTGGAATTGAAGGCTCAGATTCAAGAGTTGTTGGATCGAGGTTTCATTCGACCAAGTGTTTCACCTTGGGGAGCGCCGGTACTTTTTGTCAAGAAGAAGGATGGTGCGATGCGGATGTGTATAGACTACCGCCAGTTGAATAAGCTGACGATCAAAAACAAGTATCCTTTGCCGAGGATAGATGACTTGTTTGATCAGCTTAAAGGGGCTGCGGTTTTCTCTAAGATTGATTTAAGGTCTGGATATCATCAGCTGAAGGTGAAAGAGGCTGATATCCATAAGACGGCATTTCGTACTCGGTATGGTCACTACGAGTTTCTAGTGATGCCGTTTGGATTGACAAATGCACCGGCAGCATTCATGGACATGATGAATAGGGTATTTCAGCAGTTTTTGGATCAGTTTGTTGTGGTCTTTATAGACGATATTTTGGTGTATTCGAAGTCAGAGGAGGAGCATGATGCGCATTTGCGAGTAGTGTTGCAGATTCTGAGGGAAAAGTAGCTGTATGCGAAATTTAGTAAGTGCGAATTCTGGCTTAAGGAGGTGACTTTCTTGGGTCACGTTGTTTCAGCCGAAGGGATTAGAGTGGATCCTCGGAAGATTGAGGCAGTGTTGGATTGGAAGCCACCTAAGTCTGTGGTTGAGATTCGGAGTTTTCTAGGTCTGGCGGGGTATTACCGAAGATTTGTGGAAGGATTTTCTTTGATTGCTGCACCGATGACCAAGTTGTTGAGGAAAGGAATTCCATTTGTTTGGACCGAGGAGCAACAAGAAAGTTTCGACAAATTGAAGAGGATTTTGACTGAAGCTCCGGTTTTGATTCAACCTGAGGCAGGCAAGGAATTCACGGTTTATTGCGATGCATCACATATTGGTTTGGGATGTGTGTTGATGCAAGAAGGGAAGGTAGTGGCTTATGCATCTCGGCAGTTGAGACCACATGAGGCTAATTATCCGACTCATGACTTGGAGTTAGCGGATGTAGTCTTCGCTTTGAAGATATAAAGGCATTACTTGTACGGAGAGAAGTCAATAGTATACACGGATCACAAGAGTCTTAAGTATCTTTTGACTCAGAAGGATTTGAATTTGAGACAGAGTAGATGGATTGAGCTGTTGAAGGACTACGACTGTTCGATCGAGTATCATCCTGGTAAGGCTAACGTGGTGGCAGACGCGTTGAGCCGTAAGGTTGTATCGGATTTAAGATCGATGTTTGCTCGACTTAGTCTGTTCGACGATGGGAGTCTTTTGGCAGAATTGCAAGTCAAGCCGACTTGGTTAGATCAGATTAAGGAGAAGCAGTTAGAGGATGATGGTTTGAATGATCGGAGGTTGCAAGTTCAGAATGGTGGATTAGAGGATTTTAGTCTGTCCAGTGATGGAGTTTTGTGCTTTAAAGGGAGAGCTTGTATGCCGAAGGATGTGGAGTTGAGACAAAGGATTTGGTATCTTCGGACACCCGAGATTTGGTATCTCCAGTGATTTGGCATCACAATTGTGACTATATGTAACCAGTGTTTTGGTAACACAATTGTGTCTTTGGACACCAGTGGTTTGGTACCACACGAGGTAGAAAAAGGCGTATGGATGGTTAGGTTGGGTGCATTTTAAACTTATGCATGTTAATTGGTTATGATTTGTGTATGTTATTGCACTAAATCGGGGAAGGGTTACACATTGAGTCTTGGTGACTCACCTTCTCCTTTAATTTTTCAGGTGACTCGTAGATCGCGGGTGAGGAGCCGGATGGACTCGAGGTGGCCATGCAGTGGAGACTTTTAATAAATGAATTTTTGGATTTTATCTATTTTTTTCTTTTGAGTTTATGTTGCTTAATTGTAATAAGGCCTCCTAGAATGATTTTATTATTGCTGCATGTTTGAATGTTTGGTTTAAACTACTTGATGATGTTAAAACGGTTGCACATGTTTTCTCAAATTAAACGCAAAAATGGTTTTAAAGTACCATCGGGTACATTGAAATTTTTAAACAACTCGACTCAACAAATATTTTTAAGTTTGGTTTTTATCAAAGAAAATTTAAATTGAAAGGCATTTCGACTAATTTTAAAATCGGTTTTAAAATGGTTTTCAAAATGTTTTCTCTGTAGCAAACCAAATTCGGTCATATTGTTTGGGCCGGGTTTGGGGTGTTACAACGGTGGTCATGAACCACAGTGGCATAATGCCACGGGTGTTTTGGATGGAGAGCTATTCTGGGATGGGTAGCATTTGCATGTACATAACATGAGCTGTACTGAGTGGGCTAAGGCCCAATTTATGTTAAATGGGGATGTACACACTGACTCTCGATGACTCACCCCTTTTGTTAATTTTACAGGTAATTAGTAGATGGCGGGTCTTGGTCCGAGACAGACTCGAGGTGGCCATGCGTTGCAATTTCTTTAAGTAAACTCAGACTTTATTTTAAATTTATTTCTATTTTGGGATTTCAAGTTGTAATAAGGCCGCTTTAACTTTAATTTTAAATTGGGTTTTAGATTTTTATGTTGATATTGCATGTTTTATAAACTATCGAATATGGAGTATTTAAAAAAAAAAATAGTTTTCAAAGTGTTTAACAAAAGATGGATTGCAAGTAACTAATTAATTCGGAGTTTTTATTAAAATTACAACATCGTTTTAAAATGTCACTCTATGAGAATCCTTGATTTTGGCTTTCGTAAAATAACAGATTTGCTCACAACCTTTTTGATTTGATTAAAAAGAAGTCGGTACAAAACTTTCAATCACAACTGTAAAAAAAAATGTTTTTCAACACAGGCATAAAAAAAATGGTTTCCAAGTCACGTTGTTTCTTTAAAATTTCAAAACCTCCAATCCTGTAACATACCAAACTTGGTCTTAGTGTATAGACCGGGTTTGGGGTGTTACATTAACTCACTGCCATACCCCCACAACTGTGAGGGAGATCAGTTCTTTCCTTGGTCATGCAGGTTTTCATAGGGGGTTCATTAAAGACTTTTCAAAAATTTCGTTCGTATTTATTAGGAACTAAGATTGGCGTTTTCCTGATCATGTAGCTCTTAAATATCTGATTGGGAAAAAGGAAGCAAAACAAAGGCTTATAAGGTGGATATTACTTTTGTAGGAGTTCGATCTCGAAATAAAAGTTAAAAAAGGACGCGAAAATTTGGTAGCTAACCATCTAAGCCGAATACCTCCATCAAAGGATGTCACACCACTTAAGGACGATTTTCCGGACGAAAGTCTGCTTGCTACCTAGAAAATTTTTCCTTGGTACAAAGACATGGTGAATTACCTTGCCACAGGTATAGTCTCTTCTAACTTATTGCGTTCTAAAAAAGATAAGATCAAATGCGAATCTCAATACTATATTTGGGACGACCCCTACCTTTGGAAATACTATTCCGATTAGGTAATTTGACGATTCGTTGCAGAAACTGAGGTAAACTCGATTTTATCTTTTTGTCATTTTTATTCATGTGGTGGACAGTTTGGTCCTAAACTAACTGCTCATAAAGTACTTGAATGTGGACTATATTGGCCACATATTTTTCGAGATGCATATTTGTTCTTAAAACATGCGAAAAGTGTCAAAGGGTAGGAAACTTGAGTCGGAAAAATGAAATGCCTCTAACCCCTGTACATGTTTGTGAAATATTTGATATATGGGGCATAGATTTTATGGGACCTTTTGTCTCTTCATACGGTAACATCTATATTTTACTTGTAGTGGACTATGTGTCGAAGTGGGTGGAAGCAAAAGCTAGTCGTCATGCTGATGCCAAAACGTTAGTCGATTTTCTAAAGAGCTATATTTTTTTCCAGATTTGGCATACCGCGAGCATTGATCAGCGATCGGGGAACGCATTTTTGTAATAAGGTAATCGAAAAACTTTCGAAAAAATATGGGGTAGTGCAACGAGTCGCTATGGCTTATCACCCTCAATCAAATGGTCAAGCGGAAGTGTTGAATCAAGAAATCAAGTTGATTATGGATAAGACCATCAAGCCGAGTAGAAAAGATTGGAGTTTGCGACTAAACGATACACTGTGGGCGTACCATACGGCTTATAAAGGACTCATAGGTATGTCTCCTTATCGACTAATTTTTGGTAAACTGTGTCATCTTCCTGTTGAGCTAGAACATAAGGCATTTTGGGGGTCAAGCAATGCAACATGGAGTTGGAAGCTGCAAGTAAGCATCGTAAGTTACATATTCAGGAACTTGAGGAAATTCGACGAGAAACGTATGAAAGTGCCCAAATTTATAAGGATAAGGTCAAAGCATGTCATGACCAAAAGATAACCCGTAAACAATTTATGGTAGGACAGAAAGGATTACTTTATGACCCTACATTAAGAATTTTTTCAGGTAAGCTTCGGACTAAGTGGTTAGGGCCTTTTGTTGTTACTCATGTATTTCCACATGGTGCAGTCGAGATTAAAAGCGAAGAATCTGGAAAAAAATTTAAGGTCAACAGATAGCGATTAAAGCCTTTTTACGAGAATTTTCAAGTCCACATGGTTGAGTAATTAGTCTTCGAAGAACCAGCTAAATAAATTTCTAGGTCGTCGAGCTAACGATGTTAAACAAAAGCACTTTTTGGGAGGCAACCCAAATTTATTTTCATTTATTTAATTTTGAGTTTTAGTAAAAATTAGGTTGTAAATAAATAAAATTTTATTTAATTCAGTTAATTTGATTTTTTTTTTCAAGAACGTAATGGAGTTTATGATTTTTTTTTAAAGTCGGATAATGATAGGGCGTGGGCATGGTATGCTAATTGGTGACAAATATTTACCTCCAAATAAAAAAAACCCAATATCCCTAACCTTCATAAAACCCCAAGACCCAAACCCAATACCCACTACCAACCCAATTAACCTAACAAAACCCAAATTACCCACAAAATAAACCCAATATCCAAACAAGCCCAACCGAAAAAAAAAGAGAGAAAGAAGTTCGGCTGAACAGGCCCAACCGGCCAAAAAAAAGAAAAAAAAGAAGGAAAAAAAGGAAAAACAAACACCTAAAATCCCCAAAATTTCCCAACCCTCTTCTTCTTCATCTTATCCAAAAGAAAAAACAACCCTAACTCTGTAAACCCAGCCCACGCCGCCGTCGCAACCCCCCATCACCGACCTCACGTCGTCACGCCCACCATTGCCTCTTCTCCCCATGCTACCGTCGACGAGCCCAAACCCCTACCCCTCCATTTTCTTTTCTTTTTCTTTCTCTTTTTCCCCCTCCACCCACAACCACCATTCGCCGGCCTTCTCTACCGCCACGTCACTACCGAACGACGCCCTCACCACCATGTCGCATGGCCATTACCCATCAGAGCCCTCACCCGTGCGCCACCGCTCCTCCCCTCCCCAAGCACCATCTCTTCTATTTATTTTCTTTTTCTCCATTACCAAACACCCAAACCAACCTCCCACTACCTTAACCGACGCCAAAACTGAAACCCCCACCGTTACCCTTCAAAAAAATCAGCCAAAACCACACCGTCACTTTTTGCCATCGCCACCACCGTAGCTAGTAGAGCTTATTATTCGTGACATCTACACGAAAACAATGGCTCAAAATTGGAACCAAACGACAGACAATATCCCTGCTTCACTCAATCAAAATTGATATCGATTTTTAGCGCCTCTAGTTGTCGATATAGCCGACGATGTCTCCGAGCCTTCTCTACCTCCTCCAATCCGAACAGCCGCCCTAACGAGAACTCATCGCTGTCGAAGTCCGACTCTGGTCAAAACAAAACACTCGAACAGCAGCGCCACTACCCCCAAAAGGTCAATTCTTAATCCTCAGCCTGATTTACCTTTACTAACTTATAATGTAGGTTACTCGGAGGAAGTCGGGACTTCTAACGACAATGTCGAAGGTCCCTCTAATGCAAACGAGCGTGTCTCACAATGCCAAACACGATTGTCTACCACTCGAGCCCGTCGATGACCAACTAACGAGTCAGCGACACCTCCAAACAACAGTACTGACGCTGCTGAAAATTCAAGTCTAGCCGACTCGCTTAACAAATATGTTCGACCATCATGAGACGGTCAATTTAATAGATAAGGTGTAACACCCATAACCCATATCCATTGCCAGACTAGGGTTACGAGGTATTACCAGTCAAATCATAACATTTATACCATCATGGCTCACACATCAACACATCATAGTAATCAATAGCACAAAGTCCCTTTAGTAGGTTTATTAGACCTTAAACATGCTTTAAAGAAGGTTTAGGACTAAACCGATCTCATTCAGAAACTTTACAAAACTTAGAAAATTTTTCATCTTAAACAGGGCACACGTCCGTGTGGCTAGACCGTGTACCTCACACGGCCATTCCTCAGACCATGTCTTACCCCGTGCGCAACTCTGACTATATTCACACGGTCTGTCACACGCCCGTGTGTATGGCCCGTGTGCAAGTTTGATCTAATTCGAATAAGGATAATGAAGAACACAGTTGAGACACACGCCCGTGTGCTCACCCGTGTGGGCAATTATAGGCCATTTCCAAGGCCGCTTTGCCACCCATTTTGGGTCATTCCTACATGCACCATTTCAACATCAATAACCTTTTTTTCAATCACCATTATCAACTACCAAATCAAGCATGAAGCATACCATTTCTATTTCACCAAAACATACCATAATGGTTATTCACACAAGACCATATATACATATTACATACACCATTTTCACATAGCAAAATATGTACCAAAATCATTCCACAACCTTACAAGCCTATACATGCCATATACCATATATACATCTTCCAAAAAGGTACCAAAATAGATGTCCGATAGTGTGATTGAGTCGCCGGTGATCCTTGGATCTGAGATAGCTTTAATGACACTGTAAACAGAGACAAACTTCACACAGTAAGCTTTAAAGCTTAGTAAGTTCATAATATAACAAAATTAACTCAACAATTCAAATTCAATATGCAAAATTAACTAACATTTAGTTCAATTCACATCACTACTCAATCTCATCCATGGTTATTACTCACTTCATACCATATCTATAGATTCAAGTACAAACATATATAATGCTACTCAATCCAACCCTTTTCATCTATCTCATACACAACATCATCAGCCACTTAGGTTCTATACATACCTGTACCATCACGTACTTATCTATCACATTTACCACTCAATGCTAGATGCTATAACTCATTCGATTCCCCTTTAAACATTCGATGAACTTGCACACTTAGTGCCAAGTAATTCGCCGAAGCTATAATAATATCACACACTTAATGCCATCACATTAAACCAAACTTATCTTGGTATCGCACACACAGTGCCCAATAATACAGCCAATGCTTTCTTTATCTCGCACACTCAGTGCCATTTATCACAATAATGATTCTATTCATGCACACTTGGTGCCACATTTCATTGAACTCACATTTCACATTACTAATCCAATAATCACATTTCTATTCATTTCATAATAGATAAAAATTTGGATAAAATGGTAAAATGATAATTAAGTTAATATTAATAAAACAAACATGAAAATGGTCATAATGTGTTCATCCATTACCGAAAATAACAAGAAAAAAGAAAAGAAAAAGAGTTTAAGGGTTTGGCTAGAATTTGGCTTGATTGAGGTATGTGTTTTGATCCGTTTTTTTATGATTTTTTACGTTTTTGTGATCGTTGCTTAGCATACTATCAAGACCAAGCCTTAATTTTAGAATTTAATGATAATTTTGAGTTAAGCCATGGATGATTTTATAAGCTTTGTGATGATAGTTAATGAAATATGAAAGATATGTGATATATTAACATATTTTATCTTTGAATTTTTGATGAATTCGACTATTTTGGGCTAAATTGTGAAAACAAGAAATTGAGGTACTAAAATGTGAAATAAATGAAATATGTGGGCTTATATGAGCTAGGGGAAAATTCGGCTAAGCATGTGTATAATGAAATTTTGTGTATTTGATGATTTTATGAAATAGGGACTTAAATGTCAAAATGTGAAAATGTGAGGGCTACTTTGTAAAATGTACTAAATATGTGTGTTTGGATTAAATTGAATGATTTGGTGAATGAATGAGCTAAATTTGATATTATAGATCAAGAAAAGAGAAATTCAGACCTAAATCGAGGCAAGAACAAAGTGCTCGATTGATCGACTAGTGTCGTCGTTTCTACGTCCGAGGTAAGTTCGTGTATAATACAATTGTTTAGACAAATTTTATCTATTATGAAATTAATAGAAATGTGATTGTTGAATTAGTAATGCGAAATGTGAGTTCAATGAAATGTGGCACTAAGTGTGCATAAATAGAATCGTTATTGTGATAAATGGCACTGAGTGTGCGAGATAAAGAAAGTAGTGGCTGTATTATTGGGCACTGTGTGTGTGATACCAAGATAAGTTTGGTTTAATGTGACGGCACTAAGTGTGCGATATTATTATAGCTTCGACGAATTACTTGGCACTAAGTGTGCAAGTTCATCGAATGTTTAAAGGGGAATCGAATGAGTTATAGCATCGAGCATTAAGTGGTAAATGTGATAGATAAGTACGTGATGGTACAGGTATGTATAGAACCTAAGCGGCTGATGATGTTCGGCAATGGCAATTAAGCACTTTAACAATTAGCACACATCTTTTGTATTTTATGCGATTAAATCCTTTTTCGCAAATCGTCAAGCAAACGATAAAATTTTCATACAGAATTTTCACACATGCTTAATCACATACTGTAAACACTAAAAATAATATTAAAATATTTTTTTCGACCTCGAATTTGTGGTCTCAAAACCACTATTCTGACTAGGTCTAAACCGAACTGTTTCACAAGGTCGTGCAAACACTATTCCTATCGAGGTCGATTACGAGGATTTTTAGACTTTTCGACCTTGAAGCATCGCGCAAGATATGACGACATCTGACAACGTCTGCTCCCAGTCTATAAGCAAATTGATCTCTCTACTCTTGATATGTTAAATATTCGTGATGCTGTGATTGGCTACTTTGATGCTATTGGTTGGAATTCATTTGCTAATATTTCCTGTAATGCATATTATGAGTTGATTTATGAATTCTACACTACATTTAGCTTCAATATTACTGCATTACGCACTGTTGAAACACAAAGCATCATATGTTTTCGTTTGCTTGGTAAGGACTTTAGATGTCAATTTCTGAATTTAACATTGCCATGGGTTTCGTCAACCCTGATAATATTCAATTTGGTTCCTATCATACTATTCTGTTAGATATTCCAAACAACTTTGATGCTCAAGATGTTTATTGTGTTTTAACTCATTCTAATCAGCTTTATAACCCCAAAAACCACAAAAGACTTATTGGTGCATGAACCTGCTTTAAGATATATTCACTGATTTTTAGCCTTTAGTTTTTCAGGTAGAAATGACTCATCATCTATTCTAACTAAGACTGAACTGTTCTTTTTGTGGTGTATGCATTCTAGTTTTAAAGTTAATTTAGGATATTGGTTTGCAAGAAATTTTCATGCCGTTTTGTGATGTAATCGTCCACTAATACTTGGGTCATATATTACGAATTTAACCTCTCGACTTTTTCCCTCTGAAATTGATTTCTCGTCCTTAACATGTGCATTAAGTATGGACAGCTTAGATAAATATTGTTTGGATTCTATGGGACTGCTTGCCGGCACTCTTACTTCGTGTTATTTTGTTCCTCCAGGTACACAGACTACTCGCGGAAATATGGTTTTTCGCCAACGTCCAAACAACAATACTAGAGAGCAAGAGGAACAACCTCTATCTGTGGAGGCACGTTTAAGCCGGGTCGAAGCTCGACTTGGAACAATGGAAAATCAAGTAAAGTTTAAGTAGGGGGTTGAAATTGATGATGAATATGTACGATTTTTTTGTTGTATGTCTCTCTTTTGCATATGTTCAATCTTATACTAGAATTATTCGGTAGTTTATTCCGACATTGAGCCTCTAATGTCATTACGTAGTCCATTTGGACAATTGGGAAAATTTTGAATTAAAGTGTTCAAAGTATCTAGATTAGTCGACATTTGTGGTTGATATATGTAACTAGACTTTTCATATAAATTGATTGTTTGAAAACAAATGTTTTCTTGTACATAAATAATTTGCTTGTACATAAATAAATAAATAAAGACTCAAGTTATGAGTGAAAGTGTCGAAAACGTGACCGAATTGAGTAACCAGGATAGGGTGCTTGGGTTGTCATTTTATCTCGCGTAAAAAGGTTCGAGTGACAAGTCGATAACTTGCAAACATCCCACTAACCGAGCTTCCAAAAAAAATAGACTGTTTGAACTGAGTAACCGGGATAGGGTGCTTGGGTTGTCATCCTAGTTCGTGTAAAAAGGTTTGACCATGTCTAAAAAAATTCTTTTTAATTAATAATGCCTTGCAAATTTTGGATTCAAACTCAATTTAGTGAAATTATTTAGTTCACATATTTCAATTTTATGACACTTGTTGATTAAACTATATATATTGAGCAATTGTTTATTTTTGCCTATGTTGTTTGAGTTGATTATGGATGTGGAAAAGAGGCTCGATTTTTAGTAAATTGTAGAATAATTTTTAGTGTTTGAAGGAACAATATGCTTGAGGACAAACATGAGCTAAGTAGGGGGATCTGATAACATATTAATTTGCATGTTATTTTGTGTTTAATTTCGGTTTATTTCTAAATTTGATCCCTATTAATTAGTACTTTTATGTTTTAATCTTCTCAAGGATGCAATTGGGACATTAAGAGACAAAAACGAGCAGAAAAGGACCAAATTGAAACAAAATCAACAAAATGAGGCTGAATCAAACATATGGAGAAAGCCAAGGACTCATTAGAATTTTTGACTTTGTAAAAAGCCAAAAATAGAAAATCTTATTTTATTTTTATTTATTTTATTTTGATTTTATGTTAAATTAGCTAAGGCCAAAAATAGTAAATTTTATGTATATAAATAGGACCTTAGTGGTCTTTGGAAAATCATCCCTTAAATTTGTATTCCTACTTCAATTTGGAATAGAATTAATTTCTCTTTTCTTTCCAATCGCATAAGCTACTGCCATTTGCATTTACATTTGCTAGCTTTTATAAAATTGGGCTAATTGCCTTCCAAGACCCTTCATTCCTCAATTTCCTCCATTATCATCAACCTACCTTTCAAAACATACAAAGCATGATTAAATCCATGCTTCACTAAATTTTATCTTAGCCTTAGGCTGGTGTTCTTTCCGGTCGGGACTTGTGAGATACGAATTCGTGCAAAAAATTCGTCCATTCGGTATTCATTTTTTTCCTAAGTATCGGGATAGACCAATCATTCCTTAAGGTTAAACTCGATTTCAAGTCAAAGTGCACGTTGGGTTGGAGTCGTGTTTGCTGACAGTTGGAGAAACGAGTCGGCCGTGCTGTATTCGGATCTCCGAGAACAAATCAAGGAAGAAGTGATCGGGTTTAAACGACCCACGTGGTTGAGGCCGTTGATTCGAGTTGGGTTCTTTAGAATGCAAGGCTGCCAGAATCTTGAATCGGGAACGTGTGTATCTCGGATAGATAATCGGTAAGGGTTGGTTTGCAGGTTGTACCAAAACCAGTTACGAGAGGAAGAATTGGTGGTTAGGACGTTCTTAATTGCTATAACCGACTTATCATTTGGAGGAGAATATTAATTTTCGAGGATCGATTCTTGATACAGAATTTACCGAGTCTAAGGCTAAGGCTTATTATTTTTGTTTGCAAAATTTTGAATTTATTTCCAATTTACATTTATTTTCAATATTCATCAATTGTTTATTTAAGCTGATTAGATTATTTACTTTCTTAAACATTCTCAACCCCCCGATTTACTTATTTATTTTTGTTGCAGCTACGTTTGGAGTCGTGGGCACGACTCTGGCCACAACCCTTGTCACGACGAATATTCTGTTCATAAGTGAACACAGAAGTTGATTACGACATCCAATCCTTGTGGACTTGACCCTACTACCACTCTTTACTACTATTTAAAGTTATTTTAGTAGGAATTATTTTTGGTGGTTTCGACGCCCATCACATACACCAAGTAAAGAATGAGCGACTCATTTCCATGGTTTGTATGTTTTAGCACAAATTAGTCATAATTCAAGAATAAGGTACACCAGCCAAATTCCTAAAAAGTATTATGAACATTTGCAATGCCAAGCTCAAAATAGTTCAAATTGAAATCATTAATATTAACTCAATGCAGTAGCCAGTAGACTAGAGTCTCCCATTGGCTCCTCGTAATAGAATCAATACCATCTCACTAGCATTATCCTTTTTAAGCACAGTAGTGTGGGCTTCAGCATTTTTCCCTTATGAATGCTCTTCATTCTATTTAGGTAATTTTGGTTTGACGTTGCGCATACATAAAATCTCTTGTTGGAAAAAATATGGAAATAACATATATAGTAAGCATAATTATATATTATTATTTATTATTATAAAAGATTAATCCAAATTAAAAAGTAATCTAATTTGGTTAAGGTTTAATAAGTTTTAATTATTAAATAAAATATGAGCCAAATATGTGTAGATATTCTATTAACTAACTTCTAATTAATGATGGGCCGATTAGAAATTAAGGTTAATGTACAAAAGTTATATATATTAGGGTTATGGTCCCCAAATTACATATACGTAACTTTTCTAATATCCCATCTTTAGAAAAGAGAGAGTCACCTTCTTTGAATTACTTGTGTGCTAATTTGAAAGATCAAAACCATAAGATTCGAAGATTTCAAGAAATCAATGGATTCAGGTACACTTTCGCATTTAATCTTGTTCTTGATTTATTTTTGATGATTCAACATGACAAATTCTGGTTTATGGCTTGTTAAGCTTTGTCACACCTCAAAACTAGGCCTAGTAGTTTTGAGGGTAATTTAGGAATTTTAGCTCTAGTGTGCTTGAAAATTTCGTAGCATGGTAAACCAGAAATGTCTTTGTATATGACTTTTAGAAAATCAAATCAATTTTTGAAAATGATGTTCAAAAGATCTTTAATTTTGAAATAAGGACTGTTTTGAAAAGGGAGCTAAAACTAGGAGTACTAAAAGGGTAAGTAACCCAATCAACCTAATATTTTCCCCCACCTACGGGAACTCACAAAACCCCTTCCCTTTTATGTGTGTTTAGTCGACCTTTGCTTACTCAAGTCTCATTCATCCAATTTTAATATTCGAACTCCAATTCCTTTTATTTATACAATCATTCTAACATTAAACCTCTTTAGAATTCCACAAAAACTATTAAAAATACCATTGATTTTACCATTGCTCAAACTTGTAGATTTTTTGGATTTTCAACCAAACATTCATTTTCTCCCATTGAATGTAACAATTCATTTTCCTATTAGTTTTTTGATGTTATCTAGTCTTTTAAATAGAGTTTTTATATATTGAATCAAATGTTTAGAATAAATGTCGAAATTTGAGTTGTTAATGGTGAAATTCAGAATTTTGTATAAAACCGATGTTTCAAAGTGTTTTTCAACTTTTTTTGATGTGATCAAAAGGTTTTAAATATTCCTTAAATTTTTGTTAAAGAATTCTAACGTTTTATTGAATTTTCGTGAAAATTGCCATAATATGTTGAAATTTTGGAACCATAAATCTATATAGTTTTGAGTAGTTTGAAGGTTAGCAATTGTTTTTGGATGTTTAATTATTTGATTGGAATTATATTTATGCGATAGGAACGAGTAAGTGTTGAGATTTTTATGTTTCGACTAAGCTTGTCGAAATTTCAATTTCATGAGGGTTTGGTTTAGGCTTGTGCTTTTAGTTGATTTTGGTGAGTCTTTGGCTGAATGATAATTGTGTGTATTGTGTGATTTACTTTGGTGAAGTTTTGAAAATGTTAGGACCTTTTACAAGTAAAGTGAAAGACGGGAAAAAACTATTTTAAGCTTTCGGCAACAAGGCAAAAGCGTGATTGGTGGGTTTTTGGAATTGCTACTTATAGATACGTGTCATAATGTTAATTGGGAACTTAGGAGTAGCCTAAACCCCTACTCTAAGTTTCGAGTGTAAGCTTTCTCATACCCTTATTTAATTTGTGAAACATGTGATTATGTATTGTGGTATTGTGAATTAAGATGTGATATTCTGATATGTGAAATAAGCATGTAATGGTTATTGTGAAAGTGTTAATTGCGAGCATGTTGTACATGTTGAGTGGCAATGATTATGTTGTGCTTATAATGTGAATATGCAGAGAAAATGTGCAGAAAATGGTAAGTAATTATGTGGTTTACTATGGATACTTTGGCCTTGTGACTTTATGAGACCGTTGGATAGAGTTTGCATGCCATAGGATTATGAGTACTCACCCATATGTTGTGTTTTGGGGGCGTTAAGGCCCGGGAAAGTTTTGGATAGAAAAGGAAATGTTTGGTGTGTTGGAGAGTGCTAGCTATATGCTACGCTTTTGAGATATGTTCGACTCTACGAGTCATTTGGTGTGTTGGAGATTCGTGTCTCTGATGAGTGGTGATAGAGCCCACTTTTATGTTTCATAGCCTTAAGTGTCAAACTATCATTAAATATGATTTCATAAAATGTGATATTATGGTATGTGATGTAGGCATGAACATGTGGAAAATAAGCTAAATGTGTTGTTTGGTAACATTTAAATATGTTAATATATTCCCTTAACATAGTGCGTATGTAGTTGAGCTTTAATCGTTTCCGGTTAATGTATGAATGCATGTCTATTTGGTGGATATTCTAATAATTCACTAAGCTTGTTTAAGCTCACTCGCTCCTTTTTAAACCTTTGCAGACTGTTAGGGTTGTGGTGTGAGCGGTGCGGAAAATTTCCAAGGGAGTGATCCAAATAGCGTTAGCATTTGAGTAGGTGATTTATAGCTGTTATTTTACACTATGGGAATAAGGCAATATGGTAGAATTTTTGGTTGTTTATTTCCATGATGTTTCAGATGTTTGGTTGGTATTATTGTTCGTAGAAATTATGGATGTTTGCTAATAGTTCATTTGGTTTTTTAGATTAAATTATTGATGTTGCATGGAACTGCAAATTCTGATACTTTTGATGTTAAAATTTAGAAGTTATAATTGCTTAATGTTTTGGAATATGTATGGTTGTGTTAAATGCCCTATTTCGGTGTAATTTTTACTGTCTGATGTAGAGGTATCGATACTCAGGTAATAGTATCGATATCTCCATGATATTTTGAATGTGCAGGAAGTTAGTAGCTCAATTTGGTATCGATACCATTTCCCGAGTATTGTAACATGGGGTTTGTGCAAGTGTATACAACCGTTATCAAGTAATAAGTAAAAGAGTTATCATCTCCACAGGGACTGTATATGTTAATCAATATTTTACAAAATTAATATTAACAATTTGGTAAGAGAAACATAATATTCTTGTAGTGATTGATGATTAAATTAAATAATCTAGATGCAAAATGATCCCTAATGAAAATTAACCTAAATGCAATGTATACAATAAAATGAATGAGATGGATTTAGTAGCAGAATTCACAAGATTTCAACAACAATAACGTGAATAGGCTAGAATAATCACATAAATTGACTTAATTCATTTTTATAATGCTCATAATGTTCCGAAAAATATTCATGGCAACTCGATCTTTCATGAACTTTTTTGAAATCAATATTAAGTCCTTTCGGAATCTTTTACTTAGAAAAACATGCATACTACCTTGATCATATTTGACTAAGGGTTTCTTAGAATTCATGTGAAGTAACAGGGATGGATTAGGTTTGAAACAATTTAATCACACAAATCTAAAAGCTATGCAAGGTAATAAAGCTCTCTCGAGTTATTAGGAACCTTTAATTTAATTGGGCTAGGATCTAAATTAAGCATGCACCTTTCAATTATTGCGACCGTTAATCGTCGTCTGGCTAGGATCGCTCAACTAATTCTAATGTATTCAATCATATTTTAATGAATGAAATACGTGCATGATTTTAATTGAAAGCATGGTCGATTAAAGCACAGAACATTATGAACATAAATCAAATGAGCTTCATCAAATTAATGTAATCATTCTAGCTAAACAAAATTAAGCTACCATTGTTTATGGAAAACAACAAAACAAATTGTGAACATGATTAATATCAAAACAACAAAGATAAGGATGAATAAACTCTAATTGATTTGACAGTTCTCTGGGATTCAATCATAAAGGCTTCCTCCAATCCTCATGTTTTCTCCTTCGCAAAGTGTCCTCAAGTTGGCCAACAAAGAAAATGTTTTTTTCTTAGGGAATTACTGGCTAAGGGAAAGGGAAAATGAGGATGGCTATGCGTGAAAAGGAAGAAGAAAATGTAGTGAGAAGAAAGAATGAAGAATGGATGTTGAATGAGGCATGACAGAATAAGAAGTGAGGGTTGGTATTTATAGTGGATGGATTGCTAAGAGGGTTACTAAAAATAACTTAAAATCCCTTAGGTTTCTCTTTCCCATGGCCGACCATAAATTATGGAGATAGGGGGTTATAGTTGCTTGATTCATGCATGAAATCATGTTTGAATCAAGCAAGGTGGTGGACATTTCAAGGGTAAAAGTGGTATGCTAATTTTTAATTCATTTCCAAGTGTAGGGACCTCCAATTAAATCTCCCAAAAGCTTATTTTCGGCTGCTCATATGCCCTTGTTGAATTAGGCTTCTCTCCCCCTTGTTTGAACTGTTTTATGCCCCAATTAGTTGTCAGATTTGTCCATCATGTAAACCATTTTTAAGTGGATCAATGTGACATCTTCATGACCCAAATTGCATGCTTTTGCCGTCCAATTAGGGTAGAAATAGTCTCATGTCCATGCAAGAATTAAAATGAGCTTCATGCATGATCAACTTCATGGTCCCACTGCACAAAAATAGAAGAAATTAATATGTAGTATGAATTAATTAAATTATGCCCAAAATTAATACAAAAAACCATAAAATTGCATATTTTATTAAATCATTCCCATTATCATACTATGAACAAAATTCACCCAATTAACTATCAAATATTCGGGATTAACATTATTTTTTAAGTAAAAAGGTGCCAAAAACAACTATAAAAAATCTATATAAATTAGAGTTTACATTTATCAATACTCGGGTTAAAAATATTGATACGTTTTTTATTTGTATCGATAATTCATGGGCTTTAATTTTTGTAAGATAATAGAATATTGATTTGGTACTGATTTTCTGGTTGATTTTGATACCATCTTTGAGAATTATCGATATCATTGAATTAGTATCAATACCTTCGTGACCTTTTGGTAATTTTTGTAACACCTAAACCTGGCCTAGATGGGAAGACCAAGTCTAGAACGTTACGTTATCCTACTAGAAATCAATCATAGTTAAAGCAAGCCTTTCATCATTTTTAAGTTGTGAAAACATCCATTATCCAAAACATAATCAAATCCTAGAAGTTTAAAATACAGAATTAAAACATAAGTTCACACACATATATTAGTAAGTATGATAGTTGACCGAGTCCCACGTCTGTCGACCGCTTATTCCTGTGAGTTCCCTGAAATTCATTCAAGTAGTTATTTAGTTGCATCGTAGAGTTTAACATAACAGACTAGTCTATGTATAAAACAAAACTTGAATATTATTAAATTCTCCATATCTCAATTCAGTCTTTTCAATTAGATTAACAACCTTAAACAGATTCAGATACAAAATAGTCCCAATACATAGCAGATTAGTACAGATGCATGTGTAACACAAATACAGTCAGATGCATGTGTCAGATAGTAGTAGATTAGTACAGATGCACTTCTCTATTCCATCCGCTACACACCATCTCCAACCACCCTACACACCAATAGATATATAATACCCGTTCATCCCTACACACCTCATTGTCTCGGTATGACATGTTGTAGTGTTTACAATCTCACTGCCAGATCAAATAATGCCATAAGTGGTTTGACCACCAGTTGACTACAGAATACTCACCCCAAATCACAACTTCCACCCTATGTCGAAGTAGACAGATAACAAACATGTATATATGTATGTAATGCAGTTACAGATATGTTCACACATTTCTAATATAACAAGATGTCGATATCATTAGTATCTAACTCGTACCAAAATCCAAAATCCACTAGTAATCATGATAAGTAGCCCACATCATTCAGTTCAATTTATAAACATCCTAGGGATGGCTTACTTTTTCCTCTCTAGTCAATTTTAACGCTAGCAAAATTTTGTAGTCTAGGCTCACATGCCTTGTGGCTGCATACGGCCTAACAAATGCTTGTGTGTCTTGCACGTGTGACTCCAAATCCAACACAAAGAGTTACATGGCCTGGACACACACCTATGTGTCTTGCCCGTGTGGCCCCTACACCTTGCTTCCCATACACAGTCTGGCACACGCCCATGAACATTGCCCGTGTGGCCCCAAATTCAAACTCAGGGAGTTACACGGTTCACCACACGACTCACACTTGGTCGTATGACACATACGGCCTACACACATGCTCGTATGCCGTTGATAACCCTATTTCTAATGGAGAAAAATGCAGTAAATGTAAGGGTTTTGATACCCGCCTGTTACCCAACGCTGTAGAGGCACCCAATTACAAATTCCAAGCCTAAAACAAGTTTCAAACATTCAATTCAATAACACTTTCGCAACATACGCTGTAACAGCCCGATTTTGGGTCTAGTTAGAACAGTGGTTTCGGGACCACAAATCCGACGAAGAAAATTTTATTTTTATTATATTTTTATTGTCTACAAATTTATGGAACGATTTCGTGAAAATTTCGTTTGAAAATTTTGATGTTTGGGCATTCAATTTAGTTAAAAGGACTAAATTGCAAAAAGTGTAAAACTTGAATTCTATATGTTAGAGGTGTCCAATTGCTATGAGATTTTAAATTAGAGGTCCTTAAATGGTAATTAGACCATTGGTTAAGTTGGTGGACAAAAATGGACATGGTTTGGTATGTTTTCAAAGTTTTTCATTAAGGGCATTTTGGTAATTTGGTAATTAAATGAATTAAAAAGCCAAATTAAAAGCCAATTTTTGTCCATCTTCTTCCTCATGGCTGAAATTCACAAGGGGGAAGCCATAGATAGGGTTTGGCCACTTCCAAGCTTGATTGTAAGTCCGTTCTAGCCCCGTTTTTAATGCTCTTTACGTTTTTGAAATCCTCGTAACATGATCTATCTATTTCTACCACCAATTTGAAGAAATGTGTAACAACCCTTACCCGTATTCGACACTTGAACCGGGTACGAGGCATTACCGTACTTAACTTGCTCAATCATACAATATCAATCCTTAAGAACTTCATTCCAAATTAAAACTTTTCATTCGAGACCATAATGTCCTTATTATAGGTCTACAAGACCCTAAACTTGCACCCAAAATGATTCGGACCAAACGAGAAACTTTTGAACACTTAGAAAATTTTGACACAAAACAGGGCCACACGCCCGTGTGAATGGTGGGACACGCTCGTGTGGCATATCACATGCCCGTGTTCCACACCCGCGTGGATTTATTTTCCAATTCGAACCTACAGGGGTTTTCACACGGCCTGACACACGCCCGTGTCCATAGCCCGTGTCTTCGCCGTGTGTGAAAAGCTTGACATTCTGTTTATGACGTCATCATCCCAATAAGGTCACGTGGCCAAGGCACACACCCGTGTCCTTAGACCGTGTGTCAAATTTAAATTCCTAATTTCAGGTGTAGACTTCACACGGCCTGGGTACATGCCTGTGTCTTAGGCTGTGTCTCCCACACGGTTGAGACACATGGCCGTGTCTCAGCCCGTGTGTTTCCTACTGGGTATTCTGACTTGTCAACCTAGCATGCATGGGGACACACGGCCTCTCAACACTCCCATGGGGCTGACCGTGTGTCACACATGGCCTAGACACACGCCCGTGTGTCTACCCGTGTGGACATTTGTAAGGCTATCTACCAAGCCATTTTCCACCCTACAAAGAAACCTCACTTATACCAAATCAATTCAACCTACATCATGGCCATAAGGCACTTCCAAGAACTCAAAATCAAGACATCCACACAAACATGCACTTCATGAATTTCATCATCATTTATAAATATGAACTTGTCAAGTATTGGCCAATTTCCAATGGCCATTTACAAAATGAATTGAACAACATTAATATCCAACACCATGGCTAAAAAATATGACATAACAAAATAACCAAGTCCTATACATGCCATACTCAAAATAAATCTAACTTTGCTATACCAAAGAGAAGTTGATAGTGTGATTTCCAAACTCTGACATTCCACGAATTTCCAAGCTAGCTTGGTAATACTACAAGGGAAAGGGAAATGAGAGGGGAAAGCATAAAGCTTAGTAAGTTTGCATGAAATAAATAACAACATAAAGGCTCATAATGGCATCCATCCATTGTATTGAATAAAACACAAAGTCTTAAACACATTGCCATAACTTACTCATGGTTACTCTTACAAATTTCATATCATGTCTCATATCGTAAACATTTCTCGTGAATTACTCACATGTACCTATATCACTTCATCACATAGCTTTAGCGCTAATATCATCTCTATTATAAACTTAGCTATTTACCCATTGAATTACTTAGGGATACTTGAATATACATAATTATCATCATTCACATAAATGCGACACCAATGCCATATCCCAGATGTGGTCTTACATGGGGTCACCTTTAGATGTCGATACCATATCCTGGATATGGTCTTATACGGGATCTCATACCGATTGTCAATGCCATATCCCAGATATGGTCTTATACGATTCTCATATTCGATGCCGATGCCATATCCCAGATATGGTCTTATACGGGATCTCAATTCGGTGCCGAGGCCATGTCCCAGACATGGTCTTATACGAGACCTTGCCCATCTCAAGTCTTGATGATATTATTCTCTCATTTATTAAAGTCCAACCGGGACTTCCACATTACAATTCTTATCATTTTCTCATTCAACATCATTACTCAAATTCATAGAAATATTATACAACATCACTAATATCAAACATTTAGAAACTTAATAACATGATGTTGAATTTATTACACACAAACTTACATCAATTTCAAAATAGGCCAATTTACTGATTTAGTCCGATACCTTGCCAATTTACATCAGTGGATTTTAAGATACTTACGAGGTACTACTGATGTTTGCTTATAGTTTGAAAGTACTAGGGATTGAGTCATTGGGTATGTTGATGTTGATTTTGCTGGAGACCTTGATAGAAGAATATCTCTCACAGGTTATGTCTTTACGATTAGAGGTTGTGCAATCAGTTGGAAAGCCACTTTGCAAACTACAGTCGCTTTGTCTACCACTGAAGCTGAGTACATGGCGATTACTGAGGCTTGTAAATAAGCTATTTGGTTGAAGGGATTCTTTAGTGAACTCAATGAAGACCTTCAAATCAGTACAGTATTTTGTGATAGTCAAAGTGCAATCTTCCTTACAAAAGATCAGATATTTCATGAGAGAACAAAACACATTGATGTTCGGTATCATTTTGTTCGTGATATTATTGCTCGTGGTGATATTGTTGTGAGTAAAATTAGTACTCATGAAAATTCTGCAGATATGATAACTAAGTCACTTCTTATAACCAAGTTTGAGCATTGCTTAGACTTGGTTGTGTTCATTGTTGAAGTTAAACCCTTACGGGGTTTTATGGAAGAGGTGGAGAACTTGTTCCTTGAGAGTTCGCGATAAAGAACTTGTTCATTGAGAATTCGTGTCAAAGTGGAGATTGTTAGAATTAAGTGACCTGAATTCTTATTTAAATAAAATACAGTGGTAAAATAAAATAAAAGTAAAATCCTTATAGAACTACACTTCTTTTATTTTATTTTAGAATAAGATTTTTTAAACCTTATTAAACCCTAAACTTTCTATCTCTTTGCAAAATAGTCCCCTCTTTAGCTAGCTTAAGCTTTAGGGGTTCCAAAAGTACAAATATCATCAAGAAAGGACACCAAAATCACCTACTTACAAAGAGAGAAGCTTGGCTGAATTTTTTGTGTTCTCAAACCCCTATTTTTCTGGTAAATTTTGGTGGAGAATATGGAGAGAAAATGTGATATTTTTCTTTTCTTTATTTTATGACAACAAGTCAATTAAGTCACCTAATTTCCACCAACTTTGACTAATTTCTAATTCTTTGTCCCTATGGCCAGCCACCACCCTAAACAAGGCTTAATTACACATTAGGGACCTCAAATTAATATTCTATGGCCTTTAGACACCTTTAGCTTGAAAAAATAGAACTTTCGCACTTTATGTGATTTAGTCCTTTTTCGCAATCAAGCATGCAATCGCTAAAATTGAAGCACCAAAATTTTCATGCACTTATATAATCATGCTATAACTCATAAAATAATATTAAAATAATTTTATCTGACCTCGGATTAGTGGTTTAGAAACCACTGTTCCGACTAGCCCCTAAATTGGGCTGTTACAAGATGTCAAAGTCTAAAATTTTACCCATATTGAGCATGTATGTATTTTGATGTTTGATGGTAGAAAAAGCATGTTTGTTGTTTGTTAAACGACTTTTGCTAAGTGATTTTCGGTAAAAATGCCTAAAAGGACTTGTTTGTAAAAGTTATAAAATATGTAGTAAAAGTGTGATTTAATGAAAAATGTGGGTTGTTATAAGCATGTATATGGTTCAGATAGGCTTGGGTTTTGAAGAAATTGACTATATTTCATTTTACGAGCCTAGGGACTAAATTGTAAAATGTTAAAAGTTTAGGCGCAAAAATGTAATTTTTCCATAATGTGATTTTGGGTTGTTTTGAATAGTATAATGATTAAATGAGTTAAATTTGGCATTATAGATCAAGAAAAGTGAGGTTCGAAATTAGAACGGGAGAAAACGAGTAATTGACGATTAAGTCATTTTTTGAATTTCTATGTCGAGGTAAGTCCGTATGTTTAATAAGCATTAAATTATATGTGCATAAATGCTTAATTGATATAATTATGGTAAATGTTATATTTTTGAAACGAAATGTGAATGTTATTGAGTACGATACTACGGAAATGACCGAGAGAGATTCAGTACAGCAAAAGTCCCGGTTGAACCTTAGGAACAGATAGGATATAAATCTTGTAATAGACCGAATTTGACCCTAATCGGAATGGTGGTTTCGGGACCACGAATCTGAGTCTGAGGAATATTTTAATATTATATTTTGTGTTTATTATATGTGAATTGTTATGTGTGAAAGTTTCGTATGAAAATTTAATCATTTGAGTGTTTATTTTAACAAAAAGGATTAAGTTGCCAAGGTGACAAAAGTAGTGAGCTTGAAATTGAAGGGTAAAGTGAATTGTTTATTAAATTTAAGGATTTGCATGTCAATTTCCCACTTTTCATGCTAGTGGACAGTAATGATGAGGGAAGGGGATTGTTTTTGTATTTTATAATATGAATAATATATTTTATGATAATAAAATATGTATTATATGGTTTTAACTAAATAAAGATGGAAAAGAAATTTATTTTCTCTTCCTTCATTCATCTTCTTCCCCGAATTCACTTTCAAAGAGAGGAGAAAATCCATCCCTCACCAATCAGCCATTAGCATGTGCTAGGCAAGGTAAGAGCTTGAACTTTAACTTAGTAACCTATATGTGAATTGGGTTGATTTCCTTGATCATTACCGAAAACAAGTAGAAATTATTAATGTTGGGCATGTTGAGTTTCGGCCATGGGAGGTGATTTAGTTGTTGTATTAAAGAATGTTAGATGAATGGGGATAGAAAATGTGATGAAATGGAGAGTAGTAACTTAAGCTTGTAGGAATGATAGGTGAGATTGTTGCAACTTAAGCATATTGGCATCCTCTTACATTCGGCCGAATATTGAGATGGCCATATATGGTTTTTTTTCTTTCTTAATTGTTTGGGTATATATATATATATATATATTTATAAATGGAAATTGTGGAATAGTGTAATCGGTCATGGTTGAATGCTTAAATTCTTATATGATTATTGATTAAATTTAATATTAAGGGTGTGATTGCATAAATTAAATGGTAGAAGGTTTGAATGTTGGAAGAATGGTTGATGGAGACTAGTAGGGGCTCGTTTGAATTTTATAAAATTCTTATATTTTAAGCTTAGGGATTAAATTACAAGAAAATGAGTTTTAGAGGGGGCTAAAACGCATAATAAATAAAGGAGAAAATTCGGTTCTTAGGTTTTTAATTTAAATTATGTGTATTTTTGAGTTTTGAGCAAATAAATAGAATGAACGTGAACAAATAAATAGAAAGACTAAGGTGAACGAATAGCCGGAAATTTCGAATATATCGACTTCTAAGGTATGTCCTTAAGTTGAAATATATTGAAGAATAAATTATGAACGTGTTTAATAATGATGCTTGATAAATTTAAGTATATGTGTATATGATAGCCGAGTGTAAAGATCTTACATTGAATTAGATATGTTTTGTAAATACAAAATGAATGTGTTTACTTGATATGATAAATGGATTGTACAATGATGTAATGATTTAATTTGTGTAATGTTAATAAGCTTAAGTGAATTTGATATGTGATAGAATTATGAAATGTGTATAGAATGATTGACTATATTGATATTCGGGCTTAAAGCCTAGCAGGCCTCGTGCCGGTGATTTATTTTGGGCTTATTGCCTAGCAGGCTATATGCCGGTGTTTATATTTCGGACCTTTGGTCTAGCAGGCTAAATGCCGGTGTGTAATTCGGGCTATAATGCCTAGCAGGCTTAATGCCGGTGATATGCTATAAACGGAGAGTCCGTGTAACACCCCGAACCCGGCCTAGACGTTACGACCGGATCTGGCATGTCACATGAAAGGAATGTCTAAAAAAACTGTGCATTCGTTAAAAAGTTCGTATTCTTTTTGAAACTCCGCATTTTGTGGTTTGTTTATAAAAGCCGATTCATTTAATGCCCATTTTACCAACTAGCTCCTTGTTACTAATTTGAATAAAATTGTATTTGTTGTGAAAATCGAGTTTAAGAAATTTTGAATAAGAAATGGTTTATTATCACTTTAGGAAAATCCGATATTGAACATTTAATAATAATAGGTAGTAATCAAATTAAAAGCCTAACCAAATAAAATACCCAAGCTAAAGTTATATTGGCCTTATTACATAACAAAATCCCAAAATTAAAAGTAAGTTTAAATAAAAGAAACGAGTTTACGTGAAACACCCCAAACCCGGCCCACGAGCCTCAACCGGATTTGGTATGTTCCTTGAGTAAAACATTTTAAAAACTTGTTTGTTACTTTGGAAAAATTTTAGTGATTTTGAAGAAAATTTGATTTGTGTTGATTTCAAATTGAAAACAATGTTATTCTTGAAATCTAGATCTTAATAAAACTTTATTTTAGTACTGGAAAACAATAAGTTAAAAGTATTCAATTTATCTTTGAGAAAAGTTATTTAAAACTTGAAATAATAATAATCATATCATAATGAAATCAAATAAAATGCATGCATAAAAACAATTCAATAGTAATGGCCTTATTACAACTGAAAAAAATACCAAATAAATCCCGAAAATAAAATAATAGAAAAAGCAAGTTCAACTGTTTGAAATCTCGAAAATATTCAGCATGGCCACCACCTAGTCTCCGCCGACCCGGTCCAAGTCACTGTATGTCACCTGAAAAGATATCCCACAACGGGGTGAGTCAAACAGACTTAGTGTGTAGCAGTCAACACAAAGTCCCAACCAATTTAGGCAGATCAAAACATACATATATATATATAGAAAATAGAGATAATGATGCAATCCCGAACCCAAACCTAAAAATCCATCCTCTACACATCACCCGTACCAACCAATCACACCGTGGGGATTACTAAATCGACCCTCCATCCGCTACACACCATCGAAGGCAGTCGCTGCAGAAGACTTGCACATCGCCCTTATAAATTGTGGCATAGCCACAAGATAATGTGACAAAGTCACCAGATAACAATATGTGACATAAGTCACCACATTCAGATTATGTGACATGAGTCACCAGATATTGTGGTAAAAACCACCAGATCACTTCCCCTTCACATATCACCCTTATGCCCATATGTCATACAAAACATGCAAAATCATGCCATATATCTTATTCCATGTTCATAACGAATTCACTTATATGTCATATTCAATCTTCATAACACTATTAACATAGTATTAAAAGTGAACGTACCTGGGTACTCTGTACCATCGTATGGTACCTTTAGCCATATCTTTCATATTTTCATTAACACATATATTAAATTAATACCGTAAATCTATTAGGAAACAATGTAGAGTTACACACCTGATAATAGTGATTACGATACTACCGATACCAACGCTCTCGCTAGCAAGAATTAACAATGAAATACTTATCCCTATCGAACTGCTCCTAAAAGATCATAATCAAAATCGGTCAACTTAATAGACAAATATGGCCTTTGGCCGAATATTACTCTTGCTTACCTTGGATATTTAAATCCCGAATGATCTCCCCCTAAACGTCGGCTACAGAGAAACCCCAAAACTTTCCTTCAAGATTCGGCCAAAGAAACTAAGAGGATTAGAAGCTTGCTTTTCGATAGTCAAAGAGAGATAAAGAAAAAGAGATTAGCCTAGAAGAGATCCTTACCGAAAAAGAATGACCAAAATGTATTTGGTCAAAAACCTCCAAAAAAAATTCGACAGATGAAGTAGAGAAATAGATTCAAATAAGAAAGAAGATAGGTTTTTGGTGCTTAGAAGCAATCGGTTTCAATGGCGTCAATGGAGTGAAACTTTCGGCTTTAGAAGAGAACAGCAAGGTTATAGATTCGACTTTAACAAAATAGAAAGAAAAGAAGAGAAAGGAAAAGAAAAAGAAAAGAAGAAATGATCAAAGAGACTAAATGGTTTCGGTTATGAAAGAATTTGAACAAAGAAAAAGTTTTTGATAATGGTGCACATTCGGTCAAGTAAGAAAAAGAATGAAAGAAAAATGCCTTCAAAAGTAATAATATTTCGGTACCAAAAAGAAAGAAAAGTTTGAGAGGAAAAGAAGAAAAAGGGATACCAATATGGTCAAAGATGGTAGCCAAAACAAAACAAAATTTTCACCTAATGCCCAAGACAAAATTAGGCTAAGGAAAAAGATTTTGGAGAAAAGGGAAAAAGATGCACAAAATGCCAAGAATTTGGCCAACTATCTTCCCCCTAATCCCATACAATATTCGGCCAAACCCCCTAGCCCCCTAAGCCGTCCACATTCATGGTCAAAATGACCATGAAAAATTTCCAAAACATCACCCATACATCAAGCCTTATGTCCCCTTATCCTTCCATAACACATTGATTCCATACCTTAACTAATAACTTGCCTTTTTCCATTAGTCTACTATCCAAAAATGAAAGAAAATCCATCCATACCAAATATAGAGCTTGGCCGACACTTGATGTAAATGTGCAGAAAAATAAAGTCTCCAAAATGCACTCTATGCAATTCGAACCACTCCCCTCAAGCAACCATTCATACGCCATTTCCACCATGCCACTAACTCTTCTTGTGCTAAATTAAGACACTTAAATTAACTTAAGCATCATAATCACTTGATCCACTTCACTAAATTCTCCATACTAAAAATTATTCTAAATCCAAATAATTCCAAGCCTTCACAAGACTATATTAATCACACAATAAAATCATATCCGAGCTAACACAATCAATAAGATGATACTCAAATTTTAGGATGTTACAACTCTACCCTCCTAAAAGAAAATTTCGTCCTCGAAATTACCTGACTAGAACAAGTGAGGGTATTACTGTCGCATTGCCTCTTCCGGCTCCCACGAAGCTTCTTCCGATCCATGAATACGCCATAACACTTTGACGAGAGGAACTGATTTCCTCCGTAACACCTTCACATCCCGATCTAGAATCTGAATCGGCTCTTCCTCGTAGGACAAATCTGGTAGTAGTTCCACCTCCTCAACTGGCACTACATGAGATGGATCCGACCGGTAACGACGTAGCATCGAAACATGGAACACATCGTGCATTTGTTTCAACTCCGAAGGCAACTCTAACTGATATGCCACTGGTCCAACCCGCTTTAACACCCGATAAGGTCCTATAAACCTGGGACTTAACTTTCTTTTGCGACCAAATCTCATCACCTTCTTCCAAGGCGACACTTTAAGAAATACTTGATCTCCCACAACAAACTCTATTTCCTTCCGCTTAAGATCTGCGTACGACTTTTGCCTGTCAGATGCCTCCTTTAACTGAGCCCGAATTACCTTAACCTTTTCTTCGGATTCAGCCACCATCTCTGGACCCAAAACTTGACGTTCCCCTAATTCTGTCCAACACGTAGGAGTGCGACACTTCCGTCCATAAAGCGCTTCATAGGGTGCCATCCGAATACTTGCTTGGTAACTGTTATTGTATGCAAACTCCGCTAAAGGCAAAAATTCTTCCCAACTTCCTCTGAAGTCTATCACACAACCCCTTAACATATCCTCTAACACTTGGATTACTCGCTCAGATTGACCGTCAGACTGTGGATGAAATGCCGTACTGAAGTCTAATCTGGTGCCTAAAGCCTGATGTAGTGCTTTCCAAAACCGAGACGTAAACCTTGGATCCCTATCCGAAATAATCGACACCAGCACTCCATGCAACCTCACAATTTCCGCCACATACAACCTCGCCAACTTCTGCAACGAATAATCAACCTGTACTGGAATGAAATGTGCAGACTTCGTTAATCGATCCACTATTACCCATACCGAGTCCTTCTTAGTAGGCGTAAGGGGAAGCCCACTAACAAAGTCCATGGTGATACGCTCCCACTTCCATTGCGAAATCTTTATCGGCTGAAGCAATCCTGACGGAACTTGGTGTTCAGCCTTGACTTGCTGACATGTCAAACACTTCCCTACAAATTCTGTAACTTTTCGCTTAAGACCAGGCCACCAAAACTGATCCCGAAGATCTCTGTATAACTTACTTCCACCAGGATGCATAGCATAAGGGCTACTATGCGATTCCTGGAGAATCCTTCGCCTCAGCTCCTCATCCCTTGGTATACAGACCTTACCCTTGAAACACAACACTCCGTCACTATTAACACCATAATCTTCCAATTCCCCACTCTGCACTTGCCGTAACTTAGCACTTAAATCTTCGTCTACCAATTGCTTCTCTTTCACTTGACTCAACCATGTCGGCTTTACTTGCAACTCTGCTAACAAACTTCCGTCGTCATAAAGGCTAAGATGTGCAAACATCGCCCTCAGATCCGACACTACTTTTCGACTTAGGGCGTCTGCCACCACATTCGCCTTGCCCGGGTGATACTCTATAGAACAATCGTAGTCTTTCAACAACTCCACCCACCTTCGCTGTCTCAGATTCAGCTCCTTCTGAGTCAGCAGATACTTCAGACTCTTGTGGTCCGTATAAATCACTGACTTTTCTCCATATAGATAGTGCCTCCATACCTTAAGGGCAAAAACCACCGCCGCCAACTCCAAGTCATGCGTCGGGTAGTTAACCTCATGTGGCCTTAATTGCCGAGACGCATAAGTGACTACCTTCCCATCTTGCATCAGAACACATCCTAATCCGGTATGAGAAGCATCACAATACACCACAAAATCCTTCTCTGCCTCAGGCTGAATCAAAACCGGAGCTTCAGTCAAAACCTTCTTAAGCTTCTCAAAGCTCTCTTGCTGCTTATCCGTCCATACGAAAGGTACTTCTTTTCTCAACAACTTCGTCAAAGGTGCAGCTATCGATGAGAATCCTTCTACGAACCTTCTGTAGTAGCCTGCTAAACCCAAGAAACTGCGAACCTCAGCTACAGACTTAGGTGGCTTCCAATCCAACACTGCCTCAATCTTCCGAGGATCCACCCTTATACCTTCCGCAGACACCACATGTCCTAAAAACGCAACTTCCTTCAGCCAAAATTCACACTTGCTGAATTTGGCATAAAGCTTCTTCACCCTTAACACTTGCAATACTATCCGAAGATGCTCATCATGCTCTGCCTCAGACTTGAAATATACTAAAATGTCGTCTATAAACACAACGACAAACTGATCCAAATAGGGTTGGAAAATCTGATTCATCATATCCATGAATGCAGCTGGGGCGTTCGTCAATCCGAACGGCATTACTAGGAACTCATAATGCCCGTATCTTGTTCGGAAAGCTGTCTTATGGATATCCACTTCCTTCACCTTAAGCTGATGATATCCCGACCGTAGATCTATCTTTGAGAATACCGCAGCTCCCTTAAGCTGGTCGAACAAGTCGTCAATCCTTGGCAAAGGGTACTTGTTCTTGATGGTCAGCTTATTCAACTGTCGGTAGTCTATGCACATACGCATAGTCCCGTCCTTCTTCTTCACGAACAAGACCGATGCTCCCCATGGAGACACACTGTGTCGGATAAACCCACGATCAAGCAACTCTTGGATCTGAGCCTTGAGCTCACCCAACTCCTTTGGTGCCATTCTATACGGAGCGATAGATACTGGCGCCGTTCCAGGCAACAAATCAATCCCAAATTCCACCTCACGATCCGGAGGCAAACCAGGAAGTTCTTCCGGAAAGACATCCACAAATTCTCTCACAGTTCTGACCTCTTCAACAATTGCCTCCTTAGTCTCCAAGGCACTGACCAACATAAGAAAAGCCAAACAACCCTTCCTAACCATCTTTTCTGCCTTAAGGGCAGATACTACATTTGACAAGTAATTCCGTCTTTCACCCAACACTACAACTTCCTTATCGTCAAAAGTTCTCAATGACAGGCGCTTAGCAGCACAATCTACATTCGCACGATACTTCACTAACCAGTCCATGCCTAAGATTAGATCAAATTCCCCGAATGGCAACTCCGTTAAGTCAGCCGGAAACTGCGTCCCTTGCACTTCTAAAGGCACTTCCTTAAAGAGTTTATCTACTACTACAGTCTGTCCTAAAGGACTAAGTACAGTCATCTTCCTAGGTACAGTCTCAGAGTTCACATGCAGAGTTCCAGATACTTCACTAGCGATGTAAGAATGAGTTGACCCTATATCTATCAAAGCAATAAAGGGTAACCCAGAAATAAGGAACGTACCCGTGATAACATCAGGTGCATCACTATCTTCCCTCCGACGAACCGCATATACCAGACCTGGCTGTCTAGCCTTTGTATTGCCAACACCTCTGCCCGGTGTTCCTCGTCCTCTTCTAGAACCATTACCCCTGCCATTCGCACCTCGGCCCCGCTGAGGCTGCTGTCCACCTCTTCCAGCCTGATTATAGCCCTGACCTGATGGTCGACTCCCGTCTATCTTTATCGGACAGTCCTTAATCATATGATCCTTAGACCCGCACTTAAAGCATCCTCCTGTCTTCTTCCAACACTCTCCTAAGTGCTTCTTTCCACACTGGTCACAGGTACGATACTGCCCTCCTGTCACAGCCTGCTGACCTCGTTGCCCATCAACTCTAGGCCTCTTCTGAACATTCCCAGATGACCCTGCTGATCCAAAGCCTCTCTTCTGCCTATTTTGATCCGTATTCTGTCTCACAGAGTCCTTAATCCCTTCGGCTACCTTAGCCTTCTCTACCAACACGGCAAACTCCCGCTCCTGCTGTGGAGCTATCAACAACCTTAGCCTCGTACTCCGCTACGGACTTGTTCCCTTGAACCAGCCCCAGAAATGCCTTCCTCTGCGCATCAACATAATTAATTCCAACATACTTCTTCTGATACGCCGCCTTAACATACTCCCAAGTGATATCCTCAGCTGTAGCACCATCCCGAACTGTGAGCCACCACTGATACGCCTCATCGCGAAGTAGCGACACCATTCCTTTCAGTTTCTCCTCAGCAGTTAGATCTAGCTCGTCCATGATTCGCTCTATCGCCTCCAACCAATACTCAGCCGTACTGGGTGCTACACCGGATACACCACGGAATACCTCAGCTCTATTGGCTCGGAGTCGCTCGGGTACAGATTTCCGAGCTCCCATACCTCCACCTGCTCCAGCCACCATTTTAAGAACCCGCAGCATCGCCTGTGATACTGCATCATTCCCTGTCTGATCCTGATGCTCAACTCCAACCGCTGGTGGTGGGGGTGGTGGTACCTCATTTTCGGACCCTTGACCAGACCTAACAGGTTTTGATACAGCCATTCTGCCTCTACCACGTCCTTGCACATTACGACCACGTCCCCTAGAATTCATGCCTACGATCGCGATTTAATCTGATTTAAGAAATCTTATGCATTAGTCTTTGTTCCGCTGATTACCCGCGAAGAAATTTTATGAAAAGAAGTTTAGTAGTAGTTCTTTCGATCATTTCAGAGTTTTCATTTCAAGTTTTCTACCCTAATTCAGAGAAAACACATTCATTCGATAGTACCAACTACACACACACATTCACCACTCAAGCATTTTCATTCATTCTAATCCCAGGGGTATTTTCGTAATTTGTCCTATAGGGGTATTTTGGTAATTTTCCACATCGGGGTATTTTGATATTTTGCAAATTAGGGGTTTTGGTATTTTTGTAAAGTAAGAATATTTTAACAAAAGTCGAGGGTTTTATGGTAATTTTATAATCCAAGGGTGTTTTAGTAATTTTTACAAACCAGGGGTATTTGGGTAATTTTGTAAATCGGGAATATTTTGGAAAAATTTTCAAAAATAATTTTCCTACAAATCAAAGAGGTAATTTGGTGAATTTAAAACTAAGGTTTTTATTAAACCGTGTAGCTAGCCCCTTTTGGGTTTTAATTATCGAGTTTAGTCCCGTGAATAAGTCCTCTTGGTTAGGGTGAACCGTCACTACGCACCAGGTAGGATTCGAGTGGAGAGGAGGTGAGTCACTAGGACTACTTAAATACCAAGCTCCCACCGAAACCAATCCTAGACATGCGCACAATGGTTGCCACACCCTAACTCGGCGACTCACTCACAGGTTTGTTTAATTAGGCTTTAAGTTTTATGTAATTCTATGTTGGAGTAAACTAATCCTAGACTTCAATAGTTCCTAGTGTACTAATCTGCGTTCCCTTTATACCAACATACAAACCATACAATAAGTCATACAATAGTTAGGGGTACTTACCTGGTGGACTTCGGGTCGGAGACTTAGGTGCCATGTCAGAAAACCTGCTCATTTCCAAAATTTTTCACAAAATCTTAATTGGGCTTAATTTTGAAAACATTGTGGGCTTTAAACCCAAGGCCGAGAGTTTAAAAACCTGGCTCTGATACCAAGTTGAAACACCCCAAACTAGGCCCAGGAGCCTCAACCGGATCTGGTATGTTCCTTGAGTAAAACATTTTAAAAACTTGTTTGTTACTTTGGAAAAATTTTAGTGATTTTGAAGAAAATTTGATTTGTGTTGATTTCAAATTGAAAACAATGTTATTCTTGAAATCTAGATCTTAATAAAACTTTATTTTAGTACTGGAAAACAATAAGTTAAAAGTATTCAATTTATCTTTGAGAAAAGTTATTTAAAACTTCAAATAATAATAATCATATCATAATGAAATCAAATAAAATGCATGCATAAAAACAATTCAATAGTAATGGCCTTATTACAACTGAAAAAAATACCAAATAAATCCCGAAAATAAAATAATAGAAAACACAAGTTCAACTATTTGAAATCCTGAAAATATTCAGCATGGCCACCACCTAGTCTCCGCCGACCCGGTCCAAGTCACTGTATGTCACCTGAAAAGATATCCCACAACGGGGTGAGTCAAACAGACTCAGTGTGTAGCAGTCAACACAAAGTCCCAACCAATTTAGGCATATCAAAACATACATATATATATAGCAAATAGAGATAATGATGCAATCCCGAACCCAAACCTAAAAATCCATCCTCTACACATCACCCGTACCAACCAATCACACCGTGGGGATTACTAAATCGACCCTCCATCCGCTACACACCATCGAAGGCAGTCGCTGCAGAAGACTTGCACATCGCCCTTATAAATTGTGGCATAGCCACAAGATAATGTGACAAAGTCACCAGATAACAATATGTGACATAAGTCACCACATTCAGATTATGTGACATGAGTCACCAGATATTGTGGTAAAAACCACCAGATCACTTCCCCTTCACATATCACCCTTATGCCCATATGTCATACAAAACATGCAAAATCATGCCATATATCTTATTCCATGTTCATAACGAATGCACTTATATGTCATATTCAATCTTCATAACACTATTAACATAGTATTAAAAGTGAACGTACCTGGGTACTCTGTACCATCGTATGGTACCTTTAGCCATATCTTTCATATTTTCATTAACACATATATTAAATTAATACCGTAAATCTATTAGGAAACAATGTAGAGTTACACACCTGATAATAGTGATTACGATACTACCGATACCAACGCTCTCGCTAGCAAGAATTAACAATGAAATACTTATCCCTATCGAACTGCTCCTAAAAGATCATAATCAAAATCGGTCAACTTAATAGACAAATATGGCCTTTGGCCGAATATTACTCTTGCTTACCTTGGATATTTAAATCCCGAACGATCTCCCCCTAAACGTCGGCTACAGAGAAACCCTGAAACTTTCCTTCAATATTCGGCCAAAGAAACTAAGAGGATTAGAATCTTGCTTTTCGGTAGTCAAAGAGAGATAAAGAAAAAGAGATTAGCCTAGAAGAGATCCTTATTGAAAAAGAATGACCAAAATGTATTTGGTCAAAAACCTCCAAAAAAAATTCGGCAGATGAAGTAGAGAAATAGATTCAAATAAGAAAGAAGATAGGTTTTTGGTGCTTAGAAGCAATCGGTTTCAATGGCGTCAATGGAGTGAAACTTTCGGCTTTAGAAGAGAATAGCAAGGTTATAGATTCGGCTTTAACAAAATAGAAAGAAAAGAAGAGAAAGGAAAAGAAAAAGAAAAGAAGAAATGATCAAAGAGACTAAATGGTTTCGGTTATGAAAGAATTTGAACAAAGAAAAAGTTTTTGATAATGGTGCACATTCGGTCAAGTAAGAAAAAGAATGAAAGAAAAATGCCTTCAAAAGTAATAATATTTCGGTACCAAAAAGAAAGAAAAGTTTGAGAGGAAAAGAAGAAAAAGGGATACCAATATGGTCAAAGATGGTAGCCAAAACAAAACAAAAATTTCACCTAATGCCCAAGACAAAATTCGGCTAAGGAAAAAGATTTTGGAGAAAAGGGAAAAAGATGCACAAAATGCCAAGAATTTGGCCAACTATCTTCCCCCTAATCCCATACAATATTCGGCCAAACCCCCTAGCCCCCTAAGCCGTCCACATTCATGGTCAAAATGACCATGAAAAATTTCTAAAACATCACCCATACATCAAGCCTTATGTCCCCTTATCCTTCCATAACACCTTGATTCCATACCTTAACTAATAACTTGCCTTTTTCCATTAGTCTACTATCCAAAAAATGAAAGAAAATCCATCCATACCAAATATAGAGCTTGGCCGACACTTGATGTAAATGTGCAGAAAAATAAAGTCTCCAAAATGCACTCTATGCAATTCGAACCACTCCCCTCAAGCAACCATTCATGCGTCATTTCCACCATGCCACTAACTCTTCTTGTGCTAAATTAAGACACTTAAATTAACTTAAGCATCATAATCACTTGATCCACTTCACTAAATTCTCCATACTAAAAATTATTCTAAATCCAAATAATTCCAAGCCTTCACAAGACTATATTAATCACACAATAAAATCATATCCGAGCTAACACAATCAACAAGATGATACTCAAATTTTAGGATGTTACATTACGAGAAAACATTGTAGGGCCACCACAAGTCTGCCTCAGGTCCCAAATCTGCAATCTAATGATTACCTGAAACATTTAAAAAGAGGGGGAGAGTCATCGAGACTCAGTGTGCAATTCCCCATCCCGGAGATAACAAGCCCTTACACAGTTCATAAACAAGTATGTATGTCATGCAACCCAAAAACCTAACCATCCGAAACTCCTGATTCTACCCCGTGTGGTACCAAACCACTGGTGGTGCCAAACCACTGGTGACCCAAAGTCACAAATAAACATATGTGGTACCAAACCACTAGTGGTGCCAAACCACTAGTGACCCAAAGTCACAAATAAACATATGTGGTACCAAACCACTGGTGGTGCCAAACCACTGGTGACCCAAAGTCACAGATAATCATATGTGGGACCAACCCACTGTGGTGCCAAACCACTGGTGACAATCCCTTTTAATATAATATGTGGGGCCAACCCACTGTGGTGCCAGACCACTAGGACGAGTCACGAAGATAACATATGTGGTACCAAACCACTGGTGGTGCCAAACCGCTGGTGACCCAAAGTCACAAATAATCATATCTTCCCCCTCCTCTCATCATACCCATGCAATATGACATAATAATTCGTGTATGCAGTATGTCATGTATGCTAACATATATCAAATATAAGTAAAACATGAATTACCATCATAATCAGATAGACATAAACAACATAATCACGCTAATCAACCTTTAAGGGTATAACCGTAATTTTACCTACAAGGGCATTTCGTAATTTACCCACCAAGGGCATTTTCGTAATTTACCTTTTAGGGGTATTTTGGTGCTTTACCCTTCCTAGGGTATATCAGTAATTTCGCACCTGCAATGGCCTTTCCGAAGGCCTAATATCACCCCAAGCGACTCAGCTACCATTTCCGGTTGTACCGGACTATTGGGCCTAAAACCTAATTTTGGCCCATTCGGGCCCACATGCTCGTGTGGCCGACCTAACACAAATCTAGCCAGGTATATAAGTTCCACCTAGTCTAGTTCACTTTATACTACACTATCATACAATTTATTCAATTGGGCCCATGGGCCCATTGGCCCACTTCGGCCCATCGCGGCCCTAAGCAGCCTCAACCCACAAGAATACTACTGATGGTCTCAACTATCGCGTTGAAGCCCCACACGTGTGCTCGCACGCTCGTGTGGCTACTATAGCCGTGACCGGCACTTCGACATTTGCCGCTCTACGACTAGGGTAGAGAGATTTACACACCTGATAGGAATCTGAAGCTGCTAACCCGCGCTCCAAGCACTCCTTTGCCCAACGCCAACCAGGTATGTTAACTCTCCTCCTGGAATGCTCTTTATATAGCTAGCTCTTCACCCTTCTTCTTTGTATCTTTCCGATGTGGGATCCCTTCGTCAGTAGAGATTAAATTCAACTGAAACTCTTGCCGTCCAATCCGCAAAATAAATACTCCCTTGCTTCTCATGAGATTCGAACCCAGTCTCCCTTGTAGCATAATCCACTCTGCTAACCACTTGGCCATAAGCTCCTCTTATGTCTTAAACCATGCGCAACTAAATTTAAACCTATAGCCAAATTCTAAGGTCCAAGTAAAAAAAAAAACCAAAATGCAAAAGCCAAGACTTGAACCTTGGACCTCCTTCCTTCTATGTGGCGTCACTTTGCCACTACACCACACACTCCACTTGTGTCATTTTCCTCCACATTTTATTCTTAAGGCCTACCTGCCAACTTCCAGGGTTTTTTTCACCTAAAACCAAAATTTCCCCAAAGCCAAAGTTCGATCTCGGGACTTCATAGAAGCCCTCTAAGCTTCTAAAATCACTTATCTAATAAGTCCAACTTGTATTTAAGCCGATCTCTTGTTCTCCAAAAATTTAAACGCTACTACGCTCAATGCCCATTGGGCCCAATTCTTCTAGGCCCAATTTTAGGATGTTACAAATCTACCCTCTTTAAAGAAATTTCGTCCTCGAAATTTCCAACTAACTAACAGTCGTACATCCTAACTTACAACACTACGCCCACGCTGCGCACTCTGATTCTAATAACACTAATATACTTTTAACTAGAATTTTGAACTCCTACACATACTCAAAAACACCTAGCCATTAAAACAGACGAATATTTCATACGCAACCACCTCTATATCCGAACATCACATCCAAACCAAACACACAGAATGGATACCAGAAATACAGCATATAACAAAGCAAAGTATCAGGAAACTTACAGTGCGGATTGGTGCCGAAAACTCGGGTTCCATACTTCCAGAAAACAGATATATATTTTTCTAAACCATTTTCCAAACCATCATTTTGAAAACATTTTTGAACCCAAACCCACAGCCGAGTTTTTGGAACCTAAGCTCTGATACCATAATTGTAACACCCCAAACCCGGCCTAAACATTACGACCGGATCTGGCATGTCACATGAAAGGAATGTCTAAAAAACTGTGCATTCGTTAAAGTTCGTATTCTTTTTGAAACTCTGCATTTTGTGGTTTGTTTATAAAAGCTGATTCATTTAATGGCCATTTTACCAACTAGCTCCTTGTTACTAATTTGAATAAAATTGTATTTGTTGTGAAAATCGAGTTTAAGAAATTTTGAATAAGAAACGATTTATTATCACTTTAGGAAAATCCCATATTGAACATTTAATAATAATAGGTAGTAATCAAATTAAAAGCCTAACCAAATAAAATACCCAAGCTAAAGTTATATTGGCCTTATTGCATAACAAAATCCCAAAATTAAAAGTAAGTTTAAATAAAAGAAACGAGTTTACGAGAAAACATTGCAGGGCCACCACAAGTCTGCCTCGGCTCCCAAATCCACGATCTAATGATTACCTGAAACATTTAAAAAGAGGGGGTGAGTCATCGAGACTCAGTGTGCAATTCCCCATCCCGGAGATAACAAGCCCTTACACAGTTCATAAACAAGTATGTATGTCATGCAACCCAAAAACCTAACCATCCGAAACTCCTGATTCTACCCCGTGTGGTACCAAACCACTGGTGGTGCCAAACCACTGGTGACCCAAAGTCACAAATAAACATATGTGGTACCAAACCACTGGTGGTGCCAAACCACTGGTGATCCAAAGTCACAAATAAACATATGTGGTACCAAACCACTGGTGGTGCCAAACCACTGTTGACCCAAAGTCACAGATAATCATATGTGGGGCCAACCCACTGTGGTGCCAAACCACTGGTGACAATCCCTTTTAATATAATATGTGGGGCCAACCCACTGTGGTGCCAGACCACTGGGACGAGTCACGAAGATAACATATGTGGTACCAAACCACTGGTGGTGCCAAACCACTGGTGACCCAAAGTCACAAATAATCATATCTTCCCCCTCTTCTCATCATACCCATGCAATATGACATAATAATTCGTGTATGCAGTATGTCATGTATGCTAACATATATCAAATATAAGTAAAACATGAATTACCATCATAATCAAATAGACATAAACAACATAATCACGCTAATCAACCTCTAAGGGTATAACCGTAATTTTACCTACCAAGGGCATTTCATAATTTACCCACCAAGGGCATTTTCGTAATTTACCTTTAGGGGTATTTTGGTGCTTTACCCTTCCTAGGGTATATCAGTAATTTCGCACCTGCAATGGCCTTTCCGAAGGCCTAATGTCGCCCCGAGCGACTCAGCTACCATTTCCGGTTGTACCGGACTATTGGGCCTAAAACCCAATTTTGGCCCATTCGGGCCCACACGCTCGTGTGGCCCACCTAACACAAATCTAGCCACGTATATAAGTTCCACCTAGTCTAGTTCACTTTATACTACACTATCATACAATTTATTCAATTGGGCCTACGGGCCCATTGGCCCACTTCAACCCATCGCGGCCCTAAGCAGCTCAACCCACAAGAATACTACTGATGGTCTCAACTATCGCGTTGAAGCCCCACATGTGCGCTCGCACGCTTGTGTGGCTACTATTGCCGTGACCGACACTTCGACATTTGCCGCTCTACGACTAGGGTAGAGAGAGTTACACACCTGATAGGAATCTGAAGCTGCTAACCCGCGCTCCGAGCACTCCTTTGCCCAACGCCAACCAGGTATGTTAACTCTCCTCCTGGAATGCTCTTTATATAGCTAGCTCTTCACCCTTCTTCTTTGTATCTTTTCGATGTGGGATCCCTTCGTCAGTAGAGTTTAAATTGAACTGAAACTCTTGCCGTCCAATCCGCAAAATAAATACTCCCTTGCTTCTCATGAGATTCGAACCCAGTCTCCCTTGTAGCATAATCCGCTCTGCTAACCACTTGGCCACAAGCTCCTCTTATGTTTTAAACCATGCGCAACTAAATTTAAACCTATAGCCAAATTCTAAGGTCCAAGTAAAAAGAAAACCAAAATGCAAAAGCCAAGACTTGAACCTTGGACCTCCTTCCTTCCTTGTGGCGTCACCCCCTTGTCTCTTATGTGGCATCACTTTGCCACTACACCACACACTCCACTTGTGTCATTTTCCTCCACATTTTATTCTTAAGGCCTACCTGCCAACTTCCAGGGTTTTTTTCACCTAAAACCAAAACTTCCCCAAAGCCAAAGTTCGATCTCGGGACTTTATAGAAGCCCTCTAAGCTTCCAAAATCACTTATCTAATAAGCCCAACTTGTATTTAAGCCGATCTCTTGTTCTCCAAAAATTTAAACGCTACTACGCTCAAGGCCCATTGGGCCCAATTCTTCTAGGCCCAATTTTAGGATGTTACAGTCCGAGAATCGAACAAGGAAAGACTTATATAGTGCTATGTGTTAAAAGCTCGGGTAAGATCTAGCCTACTATGTGAGTAAGAAATGTAGTAAGTTAAATTATTATTGTTTTAGTTAGGTACAAGGTGGTGAAATAGTTGATACAATAAGTATTTTATTCTATACTGTTGAACTTATCATTAAAATATATGAACACTGCTTATATGCGAAATCGATATATATATATAGGTATATTACATTGATGACTCGGTTATATACGGATGGATTAATGATAAAAGTGTTGGCATATGTGTTTAAGTAGTCATAGGAGATTGATACCTAAAATGTATTTATATGATTCAGAATGTGCGATCAGATATAATATTCATGTGATTCTATGGTATAAAGTCGTTGTGATATAGTGATGATATTTAAATTATAGTCATTATTAGTATTTGGCTAAGTACATGTTACATACATAAATATATATGTTCAATATTATAAGCTTAAAGTCTTTTTGATATTTAAGTGTATGGTCATTACATCAAAACTTTCTTGAGACTTACTAAGCTTGTGAGCTTACTTTGAGTGTGTTTGATGTTCGTTTTATAGATTTTGGTCATGCTGCGGGCTCAAAGGATCGTTGGTGAAGTCAGCCACACTATTATCCCTTTTTGGTACTTTTAAATTAGTTATTTTTGGATCAAAGGCATGTATAGGCTAGCTAAAGGTTGGAAAGATGCTATGTTTATATATATATATTAGCCATGCGAAAATGGCTTAAATGTATATTATAAGTTTGGTTCTACTTCTTCTTGATCATGTGGTTAAAATGTTTAGTTCTAACAATTTGGCGATGGAGTGTTCTTTACTTCAAGCTTACGTATTATGCGTTTTATATGATTGCTTGTTGCAATGCTAATGTTTGTGCTAAATTAGTCAGGTGTTTCGGCCTTTAAGCTAATCTTTGCATGTATAGTTAATAATGACTATGTGTTAGTTGATTATCATTCAGAATTTATGTATATGTATCAACTTTAGTCGATTTACTAAGAATGAATTATATTGATAAATGCATGTAGGTGAGTATTCGGTCAAACTTAGGTGAAACTTGCAAATGTAGTTAACATGTTTTTAAGAAGTCTAGACTCCTAGTCGAATATGGAAAATGTACATAATCATGGTGTATGCATTTATATGTATATATATATGTATGGTTTGTGAGATGGCTAAATTTCAAGGAGTGCATGAAATGTTAAGAATGAGGTCTTGAATATTCGGCCAAAAACTTATATGTAAGTATATGCATAACTATGAAATATTTCAAATGATATATACAATGAGTTGGGTATGAAATCAATGATTCTTTGTGTTTGTAAAAGTATTATATGACATATATGTATGTAGTGTATGTACTGTATGAATATCTTAGGTTCATTTATAAGCATGTAAATGATTTCATGAAAGCTTGGTGATGGCAAATAATTATTTAGTTCATGAATGTCTCAATATGTATTCTTGTCTTTTTTTTTAAAAAAAATGTACTAATTACATTAAATGCTTGCGATGTTCTAAGTCTAGTTCGGTAATGCCTCTTAACCCTAATTCGGCGACGGGTACGGGTTAGGGGTATTACAAATCTCATGACATTAGGGTTACTGAGATTATGGGAAGACTATATCTGAGATATGGCATCAATATGAGACATTCGTGTAAGACCATATCTGGGTATGGCATCGATATGAGACTTCGTGTAAGACCATAGCTGGGCTATTGGCATCGATACGAGATTACATGTAAGACCATATCTAGGATATGACATTGGTACGATACTATGTGTACGAGATCCCCGAGTATCCTTTAATATTCCAAATAGTTCAACGGGAAATTCAACGAGTATGTTAAAGAAGAGGAAGAGTACGTAAGTATTATGAATTGGTACATGTATGTACGTAAAGTTTATAAGCATTGATTTAATGAGATTGTGAGTTCATGATTTCCATGAGAATGATTTTGTGAAAAACTTGTGATTATTGGTCTATACTTGTGATGTATGAAATTCATGATAAATTCAATTGTCGATTATGTGATTGGCTTTCGGGCCAAATTGAGTTAAGATATAGCATGTTTTATTCATGCAAATTGTGATTTATTAGATATAAGATAAAGGAAAGTTGGCAAAATTGCCTATTAAAAATGATTAAGGAAACATGGGAAGATAAGAACTTAGGCAATTAAAAGATGTTAAAGTATATTCTTGAAATGTAAATACCCATAATTAATGTGTATGTTTACTATGAGGTTTGAAATGATTGTTATTTGCTATAATATGTTACAAAGGAGATATTATGGTTGTTAGGCTAATGCCAAGATATGTTAAGTTATGCTTATAAGTTGATAGAGCAAATATTATGATTGAATAAGGATTATATCTGTGAGCTTTATAGCAATTTGTATTATCTTGTGTTTAAATTGTTGAACTTGATAAAAGATTTGTAAGAGTTGCTTATTATTTTCATACGGACTTACTAAGCTATATGTATAGCTTACCCCCTTCCTTTCCCATGTCTTATAGGGTTAATAAGCTAGCTCGGGTTGGAGATCGTCGGAGATCCTATCACACTATCAAGCTATCACTTTGGGTATGGATGAAATCAAGTATTTTAAGTCTATGGCATGTATAGGGACTAGGTCAACTTGTTATATGTGTCATGATTAACTTGGTCATATGCGTTAGCTTGTAATTGCTAATGCTTCATCTTAATATATATAGCCATGAATGATGACTTATGTTGATTATAAGTTTATTCATATGTTAATGCCCTTTTGTGAATGTGAAATTAGTATGTTTTTAACGGGCTAAGTATGATGTTTTAAGCATGATAAATGATGGTATAAGAATGTCATGTTATAATATTGTTTGTGGTTGTTTGGTTGTATTTACATGCTTGAATTTGTACCATGAGATGTTGTGTAGATGTGTGCAAGTGTGGGTGGCAAAATGGCTTGGTAAATAGCCTTGTTTTTGTCCACACGGGTAGACACACGGGCGTGTGTCTAGGCTGTGTGTGACACACGGTCTGCCCACGAGCATGTGTTCCAGCCATGTGTCCTTTGCACCTTAATTGTTGCAAAGCGGAATGTCCAAATTTGAGCACACGGGCGTGTGTCTCAGCCGTGTATGCTACACGGCCTAGCACACGGGCGTGTGGCAAGGCCGTGTGGCACAAGTTAGAGAGAATCCTAATTTGAACACGGCTTATAGCACGAGCGTGTCTAAGGGTCACACGGGCGTGTCCCTTTGACCACACGAGCGTGTGAGCCCTGTAACATTGAAAATTTTCTAAGTTTTGTAAAATTTTCTAAAGTTCTCAGTTTAGTCCCGAACTACTTCCAATGTATGTTTTCGGCCTTGTAGGCTCGTATAAGGGACTTTATGATTGAATATGAATGGTTTTAATTTGGACGCAAATTTATGACTCAGAATTGTGTGAATGCTTATGTTATAAGTTCGGTATTGCCTCGAGCCCTGTTCTGGCGTTGAATACGGGTAAGGGGTGTTACATACGCAAGCAACAACAATCAACTTCGTCGAAACTTTTGACTCATAACCCAAAATGGGTGAAATATTACTTATCACGGATTCTCAGTGCTCGTTCAATTCCTAAGTGAACGATAGGCTTTAGGTGTCTCCTGAATCCTCCCCTAATGTGTCAAAATAACGCATAACAAATTATCAGACCTCAAGACTATTGAAGGACCCCAAATCGCACAACAAGACACTTTACGAAACATTCAACTCAACTTACCTTGAAACACACAGGAACAAGCAATGACGTGATCTAACGAAGCAATTTATGCAGAAGAACAGACAACAAAAGAAAAGAATTAAGAAAATGTGAACGGAAAAGAAAGAAAAAAAGAAAAATTAGGGAAAAGTGAAGAAGAACGTCAACCAAAAGAAGGAAGGACATTTAACTTTCAAATTAGTTGTTACTGAAAATGCCAAAAATAAAAATCCTTATTGCAAACACAATAACTCGAACCCAAAACCAAAAAGTAGACAGATACTTGACCAGTATACTAGCAAACCCATTCTTGACACAAGATGCACATAATTAAAATTAAACAAGGAATCCTAATCTAAAGGTTCAAGTAAGAAACTTAACAAAATTCCAGAATTTAAGTGATTCAAACTTCTGATATCAAGTGAGCAATCATAACACACAACCACAGAAGCAGACACATTCATTGATACGACTAAGAAATAAAAACTCAAATTTTGGGATGTTACAATTTTTGTTTAGTGGTTTAAAAGCATGCTTATATCCTATCACATGTTTGTATAACTTATGTTTAGCATAATTTAATGTTGCCTAGGGTATTCTGAACATGGAATCTCTATGAATGTTCAAATTTTGATGATGTCTACATGCTAATAAGATGTTATGTAGTGTGTAATGTTGTGACGATGGTGTAGCATCTTGTTACTCGGGCTTGGTGACCGGGTTAGATTTAGGGTGTTACATTTGGTGGTATCAGAGCTTAGGTTATCTAATAATCAGACCTAAGTTGTTGATGTGCAGACAGGGGTTACAAAACCCAAGTGTCCAAATTTCTCTGAATACTTGAATTATTTGAGATATCTTTGATTAAAATGCGTGAATTCATTTGAATTTAGGCTAAAAACAGGAACACATTGCCTTTATTCTAAATTTTTCTTCCAAGAATGTGACTTGGATCATTTTCCTACCACTCACACATCTTATTCATTTATGCATGTTAGATTATTAGATTCGATATGCCTCGTTGATGTATGGATGTGGATGTGAACATTCAAGATGATGGTACATCCTCTGCATCTCTTGTGATGTCTCATAGAGTGAACATACTTGATGAAGGTGTTAGCCCTCTGATGGAAGCTATGATTGGAGCATTTTAGAGGATTGCTGGTGCTAACCCTCCTCCTGCACCTGTGATAACTCTTGTAAAGATTTATGTTTTTGGCCTCTAGATGGAATTAATTGTTTGAAATTAAGTAAATACATATGCATTTCTAGGATAATTTTAGGGCATTGCATAACAAAACTTGGATTGCGCTACGTTGGCCACTATTTCTTACTTTTATCACTTAGAAAGGAAAGGTGTGGTTCTATGTGAACACAGGTGTAGGTAGAAGAAAATGATGAAGATGATATAGAAAGAAAATAAGGGAAGTGAAACACTGTCATGGCAATTGGTAAGATCGATTGGCAACGGAATTGCCATGGCAATTCTGAGAATATGAATCAACACTCTATCCACGTCACTCTCAACTAGCTGAGCATGTACCAGAAAAACCAACCTAAAAAGAGGAATGAAAAATGTGTGCTGAGGTGTGACGGATCTACCCAATAAAAGGAGAGAGGAGAAGAAAAAAGAGAAGAGGAGAAGAATTAGCGTGAAAAAGAGACTAGTAGCGGCAATTCTCTCTCTCGGCACAAAAGAGAATTCCATTGGAGAATTTCAGAGAAAGAAAGGGTAGCAGCTTAGAAGAGAGCAAAATGCAGACATGAGGAAGGGGAAAAGAAACCTATCCTAGATTCACGTACAATCAGAAGATAAAAGAAAAGCTTGAGTGTGGAATTAACTTCCTACAGTTCTGCCTTTATTTTTCTAAATTGAATTTTCTGTGATTCAAAATTAATTGAGAAATGTTAATGAATGATTCTATTTTGGTGTTTACTTTTCCACCCATGAACTAAATCTTTTCTGGGTTGGAGTTTTTGGGTGAATGTTTTATCATCTTTAATGCCTAGGATTTGAGGTTGTTTATATCATTGTTACATTCTATTCATGCTTATTTTAAATATATGCATGCAAGCTCTAGACATAGTTGAATGTATGTTGTGTTCTTAGGTGTTTTTAATTCTAAAAAGGTTAAGAATATTGGATCTAGAATCATTTGTTACAAGTGAATACTCGATTGAATATTCATAGCACTCTAGACATGGATGTTGCAATTTGTACAGAGAGGATGCTCATTGCAGTTATCAATCCCAAGTTCTATAGACGTACTTGAACTTAGATTTTTAGCTTAAGATCTAGCTATCGAAAGAGGTAGGACACAGTAGTGAATCTCTGGGTAGTAGATTAGACAATATTTTTCCATGGTATTATCTTGATATGAACATTTCTCTTGAATAATTCCAACCCTATTCATTCAACAACAGAAATACTCTTGATATTCTCTATGAATTGCCACATCATTTTATTTGCCATATTAATTCTTTGTTCTTTATCATTTAATTTCAGTACTCCATTATTCTAGTTTCTTATTCACTCTAAGATTATTTCTTGATACATTGGTATAATTAACATTATTATAATAACATACTCAATTTCTTACCAATTTTCGGTCCCTGTGGAGAGGATACTTACTTATCACTTTATTACTTGAATGATGTAGACACTTGCACAATTGCATTAGTTATTTTACACGCAACAAGTTTTTGGCGCCATTGTCGGGGATTGGCAGCATTGGTGAAAAGTTTATTTGTATTTTATTTGATTTTTCAAGTTTCTATTAGTGCATGAGAAGAAGTATTCAAGAGGATACATAATATTATTTTGATCCTAAAATTGAAAGGACATTAAGGCGAAGAAGAAAAAAGTTAAGGGAAATAGAGAGGATTATGAATGATCCAATCAGAGAAGATCAGGTACTCCAGAATGAAAGGAATGCTGATATTCCTCGAATTATAGATGACAGAGACAGACCCATCAGAGAATATATAGTGCCTATTTTGGATGATCTAAATTCAGGAATTGTTAGGCCACATATGCACACTCAACACTTTGAATTAAAACTAGTAATGTTTTAGACACTGCAGGCGGTAGGGCAATTTAGTGGTCTACCTACTGAAGATTCAAGATTGCACTTGAGTTGAAGTCTATGACTCATTCAGGCAATAGGGTGTTCCTGAAGATGCCCTTAGATTAAAATTATTCCCTTATTCATTGCGAGATCGTGCCAAATCATGATTGAATGCGTTACCATCAGGTACGGTGGCATCTTGGAATGAATTGTGTTAGAGATTTCTACTTAGGTACAATCCTCCTAACATGAATGCCAAGCTTAGGAATGACATTACATCGTTCACGCAATCTGAAGATGAGACATTATATGAAGCATGGGAGCGTTTCAAGGAACTAATTAGAAAATGCCCGATGCATGGTTTTCAGCATTGGACACAGATGGAAATGTTCTACAATGGATTAAATACTCATACGTGAATGGTAATGGATGCATATGCTAATGGGACATTGCTTGACAAATCCTATAATGAAGCATACGAAATTCTAGAAAGAATAGAAAATAATGATTATTAGTACCCCACTACCAGACTTAGTACTGGTAGAAGAGTTGCAGGAGCAATGGAACTTAATGCGATTACATCGTTAACAGCTTAGGTATCATCTTTAACAAATTAAAACTCTTAAAAGACCGTCTATAGTGTAGTAGATGAATGTTGTAGAACTAGCATGCGTATACTGTGGAGAAGATCGTGTTTTTTTATGAATGCCCATCCAATCCAGCCTCTGTATATTACATGGGGAATTTTAATCGTAGCAAAAACAATCCCTACTCCAACACCTACAATCTAGGGTGGAAACAACATCCAAATTTCAACTGGAGTAATTAGGGAATGGGAAATGCCAACAATGTTAATCGACAGAATGTGGCTGGTGTACCGCCTGGATACAATCAACCAATACCGCGGCAAAATGTGCAACAAAGTTCGTTATCTTCAACACTAACTATGGAAGCTCTATTAAAAGAGTATATGGCTAAGAATGATGTAATTATTCAGAACTAGACAACTTCCTTAAGAGCTCTGGAAAATCAAGTGGGAGAAATTGCCACTGCATTAAGTTCTAAACAATAAGGAGAATTGCCTAGTGACACAGAAAGTTCTTAATCTCAAGGAATGGAACAATATAAGGCCATAACACTCAAAAGTGGCACTCAACTACCAGGAGTTGTGAATGATACCTTTTTTGAGGAGGAAAGTTTAAAAGTTCCCGACAGCACAAATTTCGAGCCAATAGTGGAACAAACAAAAAAAGATGGGAGTATACGAAAGCATACATAAGCAAATTCATCTTGAAAAGCTACAAATGCCTTGGCAAAGCAACCTCAACAAATGGAAGGAAGGCCACTGCCACCTTGTAACAATTTGATTTTGGGGCTAGTCGAAATGGTGGTTTCGGAACCACTAATTCGGGGTTGTATAAATTAGTTTTAATATTATTTTATGTGTTATGACATGATTATATGAATGCATGAAAATTTTGGTGCATTAATTTTAGCGATTGTATGCTTAATTGCGAAAAAGGATTAAATCGCATAAAGTGCGAAAGTTCTATTTTACAAGATAAAGGTGTCTAATAGCTGTAGAATATTAATTGGAAGCCCTAAATGTGCAAAAATAAGTGGTCAAACATAGGGGACAAGAAATGTCAAATTCTGGTCAAAGTGGGTGAATTAGGTGACTAAATTGAAGGAAAAAAATAAAATAAAGAAAAAATGATATCATCCTTGTCCATTTTCTTCCTCCACTAAACATTACCAGCAAATAGGGGTTTGAGAACTCAAAAATTTCAGCCAAACTTCTCTCCTTGTAAGTAAGTGATTTTGGTGTCCTTTCTTAATAATTTTTGTACTTTTGGGACCCTTGTAGCATGATCTAGCTAATGAGGGGACTATTTTGCAAAATGGTTAAGAGTTTAGGGATTTTTCATGTGAGTGCTTATGTTGTTTGCTGAGTTTTTAGGGAAGAAAATGAATTATGGTTGTTAAATAAACAACTTTTGTTAAAGGTGTTTCCATGAAAACACCTATAAGGACCTTTTTGTAAAGGTTGTAAATTGAGTAGTAAATGCATGAAATGATGGGTATTGTGAATTGTTATAAGAGTAATAAATGTTCAACTAGGCTTGTTTAATGAGGAAATTTGATGAAAAATGATTTACGAGCCTAGGGGCAAAATCATAATTTTGCCAATGTATAAGGGGAAAACGGTCATTTTTGCTAAAGTAGAAATTTTGAAGTGTTTGGATTTATGTAGTGATTAAATGAGTAAATTTTATTATTATAGATCAAGAAGAATGCGGAATCAACCTTGATCGGGGAAAAGGCAAGGTTTCGGACTAAACCGCAAATTAACATATTTTGCACCGAGGTAAGTTTATGTGTAAATGATACATCCTTATTACATATGTTTTTACCTATTGATGCATTGTATGGATGTAAATGCTTATCGGTGAGATTTATTGAAAGTGGTAGAAAATGGGTAATTCTCGAATGAACCTTCAGAATAGAAATATGGGTATGGATAAATACCCGTAAAAATGTAAATTTTGGTGGGCTGTGTGTGATACCACCTTGTTATTTATTAACGATGGGCTAAGTGCGATACCATCGTATATTTTATCATTTTGGTGGGCTGTGCGCAATACCACCGTAATTATCATTGTTGGTGGGTTGTGTGCGATACCACTATACTATTGATTAATGGTGGGATGTGTGCGAAACCACCAGGTAACTTGTACCATTCCGAAGGGTTCATTGAGAAACTTGTTTAAGTAAATATTTCATGTGGCTTTGTGGTGTTAAGTGCAGGGTATATGTGCAAGTAAATGTGAGCAATGTATATGATATGTGGTTGGGATGTGCAGGGTATATGTGCAAGTAAATGTGAGCAATGTATCTAATGTTTTTGGTTGACTAGCATATGGTATGATGCTTATTGTTTACATATAGACTTACTAAGCTTAAAGCATACTCCCTTCTCTTTTCCCTTGTTTTATAGTGTCGAAGAGCCAGCTCGGGATACGAAGATAAGCAAAGGATCACTCACACTATCAGCACATCTTGGTATAGTTAGACTTAGCATTTTGAGTATGGCATGTATAGGGACTAGACTTAGTTGAATGTCATATTGTTTTGGCCAAATGAGTTGGTATAAGGCCATAGTTGATGGCTCTTTCTTATTAATCTATGAAAAGAAGAGGTTATTCATGAATGTGCAAGATGCATGAGTGGTTTACTTAGTCAACTATGCATGAATGGGTTGAATGTTTTGTGTGATGTATGTTTGTATGAGTTGGGGTGATAGAAAGAGCTTGGCAAATAGCCTTGTTCTTGTCCACACGGGTAGACACAGGGGCGTGTGTACACACGGCCAGCCTCATGGGTGTGTGGTTAGGCCTTGTGTCCCCATGCATGATAGGGTTGCAAGTCAGTATGCTCAGTAGTAACCACACGGGCAGAGACACGGCCGTGTGTCTCAACCGTGTGGGAGGCACGACCATGGACATGGGCGTGTGTCCAGGCCGTGGAAAGTCTGCACCTGAAATTAGGAATTTAATTCGCCACACGACAGATGGACAAGGGCGTGTGCCTTGGCCGTGTGATATTTATGGGGTGATGATGTTAGAAATAGAATGCCAAGGTTTTTGCACACAGGTTAAGACACGGGCGTGTCGAGGCCGTGTGAGGGACACAAGCGTGTGTCCGAACGTTTGAAAACCCCTGTAGGTTTGAATTGAGAAATAAATCCACACGGGTTTGGAACACGAGCATGTGATATGCCACACGGGCGTGCCCATTCCTCTACACGGGCGTATGGACTGTTTAGTGAAAATTTTCTAAGATTTTCTAGAGAGCTTCAAAAGGGTTCGATTTGATCCTGAACCATTCCTAATGTGTGATTTGGGCCCCGTAGGCTTGTTTAAGAGGTGTTACGTGTAATATCCTGATTTTGTGGGTCTATGCATTTGGTATGTTGCATGGCTAAGTTAGTAGGCTAAGGCTTTAAGGTGTGTATTGGGCTCAAGTTTGGGCTTAAAATCTGGGTTAAAATGATTAAAAATAGTGTTAGTAGTAATTTAATTTAAATTATTATGTTTAGTAGCAAGCTGGGCTTGTGGCCCAAAAATTTGAGGTGCTTTAGATGAGCATTAAGGTGGCGTCACAAGGGGGAGGAGTTTGGGCCTAGTGTGGCCGCTTGGGGCCCAAATGGATGGGTCAAATTTCGACACTGAGAAGGGAAAGGGGGTGGATGGCAATTAGGCTACATTTTAGGAGTTTATTTATTTTATTTTTAAGTGATAAATGATGATAATTAGGAAAGATAAGGATTAAATGGATGAGGGATATGATAATTGATGGATAAAGTTATCAGGAGGGAGAGAGTTGCCCGAATATCCAACTCTGAGTGTGTGCTTGTGTATTGCCGAAATTTTGAAGCCTAGTGTTCATCTTTTCCATTTGATTTCTTTTCTTTCTTTCTCACTTACTCTTCTATCCAAAAATTCTCTTCTCCTATTCTCTCAAATTCTTTTCTTTGCCGCAACTCTCCAACACATTCTTCTCATCATTCTTTTCTTCTAAAGCCGAATACCCTAGTCCCCATCATCTTCCTCCATAGCTTAATCTACAAGGGTGGTTTAGTTTTCCCGAAGGTTCACCATAAGCCACATACTCCATAGTAATTCGGTAAGTTTCGGGATTTTATTCTATGCAATTTCACTCTTTCTTTCATTAAGATCTAACCCGAAACACTTGTTTAAGGCCTGTCGATTTCACTTTGTACCCCTAAAAGCTGAATCCTGTTCTGCTACAGCCAGAAGTGCCGATTTTGGAAAGCCGAAGGTGGGTGGTTGATGGTAAGTTTGGCCGAATGGCCTTTCTTGTCTATTTGTTGTTGGCCGAATATGTTATGGTACTCATATAATTGCGTTTAAGGGATTGGTATAATAAATGGGTGTTGGTCGAGTGTAGGTTGGAAGGTGACGGGTTCGTAAGGACGTTTCGGGATTCGATAGTTAGGTAAGAATTCTTTTAAACTCTATTATTATCTATTAGATCTCATCGATCTAAATGGTTTAGTGACCAAAGGGTTATTATGGCCGCTAATAACAGTCGAGCAGTAGGAGGGGTTGAATCTGTAAACCCAACGCCAAAGTAGCGTAGAAGTAGTAAAAGCGGTAGTACAGGTGTGTAACTCTTACACACTCTCGTACGTAGTATGTTTTATGTTATGTGTCGTTTAAAAGCCGAAATGACAGCAATAGTTACGAAAATACCCTTGTGGGTAAAAGCGAGGATGCCGGGTAAGTTGTTATTCCGTAAATGTGATTTAACATGTTAAGCATGATCATACTGATATTAATTGCATGAGTACATGCCATGGGTGATGAGAGGAGGGAGAAGTATGATCTATCAGACTGTCACCAGTGATTTGGTATCATACAGTGGGTTGGCCCTACATATTACAAAATTGTGACTAAGTCTCAGTGGTTTGGCACCACCAGTAGTTTGGTACCACAAGGGGTAGATTCGGGAGACCCGGATGGATACTTAGGTGGGTTGCATGACTTGCATATTATTGTATGAACTTGTGTAAGAGAATGATTTCCTTGGGAGGGGGATTTATACACTGAGTCTCGGTGACTCACCCCTTTCCTTTACATTTTTGCAGATCAGACTTAGATCGTGGATATGGAGCCGGAGGGGACTCGAGGTGGCCATGCTCAGCATTTATTTATTTATTTCAAAGTTTTCTTTTCGGACTTAGTTATTTCCTTTAATTTGGGGTTTCAGCGTTGTAAAAAGGCCGTCTAAGTTTTATTTTGGGTTCTTTTATTTAGTCGATTCTATAGTTTCTATTTAATATGATGTTTAAACTATGCTTTGGGGGTTTTCAAAAACTAAACTAAATACTTGTTTTCTTTATATACAATAATTAAGTAATTATTACGGAGTAACAAAATGACAACTAAGGTTTTCAAACCAAGTTTTAACAAGTTTTACACGATACAAAAATACATCGACGTTTCTCCAAAAACTTACATCGGTTTTCTATCTAAAATAAGTCGACAAATCGGTTTCAACAACATTTTCTTTTTCGTGGCATGCCAGATCCGGTTGTAGCGTTTTAGCTGGGTTTGGGGTGTTACATTTTGGTATCAGAGCCCTAGTTCAAAAGCTCGGTTGTGGGCTTAGGGCCCAAAATATGTTTTAAAAGTTTGAGAAATTATTATTTTCAAAGCATGGCACCTGAGTCTCCGGCGCCGATCCACCCAGGTAAGTACCCTAACTTTTGTTGTGATATATTTGTTGGGCTTTGTGGGCTTTAGACATAGTTAAGCATGATAGTACTGATGGACTCTAGGCTTAGACAAACAACTTCTCAAATCCATAAGACTTAACTTTATTAAACAAAACCTGTAAACGAGTCACAAGGCTAAAGTGTGGCAACAAGCATATGCATGTCTAGGAGTAGATCCGAAAGAGCTTGGTATTTAAGCAGTCCGAGTGACTCACCTCCTCTTCGCTGGAATCTTACCTGGTGCATAGTGATTGTTCACTTTAGCTATCACAGGGTGTGGCAATAGGCATATGCATGTCTAGGAATGGATTCAGGGAAAGCTTGGTATTTAAGCAGTCCTAGTGACTCACCTCCTTTTCACTAGAATCCCACCTGGTGCATAGTGACTATTCACCTTAGTTACAAGGACGTGTTGACAGGCCAAAACTTACAACTAAAACCCGAAAGGGACCAGCCACACTGTTTTGTAAAAACCCTAGTTTTGAAATTACCAAATTACCCCTAGACTTACAAAATTACCGAAATACCCCCGGATTTGCAAAATTACCAAAATACCCCGAGTTGGAAAATTACCAAAATACCCTTATTCTGCAAAATCACCAGAGACCATATTTTGGAAAATTACGAAAATACCCCTGTAGGTTAAAATTACGAAAATACGCCCGGGTAGTGAAATGACGAAAATACCCCTAAACGTTGAAAGTGGTCTGTGGATGTTGTTGGTGTGATGAATGTACCTAGAACTAGGAGATAATCCTGGAACTGGAACTTTAAGATAGATTCGTATGCGAAAGAATCACTTTTAAAACTACTTCTCATAAAATTGTCCGTGGATAAATAGTGAACAGAGTTAATAATTCATAAAATTCTTAATCAGATAAACGCGAACGAGAAGAATGAGTACAAAAGGTCGGGAACGTCCGCTGCGTGGCCGTGGTAGGGGTAGGATGACCTTGTCGGAGCTAGCAGGGTCTGGCCATGGGTCCGGAAATGTGCTGCCGGATCTGCCGGTGGCGGAAGCTGAGTTTCAGGATCAGACTGGTGGTAACGATGCAGTATCTCAGGCTGTACTGCGAGTTTTGGAATGAGTTGCCAGGGCAGGCGCGAGTGTAGGAGCCCGAAAATCCGTGGCTGGGTGACTCCGGGCTAACGGAGCAGAAGTGTTTAGGAGAGTTTCTGGAGTGGCACCCAACACGGCTGAGTACTGGTTAGAGGCGACCGAACGTATAATGGATGATTTGGACTTCTCGGTTGAGGAGAAGTTGAAGGGGATAGTGTCTCTCCTCCGGGATGAGTCGTATCAGTGGTGGCTCACGGTTAGGGATGATGCAGTGGCCGATGATATCACCTGAGATTATTTTAAGGCAGCCTACCAGAGGAAGTATGTGGGAGCTGGGTATACTGATGCACAACGTAGGGCGTTCTTGAACTTAGTTCAGGGGAATAAGTCGATACCCGAGTATGAAGCTGAATTCTTGAGGTTGAGTAGGTATGCTCGGGGTATGGTGGCTACAGAGCATGAGCGCTGTGTTAGGTTCGAGGACGGGTTAAGAGATGAGCTGCGGGTGTTAATTGCACCTCAGTGTGAAAGGGAATTTGTCGTTCTTGTGGAAAAGGCTAAGGTAGCTGAAGAGGTGAAACGAACTGAGAGGCGAAATCAGGACAGAAGTAAGGATAAAAGGAGTTTTGGGCCTTCAGGGTCTGCTGGAAGTTCATAGAAGAGGGCTAGATTTGGTGGACCGGAAAGAGCCGCAAAGCCTGTTGCTGCTCAATGGCCACCTCAGTGTGCTAGATGTGGGAAGTCCCATTCGGGAGAGTGTTTGGCTGGTAGTAGACGGTGCTTTGAGTGTGGGTCAATGGAGCACCGGGTAAGGGATTGTCCGCGGAAGTTAGCTAGGACTCAAGCTGAGGGTCAAGGACGCGGTCAATTCAGGAGGGATGGTCAGCAACCACAGAGGGGTCGAGGTGCAGCTAGGGGTGGTAATGGTAATGGTAACGGGCAAGGTCGAGGAACACCTGGCCGAGGTGCTGGAGGTGCTGATGCTAGACAGCCTGGGTTGGTCTATGCAGCCAAACATCGAGAGGAGGGTGACACACCGGACGTTATAACCGGTACGTTTATAATTTTTGGGTTGCCTTACATTGCTTTAATTGATGTTGGTTCAACACACTCATATGTTGCTAGTAGTATAGTGGGAACCTTGAACTTAGTTAGTGAGACTGCTGCTAGGAAGATGACGGTAGTTAGCCCTTTAGGACACTCTGTGGTGGTGGATAAACTGTATAGAGAAGTACCCCTAGAACTTCAAGGGGTCGTGTTTCAAGCGGATTTGATGGAACTACCCTTCGGGGAGTTTGATTTAATCTTAGGAATGGATTGGTTGGTAAAGTACCAGGCGGAGCTAGACTATGCAACTAAGCGGTTGGTGCTGAAGTCGGGTGAGGGTGAAAAGGTGGTAATGATAGGAGAGAGAAGGAATTACCTATCCAATGTGGTGTCTGCGCTAAAGGCGGAGAAGATGGTAAGGAAAGTATGTGAGGCGGTTATGGTTTACGTGTGTGCCTTGAAAGTTAAGGAATCAAGAATGGAGAATGTTCGAACGGTGAAAGACTTTGTCGATGTCTTTCCGGAAGAGCTTCCGGGTTTGCCCCCGGATCGTGAAGTGGAGTTCGGTATAGATCTTTTGCCGGGAACAGCGCCAGTGTCTATTCCTCCATATAGGATGGCGCCAAAGGAATTGGTGGAGTTGAAAGTGCAGATTCAGGAGTTGCTGGATCGGGGTTTTATCTGGCCAAGTGTTTCGCCGTGGGGGGCGCCTGTGCTCTTTGTTAAGAAGAAGGACGGGTCGATGCGAATGTGCATAGATTACCGTCAGTTGAATAAATTGACGATTAAGAACAAGTATCCTTTGCCTAGGATAGATGACTTGTTCGACCAGCTTAAGGGAGCATCGGCCTTTTCCAAGATAGATTTAAGGTCGGGGTATCACCAACTTAAGGTAAAGGAGGCAGATATCCATAAGATAACGTTTCGTACTCGATATGGGCACTATGAATTCTTGGTAGGCACCGGCAGCGTTTATGGATATGATGAACCGGGTGTTTCAGCCGTACTTGGATCGGTTCGTCGTAGTATTTATCGACGATATTCTGGTGTACTCGAAATCGAAGGAGGAGCATGACGCACATTTGCGAGTGGTGTTGCAGATTCTTAGGGAAAAGCGTTTATATGCCAAGTTTAGTAAGTGCGAGTTCTGGCTGAAGGAGGTTACTTTCTTGGGGCATGTGGTGTCAGCTGAGGGGATTAGAGTGGACCCTCGGAAGGTTGAGGCAGTTTTAGACTGGAAGCCACCGAAGTTTGTGGCAGAGATTCGGAGTTTTCTGGGGCTAGGAGGGTATTACCGGAGGTTTGTGGAAGGGTTTTCTCTGATTGCAGCACCATTGACCAAGTTGCTGAGGAAAGGGGTTCCATTCGTGTGGTCAGACATGCAACAGGAAAGTTTTGAGAAGCTAAAGAGGATTTTGACGAAAGCTCCGGTATTGATTCAATCGGAAGCTGGAAAAGAATTTACGGTTTATTGTGATGCGTCTCATACAGGATTGGGATGTGTGCTGATGCAAGAGGGGAAGGTAGTAGTGTATGCTTCCCAACAATTGAGACCTCACGAAGGGAACTACCCGACGCATGATCTGGAGTTGGCGGCAGTGGTTTTTACCCTAAAAATTTGGAGGCATTATTTATATGGAGAGAAGTCTGTAGTATATACAGATCACAAGAGTCTGAAGTACCTTCTCACGCAGAAAGAGTTAAATTTGAGGCAGAGAAGGTGGATTGAGCTGTTAAAAGACTATGACTGCTCGATTGAGTACCACCCGGGAAAGGCTAACGTGGTAGCGGATGCCTTGAGCCGTAAGGTAGTGGCAGATTTAAGAGCCATGTTTGCTCACCTTAGTCTGTATGAGGATGGAAGCTTGTTAGTAGAATTGCAAGTGAAGCCAACATGGATTGACGAGGTTAAGGAGAAACAGCTGGTAGATGAAGTTTTAAGTGCTTGTTGGTTGCAAGTGCAGAGTGGTGGATTGGAAGGATATAGTCTAAGCAGCGATGGAGTGTTATGTTTTCAGGGAAAAATGTGTATACCTAAGGATGTGGAGTTAAGGCAGAAGATTTTGCAGGAGGCACATAGCAGTCCATATGCTATGCATCCAGGAGGTAGTAAGATGTTCCGGGATTTGCGGGAGCAGTTTTGGTGGCCAGGCCTTAAGCGTGAGGTGACGGAGTTTGTGGGGAAGTGTCTGACGTGTCAGCAAGTTAAGACTGAACATCAGTTACCCTCGGGATTGTTGCAACCAATTAAGATTCCACAATGGAAGTGGGAAAGGATTACAATGGATTTTGTGAGTGGGCTACCCCTTACGCCGACCAAGAAAGATTCAGTTTGGGTAATTGTGGACCGTTTGACGAAGTCGGCTCATTTCATACCTGTGCGTATGGATTATTCTCTTCAGAAGCTGGCAAAACTATAAATAGCAGAAATTGTAAGGTTGCACGGAGTACCAGTGTCGATTATTTCGGATAGAGACCCTAGATTTACGTCAAGGTTTTGGAAGGCCTTGCATCAGGCATTGGGTACAAGGTTGGATTTTAGTATAGCATTCCATCCCTAGTCAGATGGACAGTCGGAGAGTGTGATTCAAGTCTTGGAAGACATGCTAAGGGGATGTGTCTTGGATTTCAAGGGTAGTTGGGAAGACTTCTTACCATTGGCGGAATTCGCGTACAACAATAGCCATCAGGCAAGCATTCAGATGGCACCATACGAGGCGTTGTATGGTTGAAAGTGTCGTACCCCTACGTGTTGGACGGAGTTGGGGGAGTGGCAGTTGTCGGGTCCGGAGTTGGTTACGAAAATAGAAGATAAGGTGAAGGTGATTCGAGCTCGTTTGAATGAGGCTTCGGACATGCAAAAGTCTTATGCCGATCTTAAGTGGAAGGATATAGAGTTTGCAAAGGTGATAAGGTTTTCCTGAAGGTGTCGCCGTGGAAGAAGGTTCTGAGGTTCGGTAGGAAAGGCAAGTTGAGCCCTAGGTTTATCGGGCCTTATCAGGTGTTGAAACGAGTGGGACCAGCTTGAGTTGCCACCTGATTTGAGTCAAATCCACGATGTGTTCCATGTTTCCATGCTTAGACGCTATCGCTCGGATCCATCACATGTTGTGCCAGTGGAGGACATAGATGTGAATCCAGACTTATCTTTTGAAGAGGAACCAGTGCAGATTCTAGATCGGGATGTTAAGGTTTTGCGTAGGAAATCTGTTCCCTTGGTAAAGGTACTATGGCGGAACCATGGATCGGAGGAAGCGACATAGGAGCCGGAGGATATTATGCGGCAGCAATACCCTCAACTTTTCTGACAGGTAAATTTCGACGTCGAAATTTATTCTAAGGGGGGTAGAACTGTAATATCCTGATTTTGTGGGTCTATGCATTTGGTATGTTGCATGGCTAAGTTAGTAGGCTAAGGTTTTAAGGTGTGTATTGGGCTCAGGTTTGGGCTTAAAATCTGGGTTAAAATGATTAAAAATAGTGTTAGTAGTAATTTAATTTAAATTATTATGTTTAGTAGCAAGTTGGGCTTGTGGCCCAAAAATTTGAGGTGCTTTAGATGAGCATTAAGGTGGTGTCACAAGAGGGAGGAGTTTGGGCCTAGTATGGCCGCTTGGGGCCCAAATGGATGGGTCAAATTTCGGCACTGAGAAGGGAAAGGGGGTGGACGGCAATTAGGCTACATTTTAGGAGTTTATGTCTTTTATTTTTAAGTGATAAATGATGATAATTAGGAAAGATAAGGATTAAATGGATGAGGGATATGATAATTGATGGATAAAGTTATCAGGAGGGAGAGAGTTGGCCGAATATCCAACTTTGAGTGTGTGCTTGTGTATTGCCGAAATTTTGAAGCCTAGTGTTCATCTTTTCCATTTGATTTCTTTTCTTTCTTTCTCACTTACTCTTCTAGCAAAAAATTCTCTTCTCCTATTCTCTCAAATTCTTTTCTTTGCCGCAACTCTCCAACACATTCTTCTCTTCATTCTTTTCTTCCAAAGCCGAATACCCTAGTCCCCATCATCTTCCTCCATAGCCCAATCTACAAGGGTGGTTTAGTTTTCCCGAAGGTGCACCATAAGCCGCATACTTTATAGTAATCCGGTAAGTTTCGGGATTTTATTCTATGCGATTTCACTCTTTTTTTCATTAAGATCTAACCCGAAACACTTGTTTAAGGCCTGTCGATTTCACTTTGTACCCCTAGAAGCCGAATCCTGTTCTGCTACAGCCAGAAGTGCCAATTTTAGAAAGCCGAAGGTGGGTGGTTGATGGTAGGTTTGGCCGAATGGCCTTTCTTGTCTATTTGTGGTTGGCCGAATATGTTATGGTACTCATATAATTGCGTTTAAGGGATTGGTATAATAAATGGGTGTTGGCCAAATGTAGGTTGGAAGGTGACGGGTTCGTAAGGACTTTCGGGATTCGATAGTTAGGTAAGAATTCTTTTAAATGCTATTATTATCTATTAGATCTCATCAATCTAAATTGTTTAGTGACCAAAGGGTTATTATGGCCGCTAATAACAGTCGAGCAGTAGGAGGGGTTGGATCTATAAACCCAACGCCAAAGTAGAGTAGAAGCAGTAAAAGCGGTAGTACGAAAACCAGGTGTGTAACTCTTACATACTCTCTTACATAGTATGTTTTATGTTATGTGTTGTTTAAAAGCCGGAATGACGGCAATAGTTACGAAAATACCCTTGTGGGTAAAAGCGAGGATGCTGGGTAAGTTGTTATTCCGTAAATGTGATTTAACATGTTAAGCATGATCATACTGATATTTATTGCATGAGTATATGCCATGGGTGATGAGAGGAGGGAGAAGTATGATTTATCAGACTGTCACCAGTGATTTGGTATCACACAGTGGGTTGGCCCCACATATTACAAAATTGTGACTAAGTCTCAGTGGTTTGGCACCACCAGTGGTTTGGTACCACAAGGGGTAGATTCGGGAGACCCGGATGGATACTTAGGTGGGTTGCATGACTTACATATTATTGTATGAACTTGTGTAAGAGCATGATTTCCTTGGAATGGGGATTTATACACTGAGTCTCGGTGACTCACCCCTTTCCTTTACATTTTTGCAGATCAGACTTAGATCGTGGATATAGAGCCGGAGGGGACTCGAGGTGGCCATGCTCAGCATTTATTTATTTATTTCAAAGTTTTCTTTTCGGACTTAGTTATTTCCTTTAATTTGGGGTTTCAGCGTTGTAATAAGGCCGCCTAAGTTTTATTTTGGGTTCTTTTATTTAGTCGATTCTATAGTTTCTATTTAATATGATGTTTAAACTATGCTTTGGGGGTTTTCAAAAACTAAACTAAATACTTGTTTTCTTTATATACAATGATTAAGTAATTATTACGGAGTAACAATATGACAACTAAGTTTTTCAAACCAAGTTTTAACAAGTTTTACACGATACAAAAATACATCGACGTTTCTCCAAAAACTTACATCGGTTTTCTATCTAAAATAAGTCGACAAATCAGTTTCGACAACATTTTCTTTTCCATGGCACGCCAGATCCGGTTGTAGCATTTTGGCCGGGTTTGGGGTGTTACATTACGAAAATTTTTAATTTGAAGTGAAAAGTCAAGTCTCGGTATTGTATAATTGTTTGTATAAGTCTAGTAATGTCTCGTACCCTATTTCAGCGTCGAATACGGGTAAGGGGTGTTACACACCTTTTCCCCAGCGTTTCCAAAAGCCGAAAAATATGTTCAAGTTAAGAAATTTATGGAGGTCTTGAAGCAATTACACATCAACATACCTTTGGTGGAAGCATTAGAATAAATGCCTAACAATCTGAAATTCATGAACTATATCCTATCCAATAAGAGAAGGTTAGGGGAGTTCGAAACTGTTGCACTTACTAAAGGGTGCGCAGCAATGCTAAAGAACACTGCCACCAAAATTAAAAGATCCAGGGAGTTTCATTATACCCTACTTGACTGGAAACCATTATGTAGGTAAAGCATTATGCGATGTAGGTGCAAGTATCAATCTAATACCTATGTTTGTTTTCAAGAAACTTGGGATAGGAAAGGCAAGACCTACTACAATCACACTACAACTAGCTGATAGATCATATGTCCTTCTAGAAGGTAAAATTGAAGATGTACTAGTAAGAGTTGACAAGTTCATCTTTCCAGTAGATTTTATTATTCTGGAATGTGAAGCAGATAAAGAGGTACCTATAATACTTGGACGACCTTTCTTAGCAACTGGTAAAACATTGATTGATGTATAGAAAGGTGAATTAACCATGAGAATTAATGATCAGTGGTTGAAATTTAATGTGTTTGATACTTTAAAGTGTGTAGAACTAAATGAAGAATGCCATGCTGTTGAATTTGTTGACATTGTAGTACAAGAAGAATTTGTAGGTTATATGCACAACAATTTTGACGCAAACTCTGTTAAATTAAATGAAATAGAATTGATTGAAAAATCTGGAGAACTGATGGACATTTAGCAATTTGGAAATGGATTCAAGAGGAGCTTTGAATCATTAGACTTATCAGGTCGATCATTCAACCCTTCTCGTTCGTCAATAAAAGATCCACCTATGCTGGAGTTGAAGCCATTACTAGTGCATTTGAAGTACACTTATTTGGGAGATAATGATAAACCGCATGTAGTTATCTCTGCCGAGCTTACAACAGACCAAGAGATGCAATTATTGGAGGTCTTAAAAAAATCCAAGAAAGCTTTAGGATGGTCAATTCCAGATATTAAAGGAATTAGCCCAGCAATTTGGATGCACAAATTAATACTTGAAGATTGCCATGGCAAATCTGTTGAACAACAAAGGAGACTGAATCATATCATGAAGGAAGTAGTTAAGAAGGAGATTATCAAATGGTTGGATGCTAGAATTATATACCCGATTTCTGATAGTTCTTAGGTAAGCCCAGTTTAGTGTGTACCCAAGAAAGGAGGAGTCACAGTAGTCAGCAATGATAACAACGAACTCATTCCCACACGTACCATCACAGGTTAGAGAGTTTGTTGGATTATCAAAAACTCAACAAAGCAACGAAGAAGGACCATTTCCCTCTGCCTTTTCTAGATCAGATGCTAGAAAAAACAATAGGGAAAGTCTTCTACTATTTTTTAGATGCTACTCAGGGTACAATCAAATTACCATATCTCCTACTAATTAAGAAAAGACTACATTCACTTGTACTTATAGAACATTTGCTTTCAAAAGAATGTCATTTGAGTTATGTTATACCCCGGCAACCTTCCAGCGTTGCATGATGGCAACATTTTCTGATAGGGTGAAGAAGTTCCTTGAAGTATTCATAGATGATTTTTCGATGTTTGGCAACACTTTTGAAGATTGCTTAAAAAGTTTGGAGTTAGTACTTTTCCGATGTCAATAAACAAATCTGGTGTTGAATTGGGAAAAATGCCACTTCATGGTTTGTAAAGGCATTATTTTGGGCCACAAGATTTCACAGCAAAGAATTTCCATTGACAAAGAAAAAATAGAAGTCATTGAAAAGTTGCCACCAACCACTTCAGTGAAAGGAATCAGAAACTTCCTAGGTCATGCTGGATTTTACCTTGCTTCATCAAAGACTTTTCCAAGATATCAAGGCCTCTATGTTAATTGTTGGAGCAAAACAGACCATTTCATTTTGATGAGTTATGCTCAAAGGCATTCGATGAGTTAAAGGAGCGATTAGTTACAGCGCCTATAGTCACTGCACCAGGCTAGACCCTATCATTCAAACTAATGTGTGATGTAAGTGACTTTTCTATCAGAGCAGTGCCGGGGCAAAGAAAAGCCAAGATGTTTCACACTATATATTATGTTAGTAGCACATTGACAGATTCACAACTCAATTACACCACCACGAAGAAAGAATTGTTAGAAGTGGTGTTTGCCTTTGAAAAATTCAGATCTTATTTAATGGGCACCAAAGTTACAGTTTATACAGACCATTCTGCCATCAAATACTTGGTGATGAAAAAAGTGGCCAAACCCAGACTCATTAGATGGATATTATTGTTGTAGGAATTTGATTTGGAAATCAAAGCTAGGAAAGGCATTGAAAATCAAGTGGCTAATCAGTTGTCACGACTGGAAGCAGGGAATAATTATGGTGATAGTTAAATGATTAAAAACGAATTCCCTGATAAGCAATTATTGTTAGCTATGGCATTGCCATGGTATGCTGATATTGTTAACTTTCTAGTCAGTGGGTTGCTGCCACTTATGCTCAATAATCAAGGACAAAGGAAATTCCTTCACGATTTCAAGCAATATTATTGGATGATCCATTTCTATTCAAGTAGTGTGTAGATCAAGTAATTCAGAGATGTATTCCAGATGATGAATTTCAAAAGTATCCTGCATCATTGTCATTCTGCACTTTATAGTGGACATTTTGGAAGCATGCGAACTGCTGCAAAGGTTCTACAATCTGGTTTTTATTGGCCCACCATGTTTAAAGATGTTCATGAGTTCTGTCAAAGATGTGATCACTATCAAAGAACTGGTAACTTATTAAGGAGACATGAAATGCCATTGCAAAATATTTTAGAGGTGGAATTATTTGATTTATGGGGAATTGATTTCATGAGTTCATTTCCACCATCCTGGGGAAAAATATACATTCTTGTCGCTGTGGATTATGTCTCTAAATTGGTTGAAGTTGTGACTTTACCTGCAAATGATGCCAAATCAATCTTGAGATTCCTGCATACAAATATTTTTACGAAGTTTGGTACCCCTCGTGCCTTAATTAGTGATGAAGGTGCACATTTTGACTTCAGATTAGTTGCCAACCCTTTGAACAAATATAGGGTTAAACATAAAATTGCCATGTCATACCACCCAAAGACAAATGGACAAGCTAAAATTTCCAATAGAGAAATCAAGCAAATTTTGGAGAAAGTTGTCAATCCCAACAGCAAGGATTGGTCAGTAAAGTTGGATTAAGCTTTGTGGGCTTATCGCATAGCTTTCAAGACACCATTGGGAATGTCATCTTTCAAGCTTGTCTATGGTATGTCATTTTCCAATTAAGTTAGAACATAAAGCATTTTGGGCAATCAAGAAAATAAACATGGACTGGGGTGCTGCTGTCAGTCATCGCTTACTGGAACTTAATAAGATGGTTGAATTTCGAGCTCAAGCTTTTGAGAATGCGAGACTATACAAAGAAAAGACAAAGTGTTGGCATGACAAGAAAGTGTTTCCACAACAATTTGTACCTAGACAACAAGTCTTACTCTTCAAATCCAAACTTAAACTATTTCCTGGCAAATTAAATTCGAGATGGTCTGGACCATTCAAAGTCGAACGTATATACCTTCATGGAGCTATCGACGTTACAGATGGAAAAATAGGATCCACTTTCAAAGTCAATGGTCAACACCTGAAACATTATTTTGGAGCTCCTATAATGTACTACAAAAATTTTATTTCTCTTCCAAACACTTAATAATTGTTCTTTTGAAAAAAAAAATTCTTTGTTTTAATTTTTTTCTTATTTGTTACCCAAGAAATTTATTTAACTGTTTATTTTCTCTTGTTACAAGTTTTCCCTTAGGCCAAAATACATACAAATTAAAGCCATTGGCCCAAATTCTTTTAATTCTCACAAATTTACGTTAATTCCACTTTTCTTTTACCCCTAAATGTCAATTATTTTGCCTTGCCAGCACATGATTGAGGTTAGTCTTATCACACACATCACAATTGCTTCTCTCACATGTTTTAACTTAGCCGATTCAGTTTCTTCCCACATTTTCATCCCACTTCATTTTATTCTTTTACTCTCTATTTCATTCATAACCGTAATAAAATCTAGCCTTTTTAATTTTCTAGCTTTCTATTTTCTCTTCAATGGCTTCCCAAATAGTTTCTGCTTCGACCTCTACCTTTCCACGCACCTTTTTCAGTAAATTTACTAAATAAAAATACCACAAAAATATTACCAAACGACCATTCTATATGGAAAAAGGATTTCTTTTTCAGGATGCTTCCTTCATGGGGTATACAGAGGCCATATCAACAGTTGTCGAAAAGCATGGGTGGGGCATCTTCTGTCTCTATCCTGATGATGTCTTCTCAAAGGTAGTGAAAGAGTTTTATGCCCACATTACTTCTCCTGACAATGTATTTATATATGTGTGTGGCGCATTAGTTTTATTTGATGAAGACTCCATCAATGCCCAATATAGACTGTTTGAAGGTTCTAATGGGCATGCTGACTTTGTGAAGACAATGTCCCCAGAGTGCTTAGCCCAGGTTCTCACTAATGTTCATGTGAAAGGTACACAATGGTCAATCTCAAGAAATGGTTGTTACACCATCAAAAAAGTCTCATTGAAGCCTCAATGCAAGATTCGGTACCATTTCTTGAAAACTCATCTCATTCGTTCTACACATAATGCTACAATCTCTAAGGATTGATTATTTCTTCTCCACTCCATAATGGTGGGTCGAAAGATTAATGTTGGCAAAATTATCTTTCGTGAGATTCATCGTTGTGCCCGAAAGAATGCTGGCACTTTAAATTTCCCCTCACTGATTACTGCACTATGCCAAAGATTCAAGGTTCCCTTATCATCAAATGAAGACCACCTTCTGAACAAAGGGGCTATTACTAAGCTCATTGCACAGAAACTGGCCGGCGAGGAAGCCAAGGCAAACTGGCACACCTCTTTCTTCTCCCACTCGACTTCTCACATTGAGTTTGAGCGACGAATGATTGAAGATGTAGAGGGTTTGAAACAACAATTGTGTGTGTTGGAAAAGCATCAGAAAATGTATTTCACTGACTTTGGCAAAGCTCAAGAGGATATGGTCATCTTTTAAGGATATGTCTGCCAACGTGATGTTGCTATTCGTAAATCCTTGCAAAAGAACTTATCATGCCCAATGCCACCATTTTTTGTTTTTCCTAAGGAACTATTATTTAATCCTGATGCAGAAGATGAAGAAGCTACTACTGCTCCAACGCATAACCAAGAACCAAAAGGAGATGAAGCCAGGATAGAATTTGTCCATACTAAATCTGATAATGAAGGAATGGATACCACTCAGACTACTACACCTACATTACAATCTAATGCCCCTAGGACTGCCCAGGAACATCCAGTTCATCAACTGATTGATGAACTCACAAAGTCAGATACCAATGATGATGAGGAAGAGGTGCCCATCAACCATCTTAAGAGAAAAAGATTCAAGAAGGCCGCTGGTAAAACCATTCAAGCTAATAGTGATGACCAGGACAAGCCGCAACGTTACAAGAGAGCTGCAAGGAAATCCACACAACCCAAGTGAAGTAATTTCTTTCCCTTCCAAGCTTTGATTTTTATATTTTCATGATCATTCATTTTGATTTTTATCTGTTACATACATTCATGTAGCTTTTATTTATTTTATCTTGTCATGTTCATGCATTAAAGACAATGCATCCCTTAAGTGTGGAGGTGTGTTGGGCATATATACTGCATTGTTAATTTTTCATACAATCCTTCTACCATAACATTCAATTGCCATTCAACTACTTGATTATGTGTGTAATATCCCATTTTTAGTGGTAACGGAATAGTGGTTTCAAGACCATAAATTTTGATTTGTAAAGTCGTGTTTTATGGTTTAGTCAATGTTTATGGAGTTACATTAAGGTCGTATTAAGTTTTGGTGAATAAATTTTAACATTTAGTTGGTTAATTAAATAAAAATAAATTTTAAAATTTACTTGGTGAAGAAATTTTTGGCGAATTTTGGCTATGGGAAATTGGTTTTCTAGGACACATTATATCTGCTGGTGGAATGGGGGTTGACCCAAATAAAGTATCTGCGATTGTTGATTGGAAAATTTAGAAGAATGTTTCTGAAGTTTGAAGTTTCTTGGGATTAGCCAGATACTATCGATGTTTTTTTTTTTAAATTTCTCCATTACAGCATCTCTGATGACTAAACTACTGCAGAAATATGTTAGTTATGTTTGGACTGAAAATGCCAGAAACGTTTTGAGCAATTGAAGAATATGTTAACTAAAGCTCCTGTTTTGATTCAGCCTGAATCCGGGAAAGAATTTATTGTCTATAGAGATGCATCTCTTTGTGGTTTAGGATGTGTTTTGATGCAAAATGGAAAATTAATTGCCTACACTTTTAGGCAGTTGAAGCCTCATGAAAGAAATTATTCGATGCACGATTTGGAGCTAGTTGCAGTTGTCTTCGCTTTAAAGATCTGGCGACATTATTTGTATGGGGAGAAATGTCATATTTTTACTGATCATAAAATTTTGAAATACTTAATGACTCGGAAAGAATTGAATTTACATTAACGTAGGTGGCTCGAATTATTAAAAGATTATGATTTGGTAATTGACTATCATCCTGAGAAAGCTAATATTGTTGCAGATGCTTTAAGTCGGAAGTCCTTATTTACTTTAAGGGCTATGAATGTAAATTTGACATTGGAGTGAGACGGTTCTATTTTGGATGAGTTTTTAGTAAAGCCAATATATTTATCGAAAATTCAAGAACTTCAAAAAGATGATTCAAATTTGTTATCAAGACTTGAAGTAGTAAAAAATGGTCAAAAGACTGATTTTAGTATCAACATTGACGATTTTTTGTATTTACGAAATCGACTGTGTGTACAGAATAATTCTGGATTAAAACGAGAGTTGTTGAATGAAGCTTACAATAGCGTTTATTCAATTCATCCTTGGAGTACGAAAATGTATAATGACATGAAACAAAGTTATTTGTGGCCTAGTATGAAGCGAGAAATAGCAGAATTTGTGTCGCGATGCTTAGTTTGCCAACAGGTGAAAGCCAAACATCAAGTACCATTGGGTTTGTTGCAACCAGTGATGATTCCTGAGTGGAAGTGGGAACGAGTCACCATGGATTTTGTTTTGGGATTATCTTTAACTCTAAAAAGAAAAGATTCTATTTGGGTTGTTGTTGATAGATTAACGAAATCAGCTCATTTTCAACCATTTGGACTGATTATTCACTTGAGAAATTAGCAGAATTATATGTTTCAGATTATATCAAATCGTGATCCAAGATTTACTTCTAGATTTTGGGGTAAGTTGCATGAAGCTTTAGGCTTTAAGTTAAATTTTAGTACCGCTTTCAATCCGTAAACAGATGGTTAGTTGGAGTGAGTCATTCAGGTTTTAGAAGATATGTTGCGGTGTTCTATCATTGAATTCAAAGGTAGCTGGGAAAAGTATTTGCCATTAGCTGAATCCACATATAATAATAGTTATCAAGCAAGCATAAATATGGCTCCCTACGAAGCTTTATACGGGCATAAATGTAGAAGTCCATTGTATTGGTCTAAATTAAATGAGGAGAAGTTAACTAGGGTTGATTTACTTCAAGAAATCGAAGAAAAAGTTAGAATTATTCGAGATAACTTGAAGGCTGCATCCAACCGTCAGAAGTCTTATATTGATCTAAAAAGGAGAAATATCGAGTTTTCTGTTGGCAAAAAAGTATTTTTGAAAGTCTTGCCCTGGAAGAAATTGTTACGATTTGGCAGAAAAGGGAAGCTTAGTCCTAAATCTCGGGCCATATGAAGTTCTTGAAAGAATAGGATTGGTAGCATATTGTTTGCCTTTACCACCATAACTTGATAGAATTCACAATGTTTTTCATGTTTCTATGTTTCGACAATATCGATTTGATCCGTCACATATTTTATCTGAAGAAATTGATGTATAGACAGATTTAACTTACAATGAATAACCTGTAAGAATCTTTGCTCGGGAAACAAAGAGCTGAGAAATAAGTCTGTACCGCTAGTTAAAGTATTATGGCAACTTCATGGGCTTGAAGAGGCGACATGGGAAACGGAAGAAAATATGAAGTCTCAATATCCAAATATTTTCTCTGGTAAGATTTTTGGGGACGAAAATTCCTTTAAATGGGAAGAGTTATAATATCTTGTTTTTTAGTGGTAACGAAATAGTGGTTTTGGTGTAACACCCGTAACACATATCCGTCGCCGTAACATGGTTTCGGAGCGTTACCGGAACATTTAGAACATTTATTGATCAATTTAGGCAAGTTACTATTCATTCACTGAGTTCATTCATAATGTCCCTTAAATGGACCCTCGAGCCCTAATACGAGCATTAGAATCAAGTCGAGAATCAATCGAGAACTCAAGGAATTTTTTACGAAATTCCAAAATTTTCCAAGATGTAGGGCTCACATGCCCGTGTGGTCCAAGGGACACGCCCGTGCTGCAGGTCGTGTTCAAAACTAGGTAGTTCTCTGACTTGTGCCACATGACCATGCCACATGCCCGTGTGCTAGGCTATGTGGTTAATTAATTCAATTCAAATTTGGTGCATCGTGTGGTTAATTAATTCAATTCAAATTAGGTACAGGTTTCACACGGCCAAGACACACGCCCGTGTTCAAGGCCGTGTCACCCACACGGGTGAGACAAACGCCCGTGTCTCTTCCCGTGTGCTCAACTCTGAGCATTCTGTATCTCGAATTTAAGGTGCAGGGGACACACGGCCTAACCACATGCCCATGATACCAGGCCGTGTGTCACACACGGTCTAGACACACGCTCGTGTGTCTGCCTGTGTGGACAAAATAAAGCCATTTCTAGCTTTATTTCTCACCCAAAATTTCATACATGACCTGCACTTGAATCACACATACAAATACCAACCATTTCAAGCATTCAAGATGAGCAAACTCTATCATTCAACATGATATATCGTCACAAGCATTCATGTTTATAATCTTACTCTTTAATAAGCATACTTGTTTCCCCTTTCTTAATCAAACAATATATAGTACCTATGTTATCACCATAACATGAACTTAAATACATATATGTGTGTACCAAAACATAATCATCACTAGCCATTCCAATGGCTGGATTACAAGCATCATTTACATTTACATGCCAATATGGCCAACATATCCTATACATGCCATTACAACCGCAATTGAATTACCATACTATACCAACATGGCCCGATGGATAGTGTGAGTGATCTCCACCGAGCTTCTAATCCAACGAGCTTTCGATTTACTCTAAAATAGGGGAAAATAAAATGGGGTAAGCATAAAATGCTTAGTAAGTTCGTATAACATGGTACTTAACTTACCATTCATCCTATCTGAGGTAACTAACTAAGGTATAATCAACCAATTTGATCTAAATCCCTACACACATCCTCATTGACCTTATTATTCATATATTCCATAGTAATATCAAGACATGTATGTAACACCCCTTACCCGTGTCTGACACCAGGACTGGATACGAGGCATTACTATGCTTAATCTTACTTAAACATGTAAAAATGGGCTATAAAACTTCATTTCAATTTAAAAACTTTTCTTTCTTAGTCATAACATACATCTCATGGGTTTATGAGGCCTTAAACATACATCCAGAAGATTTCAAGGTTCAACCGGAAACTTTTACACTCTTTGAAAATTTTTGCTTGAACAAGGGTCACACGTCCGTGTGGCCAGGCCGTGTGGTCTCACATGCCCATGTCCTTGGCCCGTGTACAATTTATTTTTATTTCGAACCTACAGGGGTTTTCACACGGCCGGACACACGCCCGTGTCGATGGCCCGTGTCCTTCACACGGCCCAGACACGCCTATGTTCTCACCCGTTTGAAAAATTAGGGGTATTCTGTTTATGACATCAGCAACCCCTTAAGGAACACACGGCCTAGGCAAACGCCCGTGTGGCTAGCCCGTGGTTGACACTGACTTAAAACACTAACATGCAGGGGACACACGGCCTATTAACACACCCATATGGGTTGACCGTGTGTCACACACAGCCTAGACACACGCCCATGTGTCTACCTGTGTGGACACTTAAAGGCTATTTTCCAAGCCAATTGCCACCCTGTAATCAAGATCATTCATATACCCAATCCAACCACTCAAATACTTCATCAAAACATGAACAATAATGCATAACTCATCATTAATTGATGTATAAACTTAGTAAAATATTGGCCAATCTCTTTAACTCTCTTTAACCATATACAAAAAGAATAATAACTTTAATAGCCAACAATTTGGCACCTCTTAGGATTTATAACAAGATGAAATGATTCCTATACATGCCATACTTAATAAAAACAACTTGGCTATACCAAAATAGTGATTGATAGTGTGCTCCGAGCTCTGACGTCAATGATCCACAAGTTAGCTTGGCAAGACTACAAGGAAAGAATGAGAGAGAGAAGTAAGCATACAGCTTAATAAGTTTGCATGAAATTCATATAACAATTGTATTTGCTTAATATAACTCATCCATCATGAGGTTAAAACATCATAAATCTCAAGTGCTAGGCTTACTTACTATTGCTTAATCTTACTCAACTCATGTTACTTATTATTCTCATACTTGTAAAGTAAACATGGTACCTGTATCACTTAATCACATAGGTTAGTATATTTAATAATGCAAACATAAACTCAATCCTCATCTTTCTTAACTTGAATAATGATTTTAATCAACTTGGAATAACTTAACTTATTATTGTCTTTACTTGCTTAACTTTCTTGTTACCTCTTTCGTATTTGGCTCTTTTGCTCGATGAATTACTCGGAATAACTGAGGTTACTCAATCTCATCAAACATGTATCTCAATGCCAATGCCATGTCCCAGACATGGTCTTACATGGGATCGCCTCATGATGCCAATGCCATATCCCAGATATGGTCTTACATGGGATCTCTTAACTTGGTGTCGATGCCATGTCCTAGACATGGTCTTATACGAGACCTTCCTTGTGTGTTTCATTAAGAAATTTACCATTGCCATGTCTTGACATGGTCTTACGTGGTATCCTTGCCTTATGAAACTTATCATTGCCATGTTTTGACATGGACTTACATGACATTTTGCCTTATAAATTCTCCAATGCCATGCCTTGGCTTAGATTTACATGGGACCTTTGCCTCATAATAATCTTTCAATTCCATGACTTGTCATGGACTTACATGATATCCTTGCCTTATGCCGATGCCATGTCTTGACATGGTCTTATACGAAATTTCCTTGTCTCATGTTGTGATATTAGTATCCTCATTATTCCGAGACTTCAACCGGGACTTTCTCATACATATTCTCATTTACTTTTTTCATCATAATATCAATAAGTTAAATTCATAGAAATAATGTACATTATACAACGTAATAAGTAATTGAATGAAAATACATGTAAAGCCTTAATTCATACAGACTTACCTCGATATTCAAAATGTATGTAGAGATGTAAGTTAGTCCTCGACTTTGTTCTTGCCTCAGTTTCAATCCGAGCTTCGTATTTCTTGATCTATAATAACAATTTAACTTGTTAAATTCACACATTGACCACATCGACTCATAATTCACATTTTGGGCAAAATTGCAATTTTGCCCATAAACTTTGGCAAAATGGTCATTTTGCCCCTAGGCTCGGAAATTAATTCTAATCACATTTCTACCTTCAACAAGCCTAGGTGAACATTTAATACTCTTATATCTATCATCAAAACTCAACATTTCACATAATTACTACAAATTTATAACCTTTTCATCAAGGTCCAACTAGGTATTTTCAAGACAACACCTTTCACAAAAGTTGTTCATCTAACAACTAAGACTCAATTACTTCCATAAAAATACAGCAAATAACAATGAAAGCTCTCATGGGAAAACTCTAAACTTTTCACCATATTACACAATAGTCCCCTCATTTGAAAGCTTAAGCTTTAGGGGTCTCAAAAGTACAACTTTTATCAAGAAATGATCCCTAGAACACTTACTTGTGAAGAAAAGAGTGTGCTGAAATTTTTGAAGCTTTTAACCCCTATTTGGCTGCCAATTTTTGGTGGAAGAGATGAGCAAGGAAGATGGACATCATCTTTTCTTTATTTTAATATTAAACTATCAATTTAATCCACCTACTATCACCAACTTTGACCAACATTGACAAATTTGTCTCCTATGTTAGTCTATGGCCGACCAAGCATTTACAAGGGGCTAAATTGCCTTTTAAAAACCTCAAATTAACAATCTATGGCTATTTGGTACCTTTGACTTATAAAATGGAACTTTTGTACTTTCGCGGTTTAGTCCTTTTTCACGATTAAGCAAGAAATCGCTAAAATTAAAGTACCAAAACTTTCATGTACTTCTGGAATCATGCTCTAAAACATAAAATAACATGAAAATAATTTTCCTTAACCTCGGATTAGTGATCCCGAGATGACTGTTCCGACTAGCCCCTAAATCGGGCTGTTACAATGTATGGGCTCAACAATAATCAAGTTTCCAAGCACATATGCTTTCCACATCATGTATTCATTCAACATACATAATTCATCTCATTATTTCGAGTATAATTTCATAATAGTTCATTTCGAGTTCAGATCATTTCGCATCAGAACTTTACACATATTACTCGGAATATCAAAGTCACGATTAATACACTCTAGGTGTACAAGTCTATAATCAAGAATAAACATTCTCATCAAATAGTTTCCATGTACAAATATCATCATCTCATATTTCATATATTACTCATCATGTATTATCATTTTCTTACATTTCATGTAATATTCTTTCATGTCATATTCCCATATCATATGTATCATTCAATGTCAATTTGTTTTCAATTCATCTTTGCTCTTGTTATAATTTTACCCGTTGAATTTATTCGAAATATCGATGGATACACAGGTAGTATGTAACAACCCAAACCCAGCCTAGAAGTTAGGCCCGAGTTTGGCGTGTCACATTGAAGTGTTTTAGCGAAAACCTTGTTTTCATTGAAAACCCTTCATAAAGTAAAATGTTGAGTACAAACGCCTTTTTAGTTGCGGAAGTTTTATTTAAAAACAAACAATTTATAAAACTTGGTATTTAATAATGGATTTGCGGAAACGTAATAATTGAAAACAGCCATAGCTTAGGAAAAAAACAGTGTTCTGGCTCTAAAATTCAAAATATAATAATATAATAATCCCACAAAATAATAATAACCAAAGAAAAGGCCTTATTACAATCCAAACCAAAATAATTTCAAAATACTAGGAATTTTAAAGAAATTCCAAATAATAATATATTGCTAGCTAGCCACCTCTAAGTCCCACCATCTGTCGAACCGCCTACTGAGGGTCACCTGAAAAGTTTAAAAAGGAGGGGGTGAGTTTCGAAAAACTCAGTGTGTACAACCCTCAACGAGTATAAAGCAATCATCAATCATTTTGGGCTTGAGCCCAACTTAGTAACAGTGGCCTTTGGGCCGAAGCCCATATCACATTAATATCACAATAATATCGTACATGCAATGCTGTGCAAACCCTCCCCAATAGTCCATCCGCTACACAACATTTCCCTTCTAACATTATACACCTGTGGGGATTTCTAAATCGACCCACCCATCTGCTACACAAAAATGGTAGCCCGGTTGCAGTACTACCTAACGTTGCAGCATAGCTGCTAATCATATATTGGGCTTAAAAAGCCAACGGTGGATCCACGGTCGTCAAGCAACCATGCGATCCTCAAATTCTTCTTCCGTACCATAATTCCCACCCATATGCATCCTAAACAGAATATCATATGAATGCAGCAAATATACGAGTAACATCCATAAAGCTTACATTCAACACATAGGGGTATTTTAGTCATTTCACAAATCAAAGGTATTTCGGTAATCCTACCCTACAGGGGTATTTCGATAATTCTTAACAGTATGGGTTTTAAATTACGAACTTTTGGCCTGTCAACATGTCCTCGTTGGCTAAAGTGAACAGACACTATGCACCAGGCAGGATTCCGGAGAAGAGGAGGTGGGTCATTAAGACAGCTTAAATACCAAGCTCTCCCTAGATCCAATCCTAGACATGCATATACCCATTGCCACACTCTAACCTTATGACTTGTCCACAGACGAATTTGATAAATTAATAAGTTTTATGCTGTTTAAGGATTTATTAGAACTAGGCCTAAAAGTCCATTATAAAACCCTAGCAAGTCTACAGGCTTTCGCACACTCATATAGTCCATCAGACCCAATCACATTTTTCTACGGCCCATTAGGCTCAATCACACTCTTATGGCCCATTAGGCTCGAATCCGTTCCAAATCATTCAATAAACTTAATTAGCTCATCACATATTACCAAGTTATCAACATTTACTTATTTAGGCTCATGGGCCCATCGAGCCCATTTGGCCCATTTTGGCCAGTTGGCCAAAACGTGACCCAAGTCCATGAGATCGCTCATGGGGTCTTTGGTATCGATTACGAGTGTTCGAGCACTCGCAAGACTACCGTAGCCAAACTTTCAGCTTTTCAACACTTCAGGATTTGCCGATCTATTGTGTGTGTAGTGTATGTACACACCTTCGACTTTATATTAAACTATCGAATCATAGGGTAGAAGTACACACCTTACCACCTGGAGTACTAAGTATTCATAATCGTCAGAACCTATATTCAAACATTACACTCCATTAGTCACTTACTTAATAAATTAAAATAAATCCACTACAACCACTCACCAAAGGACAACCTATACTTGCCTTGATTGACTGCGATTTGCCTATTTAATCCGAGGTCTATTGTAGTTCCCCTTCTGTATCCAGGCGGAAAGTCCCGAACTGCCGACACCTTACATCGCTTAAACTTGGGAGTAGTGGTCACTTGCTCACACTCAGTCGGCATATTTACTGACACTTTACTAGATCCCCCTTTGCTCATCGTAAATTCCTTATCAATCGGCCAAATGAATGCAATAACTAGTCCCAGAAGATTTAGCCAACGCGAGGAGAATAAAAGATTTGTAAGAGGGAGAGAATGAATATCCGGTTAAGTAACTGAACAAAAAAAGGATTGCTTTGATCAAATTATGGAAGAAAAGGGGTGGCACACAAAGGATTCGGCAAAAAGGAATACTGGACTTTAGGGACCAAGAATATTCGGCACAAAAGAAATAGACTAGAAGCAACAGAAAGAAAAGAGTTTGATGAGAAGGAAGGGGAGAAATCGGTGCAAAATAGAAGAGGAAGAATAAAGGATTTCAGCTTTCAGGTATTTGGAGAGAAAAGTAGTTTTCGGTAAAATAGAAAGAAAGGATTTAGCATTAGCCTAGAACCCCAAAATCGACACCTACTTATAGCCTATAGTCAAATTTCCTATCCCCAAATTCCCAATTCGGCTCAACCTCTTCCACATATCTCATCTCCTAATTTTTCTCCACGATAAGCTCCTCAATCCCTTCCTAACTTTTCTCTTCTGATCACTCTCCTTAGAGTCCATCATCACACCACTTCCAACCTTCTAGAAAGCGAAAATTAAACTCCTAAAAAAAATACTAAGTTGGGATTCGAACCTAGGATCTCCTTGCTAGCCCATAACGCCACATTCCTATACCCTAAGTGGCGTCACTTAGCCACTCCATCACAAGGCTCTTTGATGCCATTTTTTCCTAATTTTATTTAAAAGCCCATCTACTGTAACATCCCGAAATTGGGCCTGGTAGGATTGGGCCTTGGGCTTTAGGAAAAATTTGAGTATTATTTTATTATTTGTGTTAGCTTGGGTATGAATTATGTGTGTTTAGCATAGTCTTATGAAGGCTTGATTTTATTAATTGGTTTAGAATAATTCTTAGTATTAAAAATTTAGGGAAGTGGATTAAGTGAACTTGACACTTAAGTTAATTTAAGTGTTAAATTCTAGCACATGAGGAGTTAGTGGCATAGTGGATAAGGAGCTTGAAAGGTTGCTTGAGGGAAGTGGTTCGAGTAGCATGATTAGCATTTTGAAGACTTTATTTTATGCACCTTACATTAAGTGTTGGTCAAACTATACATATGGTAAGTTAGACTTTAGATTTTATGGTAAGTTGAATAATAATTTAAGTAAGCTTGATGTTTGGGAAAGAATTATGTTGATTAAGGATAATGTGAGAACATAAGGCATGATGTAAGGTGTGTTGTTTTGGTAAGTTTTGTGTGGATAGGTTTGACTTTGAAGTCCATGAATGTGGACGGTTTCATGGACTAAAGGGGTTGGCTTAAGTTTTGTGAGTGAATAGGGGGAAATAGGGTGCCGAAACTTCTTTGTAGTTAGGTGACATTTTCGGCTAGTTTTGTAGGTGTTAGTCTTTGTTTTTGTGTCAAGCCGAAATCTCCCTTTTGCTTTGTCAATTTCTTCCTAATTCTTTTGGTTGAAACAAACCCGATAACCCAAGTTGAATTGATGATTTACTCACTTGGTCTTTAAGCCAAATTGCAATTGTTTCTTTTCTCTTTTTCTTCTTGGAAACTGAAACCATACTCTCCCATATCTTTCTTTTTCTTTGCCATTTCTTTGTTCAAAACCGAAAGTATCTACCTCCTCTCTTTCATCTCTTTCTTTTCTTCTTTCAAACTCTTGAGCCGAAATTCTCTTCACTTTTCTCTTCCGAATTTCTCTTTTCCATTTTACTTTTTCTTCCTCTTTTCCACTATTGCTGAATCTTTTTCTCTCTTTTGGTGTTATCTTGGCCGAAACCCTATAGTCTCTTTCTCTCTTGTCTTTGCTTGTAACTTTAAAGAAAAACCATAGCCAAATCCTCTATGCATTCAACTCCCTCCATTTTGGTGTGATCTCTCTTCATCATTCAAGTGCCTAAACCTTTCTCTTTGGGGTCTTGGAGCCGATTCTTTGAGGATGCTTTAGGAGTGGTGAGCAACGTGTGGTAGTAAGTATATTTCTTCCTTAGCAATCGGTTTTATTTATTTCTTCATGGGTGTGCCGAAATCAATGGATTAAGTCTTGGTTTTAGGCATGGCCGAATGTTCTTAGTGCCATAAAAAGGTGTTCTTTTGTGTGTAGCTAAAGGAAGGGAATTCAGAGTGTGATTCGGGATTTGGTAGGAGACCAAATCAGCTTTAAGGGAGAAGGAAGAACCACGTTTCGAGATCGTGTTAGATTCGAGCAGTTCGGGATTTCACTAATAGGCAGGTGTGTAGTTAGCCTACCGTTTTCTGGGTTTTTGTGTTATATCTGTATGTGTTAAATATGTGCTAACTAGTGCAATGGAAATTGTGATATGGATACCCCCAAGGGGTATGTCGATAATCCGGTAAGTACCAAATCTGATCAAATGTGATTACTATTATGAATATGTGATAATATGCTTGATGAACATACTCATGCATCATTATTTTATGTCATTATGGAATGTTGCATGTGCATGGGTTGGGATATGATATGAAAGAAGGTACGGGTGTACTTCGAGTACGTGGTTTGATGTTAGCCTTGAGCTACATCGTGGATTGACGTTGACTAAAGTCACGTTGTGGATTAATTGCGATTTAGTTCGCGTGGTTTGATGAGTGGCTGTGTGCCTCATCGTGGTTGATATCGGCTATGTGCCATATCGTGGTTGATGAGTGACTATGTGTCCCATCGTGGTTTTGGTGTTAGCTACGGCTACATCATGGATTGGCGCTGACTGAGGTCGCGTTGTGGATTATTGTGCTTAATTGCACGTGGACGGCATTGATTGCCTTTTAGAGTGAAAAGGAGAGGGTGATTTGATAATCCCCTGGTGTGTGGTGGCTGGATACGGGGGTGTGTAGAGGATGGACTTAGGTTGGGTTGGGTGCATTTTGCATAATCTCAATGGATGTGTGAATTAATGTGAAAATGGGCCAAGCCCAGTTTATAAATGTGGATCAGTGTGGAAATGGGTTAAGCCCGATATGTGGAATTATGCGGTTAATTACCCTGTTACATGATAATGTGATATGAATGTGGGCCAAGCCCAGAATGTGTTATTATGTGAATATGTTATCTTGTTATCTGTTATATGGGTTAATATGTGGTTAACATGTGGGTGGAATTCAGTGGATTAATTACACACTGAGTCTGTGTGACTCACCCAATTTTTCTCAAACCTTACATGTGATGTTCGGATCGGGTTGGAGTGGATACGAGGTGGCCCATGCAGAAGATATTTTATTTGTTTTACACATTTCATTTATAAAAGGTTATTTATTGTAATAAGGGTCACTTTAAGTATTTAAGGATTTTTATTATGTTTTAAGTTAAATTGTCGATTATATTATTATTTGAAAATGTTTTAATTTAAACAACTTAATTTTATTTGGAATTTTAATTACACAATGTTTTAGTAAAGACAACAAAATTTTATGTTTTTAACTCTAAGTCAAAAGTTTTTCAAACGTTTTCCGCAGTGGCATTTCAAATTCGGTCATAGCGAATGGGCCAGGTTTGGGGTGTTACATCTACTCACCGTCTTGGTTCCTTTAATAATTAATTAAAAATTCCTTCTCCTCAAAGTTCGAACCCAGGACCTTGCCAACACCCCTAGACACTCCAAGTTCATTAAACCCTAAATGCCAACATGTCATTTGTCATTTTCTTGCTTAAAAGAAATTTATGAGACACAAAGCCCAAAGCCCAATTCATCTAGGCCCAAAATTCGGGGCGTTACATAGTACACCCAAGGTGTACAAATCAGAATCAGTCAATTCACGTCCAATAGTACCCTTAAGGTACAATTTTCAGAGAGTACACTCTCGAGCTACACATGTATACAACAGGATTACCAGTCCAGGCTAAATCCTTTTCATGTCATATGCTCTAAAGAGCTTGATCTAGATTACCCATTCGGGCTAAATCCTATCAGAATTGAGGTCGAAGGATTACTCATCCGAGCTAAATCCTATCCGCAACAAATGTAAGACCTCTTTTGTTTCGGGAAATCAAATATCCATCGATTTTCCATTTATTCAACCGGGATTTAAACACTTTTCATACCTTATCAACATTTGATTATTTCATACCTCCATAACATTTATGTAATTCGAGTAAAACACATTCTACATTCATGTCAAGCATACAAGTAACATTTTATTCAGTTACCATTTTATCGGGCATTTTCATTTACCGGGCTATATCGAGTAGGTGATCATTTCATATATTTATGACATCGGTAACATTCACAAACACGACATTTAAATCAAGCATAAAAAATATACAATTTAGTTACACGAACTTACCTTGACAAATGTTCGTGTACATAAATCTACTAATCCGACATTTTCCTTGTTCTAACTCCGAATTTGGTCTATCCGGATCTATATGAGTAAATTTAATGTCAATTTATCACATTTTACACTTATTTGGACTCAATTTTTATCCTAGGAAAAAATACCATTTTGCCCCTAACTTTTCCATAAATTATCATTTTGTCCCTAGGCTCAAAAAATGAAATTCATGAAATCTAACCCTCTACCCAAGCCTAGACGAAATATACATACAACTTTTACAGCACATACATTTCACAAATTTCATCATTTTCCATAGATTTTCACCAATTTTCATTTTAGTCCCTAAATCAAGTTTTCATGAAAAATCACTTTGTAAAAGTTGTTTATCTATCATCAATATTTCATTTTCTACCATCAATTTCAAATTTCCAGCATATACATCCTTGACCCAATTTTTATAATTTGATAACTTTTCAAATTAATCCCTCGAATAGAGAGATTAAGCTATCCTGATTCCAAAAATATCAAAATTACTAAAAATGGGACAAAGAAACTTACCGAAGTCTCTTCTCTCTCTCCTAAGGTTTCCATGTTTATTTTTGGGGAAGAAGATGACATAAAATAAGATGATATCTTTTATCATCTTTTTAATTAATAAGTATTTTGCTATTTCTAATTTAGTCCTTGCCCTTTTTCTATATTTCTATGGATGAGTCACCAAGAAAAATCTACATACTTTTCTTTATGGTCTAATTACCATATAAGGACCTCTAGTTTTGAATTCCATAGCTATTTAATCCTTCTAGCTACTAGAATAAAGCTTTTGCATTTTATACGATTTGGTCCTTCTCGTAATTAAGCACATAATCGGTAAAATTTTCTTTTCAAAATTTTCACACGACATTTATAGTATAATATGGATCATATAATAAAATAAAAATAAATTTTATTTTTCAGCTCAGATTTGTGGTCCCGAGACCACTGTTCTAATTTCACCTAAATTTGGCTGTTACATATGGGACCACAAATTCTGATTTAAAAAGTCATGTTTTATGGTTTAGTCAATGTTTATGGAGTTACATTAAGGTCGTATTAAGTTTTGGTGAAGAAATTTTAACATTTAGTTGGTTAATTAAATAAAAAGGACTTAACTGTGAAAGATGCAAAATTGAGTGATTATTGAATTGTATTGACTTGATAGTCTAACTTTTAGATGAAAGAGGATTTATAATGTAATTATTCCACAAGAAAATTGAGTGGACGGTTATGGCCTATTATTAGTGAAAATTTTTAAGTTATAATAAAGGGTAAAATGGTAAAATAATAAAAACAAAACTAATGAAATTATAACAAAATTATGTATCATCATCTTGGAGGAGTTTCATCGAAAAATTAGAAGGGACTTTTCCATTTTTGGAGCTTGAATGGTTCAGCCATTGCTTACCTTGCATGTAAGTCCGTTTCTTGTAATTTTTTTGTTTTTGAATTGTTGCAACTAGGTCCAGTTAACCCGAACCTTCGTTTTTGAAACTGTTAAAAATTTTGAATGATTCCATTTGTGAATATTGATTAGTCTTGATGATAATGAAGAGTTTGAAGTATTGCTTGTGATTTTGGATTGTTTTGTAAAATGATTTTTGTTAGTTTTGATTAAAAGGTTGAATTGGGTAAATGCTAGAATTCATGGGTAAATGGGTTGAATTTAGAATATATTGGGGCTAGAAACGAAGGGATAGATATTAAGCTAGCATGATTGAATGGCAAATTTTGCTAAAAATGATATGTTAAGTTAGGGACTAAATTGTGAAAAATTGTAACAGCCCGATTTTGGGACTAGTCAGAATAGTGGTTTCGAGACCACTAAACCGAGGTCGAAGAAAATTATTTTGACATTGTCTTATGTGTTGTAGCATAATTATATGGATGCATGAATTTTTTTGTGTTTTAATTTGAGTGATAACATGCTTAATTTTGAGAAATGACTAAATCGTATAAAGTGTGAAAGTTTTATTTTATAAGGTAGAGGTACCTAATAGCTATAGAATGTAATTTGAAGGTTTTTAAAGTGCAATTAGGTCATTTATCTAGTGATGGCCGGCCATATAGGAGCTAGGGAGATAAGATTTTAATGTTGGTCAAATTTGGTGGATATTAGGTGGTAAAAATGAATAAAATAAGATGAATAAAGATGTTATCATCTTTTCACTATTCCTCCACCTTCATCCACCAAAAATTGAGGAAAAATAGGGGTTTTGAAGCTCAAAACTTTCAGCCAACATATTCCCTAGCAAGTAAGTGATTTTGAGATTTTTCTTAATGGTTTTTGTACTTTTGGAGTCCCCAAAGCTTAAGCTAGCTAATGAGGGGACTAATTTGTAATATGATTGAAAGTCTAGGGACTTGACATGAGAGAGTATATGTGATTAGCTGAGTTTTTATGGAAGAAAATGAATGTTAGGAAGATAAGAAACAACTTTTGTGAAAGGTGTTAGCATGAAAACACCTAAATAGGACTTAAATGCAAAGAGTGAATTTGTGTCATAAATGCATGAAATGGTTGGAATGGTGAGTAGTTGTAAGAGAAATAAATGTTCAGCTAGGCTTGTTTAATGAGACAATGTGTTGAAAAATGATTTACGAGCCTAGGGGCAAAATCGTAATTTTGCCATAGTACAAGGGCAAAATGGTCATTTTTGCCCAAGTGTAGATTTTGATGCATTATGATCATAGGATGATCTAAATGAATGAATTTCATTGTTATAGATCAAGAAGAACGTGGAATCAATCTTGACCATGGAAAGGGCAAGGTGACGGATTAAACCGTTAGTTGACGCGTTTTGCACCGAGGTAAGTTTATGTGTAAACAAGGCATTTTATATATATACATTGTTGTTGCTAACTAGTGTATAGCACAATTGAGAACATGTATGATTCAAGTGAATTTAATGTGGCAATTATTGAATAACTCTAGCATGAATGAATGGAATGGATATGTAAGTGTGTTATATCAATACTTGATAGTGGGCTAAGTGCGATACCACCTTAATACTTAAATTATGATGGGCTATGTGCGATACCATCGTCTATTTATCATTTGGTGGGCTATGTGCGATACCACCGTATCTAACCCCTTGGTGGGCTATGTGCGAAACCACCCCAAATAAATATGATGGTGGGCTAAGTGCGGAACCACCAAGTAATTTGATTATAATTAGCTGATTATGAGATTGTGATGTGTTGTATTATATGACATTGTGGCATTAAGTGCAGGAAAGCCTACTGATGAATGTATGCATTAAGCTTGTGATATGGTTTGGAATGTGGAATTGATTGGAATAAGTAAGCATGATTATGAATGTGGAGTGTTTCTTGCTCAGTATATGATGTTATATAGCTGTTTAGCACATACTATAATGATATATTGTTTACATGTAAACTTACTAAGCTTAAAGCTTACTCCCTTTTTCTTTCCTTTTTATATAGAGTTTAAGAGCCGAGCGGGGATACGTGGATAACCAAAAGATCGCCCACACTATCAGCTCACTTCGGTATATCTAGACTTAGTGATTTTGTATATGGCATGTATAGGGGCTAGACTAGTTAGATTATTTTGTTATTTTGGCCAAAATGTGTTGGCCCCCTTATTAAGATATCCATTTTGTATAATGCCATGGTTGATGGCTCACTTTATCATTTATGAAAATATGAAGTTATTTATGGAAGTTCATATCACAATTATGAGTTGTATATTAGTGTGTTGAATGGATTCATATGGTGTGAGCTAGAGGGGTGCAAAAGGCTTGATAGATAGCCTGCTAATTGGCCACATGGGCAAACACACGAGCGTGTGTCTAGACCGTGTGGGAGGCACAGCTAGCACATGGGCGTATACCCAGGCCGTGTGAAGTCTGCACCTTACACTTGGAATTTAAATCGCCACACGGTTGGAGCACACGGACGTGTGTATATGCCTCGTGGATAAGATAGAATGCCAAGGTTTGGCACACGGACCAGGACCACGAGCGTGTCGAGGCCATGCGAAATTAGTCAGTTTAATGAGAATGAGTAATTAATGAAAAGTTAAGGGTCATATGTATTGAATTGAATGTGAAATTAATAGATTGTATTTAATTTATGTATAGATCAATATTTGATTGAAAAAGATAATAGCCGAGGAAAAGGAAATATTACAGAGTAGTCCCTATACTTAAATCGAAAGTGCTTTAGAGGTAAGTTCATAGTGTTTCAATACATAAATGAAATTTTAATTGTAACTTTATATTATTGTTTTTAGTTAATATATTTATATATAATTATTGTGTGAATGCCCATACTTGCCCCTGTTTGTACTTCGGCACCCCTGAATGCACATACGTGCCCCTATTTGTACTTTGGTACCCCTGAATGCACATACGTGCCCCTGATTGTACTTCAGTACCCCTGAATGGACAAACGTGCCCCTGATTGTACTTCGGTACCCCTGAATGCCCAAATATGCCCCTAATTGTACTTCGGTACCCCTGAATACACAAACGTGCCCCTGGTTGTACTTTGGTACCCCTGAATGCACAAACGTACCCCTGATTGTACTTCGGTACCTCTGAATGCACATACATGCCCCTGTTTGTACTTCGGTAACCCTGAATGCATATACATGCTTTTGATTGTCTTATGGTACCTCTAAGAACATTATATCGTCTCAGCATTTCATCATCTATGTTCTTGAAACTTTTAGTTATAAAATAATATGTGGATCGTGTCTAATTATATTTAGATTAAATGTTATACTATGTCATTACTAAGCTATGTAAGCTTACGGGATTTTGTGGGTTGTTTTGTAGATAATTATTGCTGACATTTTGGAAGGATCAACTAACCAACTCACACTATCCATCTAAGTTGGTAGCTCTTGTATCTATTTGGGTAGTGGCATGTATATATAGATAAATATATGGTTTATAAATGTTGATATATGTAGTTCTTAAGTGAGATTTGTGTTTTTCTTAGAGTATGTTTTGTATTGATGAAACAAGTATACATATATAATGCATAGATGGACACCTTGATGTGTTGTTGTTGAATGAAGTGGTTATAGTCATAGTGTAATGCATTATTTCATAATGACATATAAAGAAGATCTTTTGATTGTTTTTGAGACTAAATGTTTGGTATATATGTGGTGCCTTTCAATGGCATATTGGTTAGATAAAATAGGTTGGGTGAATTAGTATGTCTGGATGTGTTAGAATGATGCTTAGGTCTATTGAATGTGTGCATAAATGGAATGGTTGAATAGGTATGTTTTGGTCCTAAAATGGCTTGATTTTAGGGTTAAATTTTGGAGCACATGGCTTGGGACATAGGTTGTCACACGACCGTGTGACACATACGGCCTGGCTATACGGTCGTGTGTCGCATGTTATTTTGGTGTAAATTTCACAGGCCTAAGACACGACCGTGTGTACCAAGTCAATGTGTTACACGGCCTGCAACACGGCCGTGTGACCTAACTCAATGAGTTACATGGGTGGAGACACGAGCTGGGACATGGTTGTGTGTCCCTTTGTTCGATTGTTACATGGCCTGGGCTATGTCACACGACCTAGCCACACGGCCGTGTGACCCTTGTTTTTAAAGTTTTCAACTTTTTCCCACATTTTCTAATTTGTTTCGATTTAGTCTTGGATTGTTTCTAAACTATTTTTAGGGCCTTAGAGGCCCAATTTAAGGCCCAAATGCATATTTTTGATAGGTTTTTAATGAGTTTTTGTTAATTACTGTTGAATGACATTATTGATATATATTTTGATATTAATTGTTTGGAATTTGATAGTAATACTTTATAACCCTAATCCAATGATAGAGACTTGTTAGGGGTGTTACAATGTGAGTATATGGTTATTAATGATGTTTAATGAGGATAATAACTCTTCTTTGTAAACTTAAAAAACATTGTGATGGTTGTTTGAGCATGTTTAGCTTAGGACAGTTGTTGAAACGAGATTTCTAAACCTAGAATAATTGAAATATAAATGCAATTAGGCTATAGTAGCATTATTTGTAGAAATTTAGGAATTCTTGACCTAAGAACAGTAATATTGAATAATTCATGTCATGGTAAAATGATAATAACACTCCAATGTTTGAATCTGTTGAGTAGGTCAGTAGTATGTTGTTTGCTCCATTATATTGTTGATCAGAAATGTAACACCCCAAAAATATAGGGTCTTTAATTTTGCATGATCTGACATAAATTATTTGTTTGATGTAATGGCTAAGTGATTTGGGTGTGTATGGGGGTGTATGAGAAGCTTGGGTTCAAGTTTTGGCTTTTGCAGAATTTTTAAAATTTGCTCTTAAAAGAATCTGGACACTGGCACATAGGTCTTATTAATTATTGTGCTTGTTTGAAGTCACAAAAAGCCTATTAGTGCAGTGTTTGTGGCGTTACAAGTGTGGCAAAGGGTCTGAGGTTCAAGTGTTGGTATAACGTGAGGGGGTATTTATTTTTCTGATGGTTCGGCTAGTAGTTGAGTTGTAGTAAAATTCTGATAGATGAGAGATTGGAGAGATTTGAAGAGTGAATTGTGGTGCAAATTGTGGAGAGGATTGGGGGAGATTTTAGGAGGAAATCAAGGAGTTTGCTTGTGGGGAGAGTAGTGTTGAAGTTGGTGTCTAGCTACTCAGAAATTCGGCAGAGACTTTTTTTGGTATAGTTCTTGTTCGGTTTTCTTTCTTTTGGCATTTTTTCTTCTTCTTTTTTTTTGTTTCTCCCTGGCCGAATTATTTTTTTTGTGTCTGGGCATCGTAAATCACTTTGGTCGAATATACTATCTCTGGATCATTTCTGCTTTCGCCTCTCTTCCTTTTTTCTTAAATAAATAGCCGAACCTTTCTTGTTTTTCTTCTCAACATTTCTCTTTTCCTCTTTGGCTGAGTGGCTGATTCTCTCTTTTTCTTTCTTTGCTGTGCTAATCGGTTTTGGTAGTAAGCGGCGATTTCTTCTTCTGTTCATAACACTTTGGTAAGCCAAATACTACATCTTTTCTTTTCCCCTCTCTTTTGTTTCTCTACTTTTTCAATATTGACTGAATATCATAAATCTTGTCTTATTATTTCGAAACTATTTCGATGATAGCCTCTAACAATCGGTGGAGCATCGACTGCCTTGCTTCTCTGCACGTCTCTACTTTCTTCTTCGAATACTTCTTTGGTCGAATACTGTAGGGTAAGTAGGTTTTTTTTTTTGTAGTATTGGCCGATTACTCAATCTGCTCTAACTCTAATCCTTTGGACTATGGGTATCAATTCAAGCCTTGTAGTAAACGATTATTGCTAATGAAATCCGTTATATGAGTAGTAAATCGAGAAGAAGGGTGCGAACATTTTCAACCAGCGATCTAAGAGTAATAGTCGCATAACTTTTGGTCAAGGTTGATCGCGCGAGGGGTAATCTGTTCGCTGCGCAAACAAGTGCATAGTCACACCCCTCTCTTCTGTGAATCGGCAAAAGTCAAAAAGTCGAAATTTCGGCATTTGAGGCCTCACGAGCGTGCGATCGCTTGTATGGTAAATCGAGCCCACAAATCGTGGGTGGTAGACTATAGAGGCCACCACGAGCGTTCTCGTGCTCTTGGGCCGATAGGGGCCTCGTTTGGCTGAAATGGGCCGTGTGGACCCAATGGGCTCGTGGGCCCCACACGGATAAAATCCACGATAAGTGGCAAATACTAGACTGGGCTATGTAGTTCACATAGACGTGGATGAATTTGGGCTAAATGGGCCACACGAGCGTGTGGGCCCACTTGGGCCGAATAATGGGCATTGGGCCCATTTACACCGTTATGACCATTTAGGTTATCTGTGTCGCTCGAGGCAACTGTAGACCTTCGGAAAGGTCGTTATCTACACTGAGACCCCCAAATAAGTAGTGACCAAAATACCCTAAAAGGGTAAAATTACTATTTTACCCCTAATAGATGGAAATGACCATCTTACCTCTAGAGGTAGGTTGACTAATGAGTGTATGTTATTTGTAAGACTGTACTGAGTAGGACACTTTACATACACGAACTATTTATGACATGACATACTGCATGGGGTTGGGATTCCAATATGGAGGAAGTATTGTACTAGTGGTTATGCCACATTCACTGTTACTGTTGGTGTTGCCACATATACTGTTACTAGAAGCTCTGCTGCGTTATTATTACTGGCAGCTATGCTGCGATATTGGTGTGCTGGCTAGGTGGGTCAATTTTATCCCCTCATGGTGTGTTGGTTGGTACGGGTGATGTGTTGGCTGGATTGGGATGGGTTGCATATTTGCACCGTACTGTATTGGGCTTAGGCCCACACTGTTACTGTAATAGGCTAAGGCCCACACTACACTGTTACCGAATAGGGCTCAAGCCCAGACTGGTACTGTATATATTGTTACTCGCTGACTGATAGGGGATTACACACTGAGTTTCCATAAACTCACCCTTTCTTTTAACTGTACAAGTAATCCCCAACCTTAGACGATTTGGAGTCGCGAGGGACTCGAAGGTGGCCACACGATCGCTGATGTTCTGCTTTAGACTTATTTATCTCAATTTCATATTGGGCTATTGATTATGTAATAAAGCCATTGGTGGATTTAATTATTAATTGGGTTTTGATTTCTTGTTTTAAACTACCAAACAGATACAAATGAGTTTTCAAAATAACAATTGTTTTCAAGGAAAACACACATTTTAAGCTTCAAGGTTTTTAATTAGAGAAGCTTCCGCAGTTTTATTCAGTTTAAGAAATCAACGGTAACAAATATGGCAATTGTTTTGATAAGCTGTTTTCAAATTGTAATAACTTAATCTGTCGAATTTTCTCAAGCAATAAAAACTAAATGGGTTTTAACTTAAATATTGATTTTGTTATCAACAAGTCCAAATTCCGAAAATCACTTCGATGTGACACATCAGATTCGGTCGTAACATCTAGGGCGGATTTCGGGTGTTACAAGAAAAATGAGTTCATATATGAGTATTTGTCTGTATATACTTTAGGGACACTCCACTGAATCTTGGGGCTAAATTCTAAGAAGGTAGTTGTTTGCTCCATCCATCTTTTTAGTTAAAAGCTTTTGCTTCATGAGTGATTTATGTTCAAATTGTGACATGATATAATACATGGCAATCTAGTGTATGCTCCATTGAGGTTGTCAAGTAGAAAATCATATGGCAATATGAATTCCCTAGAAAAATTGTGTGTTGGAAATGGAATAAATGTCTAAAAAAATAAAATAAAATAAAAACTGAGTTTAGGAGAGAGATAACCTAGGTATATTCAGAAGAAATATGTTGTAGTTTTAATTGCTGAAATATTTAGAAACATTTACTTTTAGGAATCATTTTCTGCACTTCATTTGCTACAAAAGTTTACAAGAATTTTAAGCAATTTTTCTTTGTTTCAGTAGAAGATTGCTAAGAATAGAGGTACACAGTATGCCAAGCTCACGTCTAAGCTTGGTCCTTCAATTGGAAAGTCGATTTTTACTTGTTTCTTGTAATTTTTATTTTTTGGAATCCCAAGAGCTTGATTTAGCTAGCCAAGGGACTATTTCACGAAACTGTTAAAGTTTTGAAATGTTTTCATTGATGATTTTTGAAGTTTTTAATGATAAATGGTTGCAAGTTAAGCTTAATGTTAAGTAGAACTAATTTGTAAAGTGGATTTTGTTAGTTTTGAGTTTAAGGACCAAATTGTGATTATGTCAAATTTGACATGAAGTTTCTATAATTTTCGATTCAAGAGTGTTATAAAAGGATAGAATTGAAATTGGATTGAAAAATGGGGCTTAAATGTAAAAGATATGATGTTTCGATTTTAGGAACTAAACTGAATAAAATGTAAAAGTTTATGAAATTTTGTAAAATATATGCATATACTTAGGCACTATAAGATATTTGGAATTGATAATTTGAAATTAATTATTATATAGATCAAGATTTGAAACAAGTTGAATATAAATGAGGAAAAGAGAAAATTGCAAAAGAGTTTTCAATGTCGTACTTATTGTTTTGATTAGGTAAGTTTGTATGATATTTATTTCGATTAGTATTTCATATGTGTGTCTTGTATATATATGTGTTATTTGTGATTGAGTTATATAAAATAATGAGTTTGATATTGAAGGACTGAATTGTAAAATTAGGTTTAATTGATAAATGCAAGTGAATAGGTGAATCCAAATGGTTGTATTATATGTACATGAAGATATTAAAGAATTGAAATAGAACGAATATGAAATTAGGGCCCATGTGAACTGAGTGAATGACTAAGATACAAATGACATGACATTAGGGTTTAAAAGTTGTACCAGTGTATAAAAAGTATCAAGTACCTTGTACCGGTGTTGGATACCTTACCGATGGCTAAGATCCTGGATTTTCTATGGATACTCCACAGCTCGTGTGAGCAATTCTATCCCGAGTATCCAAGGTTAATTTGCTATAGTTCTTCGGGTGAAATTACGTTATGAAAATGAATCGGAAGGAAAGCTCATATGTGTATAGATGTTATTCATGAATTGAGTATGGTTATTATGTTTATTATGTTACTTATATACATGTTATGCCTATTATGTGATAATGTACTAACCAATTTGGTTATGGCATGAATTGTGTAAGGTGTCAATGAATACCATGTTTTGTATATTTATATTCAATTATTGAGTTATGAAATGTTAGATAAGTTGTGTTAATTTTCGTACGAACTTACTAAGCATTAAGTATGCTCACCTTTGTTCCATTTCTTCCTTGTAGATTGTCGGGAATCGTGCTTTCGGTTGGATCAATCAGAGCTCACACTATCCACCTATCAATTTAGTAGACTTTTGAACATTTTGGCCCGGTTATAAGTGACATGTAAATAGGTGTAAATGGTCATATGTATATGTGAGATTGAAACTTGAATTGATTACTCTTGATGTGAATATATGTGTAATGTATACAAGTATTGATGTTGTTTTGGTTATTTGAATCATGAAGATCCATGTATGCCTTTGACAATTTAGCATGCTTTAATTGCTAAGTTATAACACCTTGAAATGGCATTGGAATAGTGAATGTATATTTAATTGATGTTGTGGCATGATTGAAAGTGCATGGCTTGAATTAATTTTGTTGTAATGTGGTGCCATATGTGACATATTGGTTAAATGTTTAGGGAGATGTTATAAGTTGTATTTTGGCTTGAAATGTGCATGTTTTGAACATGTATATGTTGGCTAAAATGTGAATTTTGGGTCCCCTTTAATGGTTGGTTTGTGCTATGCATATAATTACCTATTTTTGCAACACAAGGTTGTGTGTTACACACCGACTAGTGACACGATCGTGTGCTCTTTAAAAATTAGGAAGTATAAGTATCACATGGTTCCCGATTGCCACACGGCCTGGCCACATGTCCATGTGAGTACTGTAGATTTGGTCATTTAGTTTTTCACACAGTCTCAGTTTGTTACACGGCCCAACCGCAAGGCTGTGTGACTTTTTATGAATTTATGCATTTAGGTCCACATGGCTTCAATGAGTTACATGGCCGTGTGACTCCAAATCCGTACGGTCACCATTTGTAACACGGCTTGGGCACACGACTGTGTGACCCCTATTTTGAAGATTTTCTGTATCTTTTGAAAAGTTTTCAATATGATCCTTATTTGTTCTTAGGTCAACTTAAGAGCTTTCGTAAGCTCGATTGAGACTCGGGTTTATTTGTAAATCATATTATGCATTGATTATAAAATGTTTTTATTGTTTAATTGATTGTCTAAACCTGGAATTGTATGTGATTTGATCCGTTAATTATTGTAGTATCCTATAGCTCGAATCCAACGACCAAAATAAGTGAAGGGTGTTATAGTTATGTATGGGAGTCTATCTAATTTTTCATAAATAAATTACGTTACTTCCCCCCCCCCCCCCCAAAAAAAAAAAACTTAAAAGTAGCAGCAACCTTTTTAGTGTATTTAGAATAGATGTTAAAAAAATTAAAAAGGTAGTATTTTACAAATAAAAAGAAATTGACATTCAACTCATACTTTCAATAATCTCTTACCGATGAAATTCCTGAGTTTTGATTTGAGGTTATGTCCCGGATTGAAATTTATAGACTGAGGATGATTATAATATATGGAATTTATTATCTAATGTATTAAATATACCGTAGTTCCTATTTTTTCTTTAATTTGAACTGTCATTGAAAATGTCAGTGTAAGGTTTTGTACTTTAGTTTCCATGTTGATATGTTTTCTGCCTGCAGTTGATTTTCCTTTGATTTTATTACGGTATAAAAAATTAGAAAGAAATTAATAAGTGATTGAGTGTAATGGTAAGTTATATTATATTTTTAAAGGGAGAAATTAAGTTTGAATTTTGAAAATGACATTATTGAAAGGGACAATTAAAAACCCCAAACATAGACCATAAAATGGATATACATAATACCGTAAAATGTGTTTAGATGAGAGATTTGGAAGAAATATTTTATTTTTAGCGAGGTTTAAAAATTTTAAATTGTGAGGTATGATGTGGTAATTTCTTCACTTTTTTTTTTCTTAATTATAATGTTAAGGGTTTGATCACCACTCATAAGAATTAAGTATATTTTATGATTAGTCATTTATTTATTTAGAAAGTACCCTAAAAAAAGAATTAGTCACAATAACAAAAAATGGTTCTTAAAATTTCAAAAAACAAAATAAAATTTGCAAACAAAATTTTGGATAAAACATCATGAAGTTGTTGATATGATTGAAGGTATTTATCAAATGTGAAAAACAAATGAGTTCTAGTTTGAAAATTTTAAGATTTTTTATAAAATAAAAATCTAGAAGAATTATAAGTTTATGTTTTTTTAGTTTTAATTTTAAGAAATTTTTAGATTTATACATATTAAAAATATTTTTTTATTTTTTTTAAAATTATGATTTTTAATTATTTTTTAATAATTTTTAGTCTAATATTTTTTTAAAATTTGTTTACAATTATTGTTAAGAAAATTTTAAAAATATTAAATTTATTTTTTAACTATAACTGAGAAACTAAATTAATTATTAACTTTTTGAATTAATGTGCATCATTACCCTTTTTCTAACAAAAGTTAGCAATCGAGTGACAAAAATATAGCAAATTGATAACATTAGTAAATATTATGTAACTTTTAAAAGTTAGTGATCGAAATATAATTTTAAATAAAATTTGAAGATTATTGATGTAATTTACTATAAAAAAATTTATATATTTTTATAAATCGAATCAAATTCGTACATATTTTTATATTAGTTAATTTTTTAAGGTTTATCTTATTTATTTTTTGTATCATTAATTTTTAATCATTTATCTAAATTTTCTTTTAAAATTTATTTATTCATAATAATCACAAATACAAACATTTAAAAAAATATTCCAAAATTTAATTTTTTTTTATCGAAATGCAGTCTAAGAAATTAGGGAAGTGTAGTGAGATTAGGAATTATTTTTCATATTAAATTACCTATTTATATAAAAAAAGCAAAAGTAAAGAAAAAACTTAGAAGTATATATAAAAGCATGTGGTGGGTCCTTTAGCTGACGTGGTGTGTGAGAACTGAGAAAGTCCGAACCAACTATTCTGAACTTCAAGGACTCCAAACCTGAGGTTTGTTGAGTCAGATCCCGAGTACCCGAATCTCTGGTTTGGATCTTATTCAAACTCTCCCTTTTGGCCGTTTTCACTTATGTTAACTACATAAATAAACCTGAGCTTCGAAGCTTCATAGATATCAAATCAACTTATTAAAAGGAAAACCCTAATTCAGTCATTCTTTCCATTTATAGCTTCCTTTTCTGAATTCATAAGGTCTTACCTTTTTCCTTTTACTTTAATTTAATCTCATCTTTTATTAAGGTGCTTTATGGAAATTTATGATTTTTTTTTAAATTGTTTCTTATTGAATGCAGAATCCAATATTAGATCGCTTCTTCACGAGGTCAAGAGTGGTAATGCAGGCTTTGATCCATTAACTTGATCTCTTGAATTGCTCCCTTTAAGGTTAGTTTTGATCAACGTTGTTTCATGTTTTACAATTATAATATCTTGTACTAAATTTGTAAACTTTTTTGGTAAATCGAATTTTTAATTTAACTCTACATCAATTTTGCTTTGCTTTGTTTTGAACAGTTAATTAATTTGTTTTTGAGCTGAAACGATGGCGCAGAGTAATTGGGAAGCAGATAAGATGTATCTATATGATATTTCAGAAAATGAATATTATTTTTAGTTTAATTTGATTCCTTTACTTCTATTTAATTTTTGGTTGGCAGGCTTGATGTTTATATATATGATTATTTGGTAAAGAAAAAACTGCATGTCACTGCAAAGTCCTTCATGACAGAAGGGAAAGTCGCCCCGGATCCAGTAGGTAAGAATTGGGTTTGACTATGTACAATTTCTGTTAGTTAACTCATGACATTGTGTGACTGAAGATTTTATGCAGAAATGGAGTTCTTATATGAATCTGTTTTTACCTAAGTTACATTGACTTTTGACTTTACCTAAAAGTACCTTGTCTTACTTATCTTGGGCATTTTAAATTTAAATGGGTATGCCATTTAGATTCTTAACATTAATGTAAGAAATGCCAAATTAATGGTCGTAATGGAGGGGGTAATTTTTCTTTGGAATTAAAGGTTATACTTTGCTTGGTTATGTTGTAATTGTGTAGCATATTGTTGGTTGAGGGAATCTGGTTTTACAAGTGATTTATTGAGGACTTGCTTGTTTACCCAGCGATTGATGCTCCCGGTGGGTTTCTTTTTGAGTGGTGGTCTGTCTTTTGGGACATATTTATATCGAGAACAAATGACAAGCATTCAGAGGCTGCTGCAGCATACATAGAGGTGACTTCTTACAACTTTAGCAAGTATTATTGTAAGTACCTTGTCATTTCTTCAATTTATACCGAATGATTTGAACCATTATGGATTTACTTACAGGCACAACAAATCAAGGCAAAGGAGCAACAACAGTTGCAGATGCAGCAGTTGCAACTGATGCGTCAAGCTCAGATGCAACGCAGGGATCCTAATCATCCTTCTTTAAGTGGTCCTGTAAATGCAACTGGCTCTGAAGGAATGCTAGGGCAGTCAAATGCAAGTGCATTGGCAGCAAAAATGTATGAAGAGCGCATGAAACACCCAAATGCAATGAATTCAGAGACATCCCAGCCACTTCTTGATGCTAGGATGGCCCTCTTAAAATCAGCTACAAATCATCCTGGGTAAATATACTTGTACATTTTAGGTAAGGTATTTTGTCTATTGCGATTAACATTTTTCCGGTTAATGACAAATCAAAATTGTCTCTGATGCAGTCAGTTGGTTCAAGGAAATCAAGGAAGTGTAACTGCAGCATTGCAACAAATTCAGGCATTGATTCTACTAACATTTTTTTGCTACTTGGAAAAAGTTCTTTCTGTATTTGCTGCAACATTTTGCAATCAATCTCTTTCTGTTTTCTTGAACTAATATATATATATATATATCCTTGCAGGACATTAAAGGTGACGTGAATATGGGCGGTCCACAGAGAGCCATGCCCATGGATCCCTCAATTTATGGACAGGGAATCATGCAGTCAAAACCTGGAATAGGAAATACAGGTACTCTTTGTAACTACTGGTGTTATATTCACTTTGTACCATTCACCTTGCTGCATACTAATGAGTTTCATTTCCATAGCCTAACTTCTAATTATCTTGTCATGGATTTATTGATTTACTATAACATTCTGTCACTTCCATTCAGCCTCTACAAAAATTTTTATATTTGGTTTCATCACAGTCCATCTTATCTTTCCTACCTTATTCAACTCACTTGCTTCTAAATTTGGCCAATATGATCCCAAAAGTTTCAAAAGGAAAGCTAGTAGGTTAGGTGTTTGCTTGTGGGCTACTGCAAAATATGCTTAGTGCGCTGTAACTTATGATAATTGGGTGATTCTCTAGTTTGGCACTGTCGTTTGCTAAATCTAGCTACTCTAAAAAAATACTGCATGAAGTTGCTGTTTCTATTTTGTCTGGTTCATTTCTCTTTTGAAATGAAGGCACCATATATAATAACTTTTGGTTCTGTAGTTTATTAAATCGAGGCATTCCTGTATATATTCTTATACTTCCATGCTTACTTTTCTTCTTTAAGGTTTGAACCCTGGAGTTGGTAGCCTTCCATTGAAGGGTTGGCCATTAACCGTAAGCTTTAAACTAAACTTGTGTCCTTAATTTTTATTTTCCATGTCTGAGTTATTGTCCTTAACCGACACTGTCCTATTTTACAGGGCATCGATCAAATTCGGCCAAATTTAGGTGCTCAAGTGCAAAAGCCATTCATACAGAATGCAAACCAGTTTCAGCTTCTGCCACAGCAGCAACAACAACAGGTCTTAGCACAAGTCCAGACACAAGGAAATGTGGGTAGTTCCCCTATGTATGGAGATATGGACTCTCAAAGATTTTCAGGACTATCTCGAGGCACCTTAAATGCAAAAGAAGGCCAGCCAATTGTCAATGATGGATCTATAGGTTCTCCAATGCAATCAACTTCATCCAAAGTAAGGTTTCCCTTCCAGAATTAGTTATAACTGTTGTATTATTCCCTATTGTCAAATATACCTTTATAGTTTTCATTTGTCTTTCAAATTCTTGTTTAAGAGAAATAAATAACTAAATTGTCTCTATATATACTTGTGACAGTTGTCATACCATCTGCTTTATATAACCAAGATAATTTGCAACCATTGATTGTCTCTATATCCCTTTGTTCTTAAGTGCATATCTTATACTTTTCTCGTTAAATTTACGGCTAACATTATTATTTGGTAATGGTGGTTGTACTAGTTCAGCAGTTCTTAACAAGTTCTAATTATTATAAAATTGATTAAAAGTGGTAAACTTTTTGCTTAATTTCATCTGAACCTCTTTGTGGCCTTTCAGCAGATGAACATGCCACCAATAAGACAATCTTCCTCTCAACAAGACCCATTGCAGTCACAACATGTGCAACAGGTTGAGATTGCTTCTGTCTTGTTTCTTGGTTATCACAATGTTTGTCGTTAAAGACATACAGTAGGCTGCAAGCTGGTAGTCATATGAATTTCATGAATTTGTAATGGGAACATTTCTCAACACTATCCTCTATTTTTTCTTGTCGCTTAAATTGACAACTATTACTTGTATGGTGTGTTAGAATAACCGGAAAAGAAAAGGGGCTTCATCTTCTGGTGCTGCTAATAGCACCGGTACTGGAAACACTGTGGGTCCTTCTAACTCTCAGCCATCAACCCCATCAACCCATACACCTGGTGATGCAGTAGCTGCAGTTAGCAATATGCAGCACGGTAGTAGCATGTCCAAAAATTTGATGATGTATGGATCTGATGGAACAGGTGGTATTGCATCATCAACCAACCAGCTGGTATGTAATCCTAATTTATTTCCAACCTAAGGGTTTGTAGTAAATGTTTTGAACCTGCAATAGTACGAACCACAAAGCATTCCAACATTCATGTAGCTTGCTGAAAAATTTTGAATGCTAAATTGGTATGGAGTACTCGGTGTTGTTGTAACATGTTGGCAAATTGTCATTTGGCCTTGAATAGTCATGAAGTTCTAAATTTTATAGTTCCCATCTTATGACCATGATTATGTGCGTTCTTGTCAATGTACCAGGCATGACCGTTCTCATCTAGTTCTTTTTGTCGAAGTTAAATAACCACAAAACAAATTGCTCAGTACCCACTTTTCCAAAAATAACAAATAAGTGATAAAAAACTTCTTAACAGTTTGTGGTTTGGATAATATAAGCTGGAATACATTTCTGGTTCCAATATCCAAAACTTGGATCTATGATGCCCTTTCATTGCATTTAGGGCCCTACAACTGAAAAATTTGGCCTGTAATGTTGGTCACCATTAAGTTTTGTGAATATCTTGAGACCGATGTGGTTTATTTTGCTTTCAATGTTTAAGCATTCCTTATGTTTCTTGGCTAAAATATTGATGCCATAGCTGTGACATTGGAGACACATCATCCTTTAGCAATACGGAACTTGTTCAGAATCTTGCATAACTTTCTTCTTTTTAGTTCTCTTAATTTTTTGTTTTTATTTACATGACTAAGGATGAATATTGTTATTTTAGTACAGCATTTTTATGTTATTCATGCCAGAGTTCATTCTGGAGCTGCTCATGCTGTAGTATAGAAAATATCAGGGTTTCTCTATCCTTTCTGTTGGACTCTGGTTATGGCTTAACAGATGGCTATATTTTGTCCCTAAGTGAATATTTTGATTTCTTACTGGTTTTGACTTTTGAGGCTATTGCTCTTTGAAGAATGTGGCAAGATTGAACATATCTACATGAAACTTTGTTCTTAGCATGTTTTCATTAGGGTTTTGTTTCCTAATCCTTTGTTATGTAAGTACAGATTTCAAACCTAGCCTTGAACAAGTCATTTCAAAAGCCTGCTCATGACGTAATTTGCAATTGCAGGAGGACATGGAACATTTTGGAGATGTTGGCTCCTTGGACGACAATGTGGAGTCTTTTCTCTCACATGATGATGGAGATGGGGGAAATTTGTTTGGCACCCTAAAACGAAATCCTTCTGAACATGCTACTGAGACTTCAAAGGGTAACATATGAGTTCATGCTTTCAGCACTCTTTATTCTTCAAATTGACCACAGTAATGGCTTGTTTTATACATTTCAGGTTTTGGCTTCAATGAAGTTGGTTCAATACGTAAAAGCAATGGCAAAGTCACCTGTTGTCATTTCTCTTCTGATGGAAAGCTATTGGCCAGTGCTGGGCATGACAAGAAGGTATAAAGCATTGTAGCATATAAGGAACGAAGTTTCATATGTAGCATGCAGCATAAGTTAGGATTATCAATTATTTTGTCATTGACTGTTTTATTTCCATAAATGATGTAGCCATGTGATGCTAAACTTCTTGGATCCTTGCAGAATATTTATGGGAATATATATGATTAATCGGAAAAAAAAAAAAAAAAAAACTTAAATGGAAGTGTGGAATAATGATGTTCATGCTTGTCAATTTCCTGTCAGTAGGCTGTTCTTTGGAACACGGAAACTCTGGAAACTGAATGCACACCTGAGGAACACACTCATATTATAACTGATATTCGCTTCAGACCAAATTCCACTCAGCTGGCAACATCTTCTTTTGATACAACAGTGCGAGTTTGGGATGCTGCACAAGTATATCCTCTAGCTCCTTTCTTTTTGCATTTGTGTGTAATTCTCTCTTATGGCCCCTTTCGCCCGTTTCTTTTGTGGTAGTCTTCCTTCCGCTTTTACATTTAGATTTTAGACTACTACACATTCTGCTATTGTCTATGCTGAATTAATGCTTACACCATTAGTTCTGACATTGTTTGATTGAAGACAAAATACAAAGTTGTTATAGTCACAGAAAAGACTTACCAATTCTAATTTGTTCAATGCTGGTGAATTTTATGGTTTTCATATCAGGGATGCTTGTTTTCTGTTATTTTTGCAGCCAAGTTATTGCATGTGGAAATATACAGGGCATACGGCACAAGTTATGTCCCTTGATTTTCACCCTAAGAAGAATGATCTTTTCTGCTCTTGTGATGGTAACAGTGAGATTCGCTTTTGGAACATCAATCAATATTCTTGCACTCGTATCTCCAAGGCTAGCCTTCTAGATCCTTAAGCTTTGTTATATTTTAGTAGTGCAGCAGGTTCTTTTGGATCCAATGTTTTTCATCTAAGTTACTTACACTGATTGAAGCAGGGAGGCTGCAGTAATGTCAGATTTCAACCAAGAATAGGACAATTTCTAGCTGCGGCAGCGGAGACTGTTGTGTCTATTGTGGATGTTGAGACTGACAGAAGAACACAGTTATTGCAGGTAGAAATATTATTAAATATGTAAATTTTTTAAAGGAAGAGTATATTACCTCATTTATAGTGAAACCAATATCGACACAGTATGGTTTCATCTGGAGAATTTTATTTACTCTCAGGGGCACAATACAGAGGTTCACTCTATTTGTTGGGACACAAACGGAGACTTTTTAGCATCTGTCAGTCAGGATGCTGTTAGAGTGTGGTCACTGGCTTCGGGAGAGTGCATTCATGAGCTCAATTCTAGTGGGAACAAGTTTCATTCTTGTGTTTTTCATCCTAGCTTTCCTGCTCTCTTGGTTGTTGGTGGTTATCAGGTGCCGTTTCGTATTCTTAAGTTATCATTTGCCATTTGTTTCACCCACTCTTTGACTCCTAGCAGTTGATGATTGATGGCTCTATTTCCATTTCATGGATAGCCCGTCTGTATTATTTCGGATACGGTATTTTTTACCTTGATTGTTCTATGACTATCTCCTAAGCTTCTATCTTTTGCAGTCACTGGAGCTTTGGAACACAGCTGAGAACAAGTGTATGACAATTCCGGCCCATGACTGTGTTATATCAGCCCTGACACAGTCTCAAGTTACAGGGATGGTTGCCTCTGCCAGTTACGACAAATCCGTCAAAATATGGAAATAACTGTGTCAGCCAGCTTTTAGGTGGATCCAATCTTCCATTAGCAACTCTTCCATTTCCTTTCGTTCGATATTTTCAGTTGATTTACTTTGGGCTAATTTCTTTCACAAGGTTTTAATAAGGTGGATTGTTAGTTTTTCATAACTCATCAATGGCGGGTTTGCAGTGTTGCATTGTGGGAGTGCTATATATTCTGAATTTGTTCAAACATCAGAGACGCACAGGTAATTTTTGTTGTGGCTTGGGGATTGCTCTGATATAGAAGAGGTTTTGGGACATTTTAATATGTACATTTATTTAGGCGATAGAGTTTACTTATTATCCAAGAATAAAATCTGTCAAAGTGTGACTTAATTTGAGAAATGAAAATATTGTGTTAAATGATAGACAAAATGGTTGGCTTTGGCACTTTATACACACAGAGAGACATCAGCTTAAGGCATTATTATAAATTGTGGATTACATTTATATCCATAATCCCTTGCATTTCTTTCTTTTCTGTTTTTAGTATTTGCTGTTTGTACCCTTCCGATAATTCAAATTAACCCTGTCTATTTATTAATTTTTTATAGAATTTCTATTTATTAATTGCCTTTTTATTATTTCGTGTTTTGCCCGTGGATGACAAATGCCACTATCATTTAATTTCATATATTTAATTCATTATTTACCTGTTGGTCTATCTATATATTTAGATGATTTTTATTTTGGTATAAAATTATATATTAAAAGTTATTAGAACTTTTAGGCATGGTACTAAAGTTATATCAACGTTTAATAAAACTATGTGAAAAATATTTAAGGTTTGCAAAGTTATACAAAAGGTTATCTTATAAGGTTTACCAAAATTATATGGAGGGATATTAAAATTTAAAAATTATTTGATACATTGTCAGTGAAGTTTTTAGACTAAATAAGTAGAGTTAGGGGTTGACAATGTCTTATAAGGATATAGTAAAATATTTTAAAAATAAATATTAAAAAAATATTTATTAATTTTTTAAAATATTTGTGAAATAAGAAAAATACATCTCCGGAATACCAAGTAAAAGCACATCAAAATTATGTAAGAGGTCAGTAAAAAAAAAAATCAATACTTCTAAATACTACTATTAAAATTATGCCAAAAGTTTATGGTTTTGTAAAAGCTATTACAAATGTTAAAAAAAGAAAATATAAACGATAATATAATTGTCTCTGAACTTGGTAATTAATTTTACTTTAATACTTATATATTTTTTTTATCCATTTTGCTGCTTAAACTTAGTAGTTAGGTAGATTTTGAATTTTGAATTTGAAAGATATAGGGCAAACTATATCACAAGTCACTCAATTATGGGTCAGTTTCTTTTTTAGTTATTTTATTATAAATTTTTTAAATTGGTTATCCAATTAATCAAGAATTTTTGTCCATTTCATTACGTGTTGTTAAGTGTGACAAAGGGTGACATGACAGTTAAAAAATTGGTATAATAACAAATTCAATCTTCAACTTTTATTTATTACATCAATTTAGTCGTAATTTTAAAAAAAAATTAATTCTAAAAATTTACAAATGGTTTTAATTTGATCCTAATTCTAAAAAAGTCAGAGAAATATATAAAAATACATAAATAGTTTTTTTTTAATATAATAAATTTAAAGAATATACAAAAATTTGAAGAAAAGGTTTTTGAAAAAAAGAACAATATTTAAAAAATAAAAAATATATAAAATACACGCATATTTTAAAATATATAAAAATATTAAACATTTACCTTCTTCCTCCGTTTCTTCCACCCCACTACCATCGTTGCCTCCACTAAAGAATAATCTAAAGAGAGAGAGTAAGGATCTTGAACCCAAAATGAAAAAATTACTATATGTAGGCCTCTTAAAAATCTCCCATATGCCAAAATGAAACCACAACATGCGTCTGGAACTAAGTTTCCCTCCCCAGCCACCATTTCATCTCCTACTGGATCTACTACTAAACTGTCACCTCTGCAGCTACTTGAAACCTTTGCAGATCTGGGTTATGAATTTTGTTTGGTTTTTTATATTTTTTGAAAATATTTATGTATTATATATATTTTAAATTTTTTAGAGTTAGGATAAAATTGAGATTATTTGTAAATTTTGAGGGTTATTTTTTTTTTAAAATTATAACTAAATCGATATAATATGTAAAAGTTGAGAGTTAAATTTGTTATTATATCATTTTTTGATTACCACATTACCCTCTTGTTAGACACTTAACAACACTTGATGAAAATGGACAAAGAAAAATCTTCATTAGTTGAGGGACCGAATTTTTTTTAAAAAAACTTTATAGTTGGTGTCCAAAAAGGAAATAGGCCCATAGTTGGGTGGCTTGTGGTGTAGTTTACTCAAAGATATAAAAGTTTGATGATGTGACACTTTAAGATTGTGCCACATAATCACGTTCAGTGTTATAATAACCGAACTGGTAGTTGAACAAGTTAGACCATCGATACTCAATTCAAAATTCGACTAGTTCAATCGCTAGACCGAAAATAAATAAATAAATAAATAAATAATTGTAAAAAAATTTAAAAAATAAAGATATAATTATTAAACCGGTTCAACATGTCAAATTTTGATTTTTACCAATTTCTAGTAGTTTATGAGTCAATCGATTCAGCCCCTTTGTTTGAACCGTTATATCGATCAGTTCTAAGTCTATTTGATCCGGTCCTATTTCAGTAACACTGGTTAATTCATCAAATTTTAATAGAACCGATGTTTAGGGACCAAAATTGGTCTAATTGCCAAGTTCAAGTGCCAAAGTAAACAAAAAAGAAAGTACAAATATCAAAGTGGATCTAATTGTTAAGTTCAAGGGGAAAAAATATATCATCCCTTTTCAAAAATATGTAAAATGTAACCATATTGTATATATAAAGTTTCTAGAGTATCAAAATTATATATGAATTAAAAATAACTATACTCATTTATTTTTATAATTGAAAATTGAATTTAAATATTAGTTGTACAAAAATAGACGAAAGTGTGTAAAACTACAATATTTTAACGATCAAACCATTGGCATGCATGATCTATATGAATGGAATATGAAATATAACGGTGAAATTATTAAAATATTAATCGTACAAAAAGATAAGGAAGGATGCAAAAATACATAGTTGTTTGTTGACAAGTAGAATCAACAAAGGGGAGTGTATGACAGTGATGAAGATGGGTCACCTTGGATTGAGGCAGAGAGCCATTGTCTTCAGTGGGAATGGTGATGGCTTTGAAGGTTTATTTGGTTGGGGAAGAAGGTTCTAAGTGTTCTTAGTGTGTGTGTTCAATGAACTCTTAAGCATTGCGATTGGGCTTATATATTGGGGATAAGGGATGTAACGCTTTGATTCTGACGGGTACAAGGCCTGGCGTAGTCGTTTAGCAGTATGATTGGCGGAGTGGTATTCGCTCGAGTGCCCATTTTTGGCGTATAGAGTGGGCGGATACATTTATGTGTTTAAGATTATGAGGGCTCCACGCCATGTTGCTATGGTTTGTTGGAATAAAGATGTGATAAAGTGAACCGATATTGAGGGTTAAGTCCATGTCAAAGGTATGGTGCGCCCTTTTTAGTGGAACTGTGCAAGTTAAGTTACAAGGTAAGTTGGTTAGGAGTTAACCGAATGTGAACTAGGATAGTTAAAGATAAGGGGAAATAATCAATTAGGTTTCTCGGAATTTATGGACTTCGTTAAGATAATTCAGTAGTGATGTGACATTTGTCAAGTTTCAATAGAGACTTGGACTATTTTAATAGGCCTTCAAGTTTGATTAAAGGGAGTCATTTTCTTCTTTTTCCAAAATAATGAAATCTAAGGTTAGCGGAATCAGAAGTATCCCTTTAAGCTGGATCAAGAACCCTAGATTTTATCAGTAATATTTCCATGCCAAGGTAAGTTTTATGGCTCTAAGTAGATTTGTATGAGTGAATAGAGAAGTAAGGCCTTGTATGGGGGTTATCAAGGTTTGAAATGATTGTAAAGGTTATTTGTATGGGTTTAAGGGTGATATTTTATTTTATAAGGTAGTGGTTGCTACAGTCCCTGATTGAGTGCTGGATCTAGAGTCCAAGTTGCTATCCGAAGTTGTCAAGTGAGTCCTTAGGTCGACTCCTGTAAGTTGTATGTTGTTTATTATAGATATTCTTGTGAAGAATCGTATGAACCATGAACTGAGATTAGAAAAGGATGATATGATGAGTATGCTGATATATGAATGTTGGATAAGATTTACATGTCTAGTTTGTAAGAATCTGACAAGTGTAGAGTATGTGATAAGAAATCTAGAGTAAAAGATATGATTGTAAGAACATGTCTGGAATGTGTAAGATGAGATGTATGTTAAGTTTGGTGCTAATGTATGAAAGATATGTTAAATGTTTGTGCCTGTACACCACGGTGGATTCTAAAGGGGTCTGTTTGGACTTTAAACACGATCTTCATAAGGAAAGCCCATGGCCATGGCACCATATCGTGTAAGACCTTAGCTGGTGGGCTACGACATCATATGGAAAGAACTAAATGAAGGTTATTACCTAACGAGTTTTTCTACGTGATCTAGGACGATGAGGGGAAAACCTCACGAAATGTGAGTTTAGGCGAATCCCTATCATGAACACGCCAAAAAATGGATGCCTTTGTGGCAATCTATGAAATAGAAGCCTTTGTGGTGATCTAAGGAAAGGAAAGTCCATGTGGCAAATGGTGAAAGGAACGCCTTCATGGCGCATACAAAAGAATGGCCATTGTGGCAACCATCTGAAGAAAACACTTTTGTGGCAGACCTTGAAAGAAAGAATGATATTCTTGACAAACTCTAAAGGAATAGAAGTTATAATGAAATCTGAATGAAAAACCCTTGTGGCGTATCATGATACATTTCGATAAGATAATGTAATGTTTTTTCCTTGTGATGAGCTCCATATGAGTTATTAGGGTTGATCTTGCATGGCCTTAAGATAAGAACCGAGAATCTGGAATGCGCCAAAGAATGTGGTGATTTCAAAGCATGGGCGAGTTAGACTTGAAGAACAAATCTGAGTAAAGGCTATGTCTGGTAAATTGAAGAAGGTTATTTGTTTGTAATTATTAGAGGAAAAATTAATGTTCTCTAGTAAGGATCAAACAGTATAATTAAAGAATGTATCTTCTACCTATGTACAAAATCATTCATATATTTCGAAGAAACGATGGCTTAGAATATGAATGTAAGAATAATAGTATTTTGTCTGTATGTGCCTCTGGAATGGGGATGGTTAAGGAATCACAAAAGTGAGGAGTGAAGAAAGTGAGTTATGTATTGAAGATTTGGAGGGTAATGTATGATTCTAGAATAAGTTGTGACATCTATGGTATGAAGAATGAAATTCTAGGAAGGCATTCACCACAGATGAGTTGAAGAACAAAGAACAATGAGATGGTTAATTGAATTTCTAGATACGACGTGTAAAAACAATTCAGGTAACTGGTGTTTATCTCACTAAGTTCTCATGAACTTACCCTTGTGTGTTATATTACATGTAGATTGATTTGGGTCTACACCAGGAGGGATAATGCCATAGCTACGCCAAGGAGCAGCGTATCAAGCTAGTATGCATACAAAACAAGTTTGTTGGCATGTTCGAGTCTGAGTTTTTTTATAGAAGTCTTTTACATCGAATAATTATAAGTTGTAAATAAATTCTTTATGTATACCAATCGAATTCTTGTATTATTCACACTTATATATTTATCAGAGAAATTTATAATTAAATAGTTGTAATTGAATGTAAATTTGTATAATTGAGTGAGTTACATATGTACTTGAGTAGTAACACCGTAGATTCGAATTCGGTTTATCGGATTGGGTTTGAAGCATTACAAGGGAGGCCTTGTAATATCCCGAAATAGGGGTTGCGAGTTTGGAAAATAACTCGAGTGTATTAGGCCTCAAGAGTGGTTTTGATGTGTTTTTGGAGTTCCTAAAACTCCCGGAATAAAATGGGACATTTTTGAAAAATTTGAAAATTTGAGGGTTAAAAGTGGAATTTGGCTGAAGAGGCCTTAATAATAAATTTTGTGAAGTTATGGACTTGAAAGTCCAGGTAGCATAGTGGCTTCCGTGTGCCACTTAAGATTCAGCGCCAAGCATGGTCAAGGGTTCGAATCTCGTGTGCGGCATAAGCATTTTATTTTGAAAAAGGGCGCTGCTTTGAAAGAGGCCTTAAAAGAAATTATGCGAGGTTCATGTCGCATAAAACCACTTAGCAGAGTGGTTAAGGCGCTTGCAGCATGGAGGCCATCATGAGGACTCGCGTTCGAGTCCCATTGGGGGCGCAGATGTTTTTTATTTTTAGCTCCTAACGTTAAAATGAGGAAGCCACCGAAGTAAGGGTTAAAAGGAATTTTGATGTGGCTGTTAGCATGAAATGAACTTTGACCGAGTGGTTAGGGACTTGGCTTGAGGGCTGCGTCAAAAGGGGACTCACGTTCGAGTCCTGGAGTTCGCACTGAAGCCTTCTATTTTTGCTTCTAGCGCTAAGGCATAGGAGCCAGTGAAGAAGGGTTTAAAAGAAATTCAGCGTGTTTAATGGCATGAAATTCTAAGTGGCCGAGTGGCCAAGGACCTTGCTGGAGAACCACGACTTGAAAGACTCATGTTCGAGTCCTGGAAATCGCGCATAAGGCGCTTTATTTTTATTCTAGCGCTAAAGTGAAGGGAACTGGCAAGGTAAGGTTTAAAAGAAACTCTGATGAGATTATCGCATGAAACACGCACAGGGCCGAGTGGCTAGGGCTTGGAGGACTTTTCTCTAGGTCTCGGGTTCGAGACCTGGGGCTGCACATGGGTTTCTATTTTGGCCTTTTCAGGCGTGAGAATAAGGGGCTGCATGGGCATTAAATGTATGCCAACATGCGCGCATGCAGCACCCACGCATGAAGCAAAGGATCCTCTTCTTTTTATTTTTATTTTAATTGTTTTGGAAAGTATGGGGGCTTAAACCATTATTTTTATTTTTAATTGTTCACTTAGGATAATGAGATAATATATATAATATTATTATTATTATTATTATTTTGAATATGAAAGGATGAATTAGTTTATTTCATTATTGATAAATGATGGTTATTATTTTATTGTATAGAAAATGGTGTTGTATGGGTAAGGTGATGGAATAAGGATTAAATAATTTTAATTGGTATTTGTTGTTTGCTTATTTTAATGTATATAAATAATGAATAAGTGATGAGAATGTTGGAAGATGGCCGGCCTTGGTTTGGTAAAAAGAGAAATGGTTATTGATCTTTTATTTTATTAAGAGATGGCAAGGTGAAGGAATAAATAATGTATTTTAAAGGATGGGTTATAATTATTATTATTAGTTTATGCAAATTTGGGTATTGGCATTTGGGAGGGAAGCATGTGCGGCATAGGGGTTGTGAATGTATGGCCATTTGAGGTTAAGAATTAGTTGGTTTTTTTTTATTTTATTATTGATGGAATAATGATTAATCAATGTTCTTGGTAATTGGAAATGAAGCTTGGGGAAAAGAGAGGAGGCATGGCCGGCTAATTGTTAGTAAACTTGGCTAAAATTTCATTCCTTCCCTCCATTTTGGTAATGGCCGAATGTATGATACCATAGGAAGAGCATGGCCGAATGACTCCTTCTTGTCCTCCTTTCTTTGCTTTTTGTGTATGGCCGATTTTTAGAATACAGCATGGGAGTGTCAAATTTCCTTGTTGATTTCTCTCTTTTTACCAACTTGATGCTTGACCAAAAAGGGGAGAAAGAAAGGACTGAGTTTTGGTTTTGAGGAGGCTAGAAAGTATTTTCGGCTAGCAAATATTGCTTGCCTTGTGTTCCTTCCTTGTTGTTAACCAAATGTTTTGGTCACTATTGCCAAATCTTTCGACCTTTCTCCTTGGTTCTTTATTTTTCAACTTTAAATCTCTACCCATTTCGTGTGGCCGATTCTTCTAGAATAGGACCATCGAGCTTTTGCTTTTGAGTGAAGGAAGGAGACTATAGGAGAGCTCTCGGGTTGTTGAACATCTAGGTAAGATGTGTAGTTTCGGCCAAGGGCCATGTTTTTAATATTTTTGTGTTAGCCGAATCTTTGTTTTGAAGGTTTTGAAGAATATTAAGATGTGGTAGCCGAAACCTTAATCTGGTTTACTTGTGGCCGAACCTTCAATAACTATGTTGGTGTGCTCTTTGGTGTAGTTGAAGGAAGGAATCTTTAAGGGAGCTCTCGGATTTTTGAACAACAAGGCAAGTAGTGTTTCGGGATCGAAATAAGCTAGGTAAATGACTTATGGTATTCGGCCTAAGGCCATGTTTTTGGTACAAAGTGTGGCCGATTTCGGTTGTGTGTTCTAGGGGCTAAACGATAAAAGAAACAGAAGCTTTCGAGACTTTAGTTGATATTAGAATCGATAAATCAGAATCTCGTTAAAGTCAGGTGCGTAGTTATCGCACTGTACTCCTGTTGTTAATTATTATAAGTGATGCATGTGTTACTTTCTGTAAATGTACGAGTTGTGCTCGTTAGCCGAAATAAAGGCTAAAAGTATGGATACTAAGGTAAGTGATCGAATAATCAGGGTAGTAGTTTCGGTACTAATCTTTCAGTGATTTGTGGTAATAAATGTTTATCGATGAATGTAAAATAAAGTGATGACATGTGATGTATATTGTTCTGAGTAATATGTGATCATAATATATAAAATATACATAATTGTTTCGTACGAAATGTTGCTATAGTACACATACGTACGCATGAGACTGTGATGTGATTATTGAAGAAAAGGATGTACACTATGTGAGTGGTCTAATCCGAACCTCGTGCTGCAATCGTGCTTGATGAATTGTGAATTGAAAGATATGTGAGATCCCTACGGGATCGGTGGCTTAGCCACAACTTTAAGAAATAATGTGCAAAAGAAAGATATGTGGATCACTTGTGGATTGGACTTCGTAGTTGTATATTGAAATCATATTTATAATATTGTGTATTCATAATTGTATATTTTATAATCGTATGTTATATATATATACATATATGGATTGTGTGGATATGGGCCAAGCCCATATGTGAGGATATGTGTATTAACTATGCACTGAGTCTTGGTGACTCACCCTATTTTTATTAAACCTTTCAGGTGGCGCGTAAAGCTTGGACCGGGTCGGAGAGGATACAAAGGTGGCCATGAGGAAATGGACTTTTTGAAAAGGGACGTTTTATGTGATTAATTAAATAATGATATTTTTCGTATTTTGATTTAGTGTGAATTGTAATAAGGCCCACTAAAGTGTTTCAGTTCATTTGTTAAGTATCGTTACTATTATGCCCTATTATGGAAGTATGATTAAAGATTGATCTCAAATGGTTTTATTTTCTCAATAAAGCTTGAAACCGATATGTTTATAACAAACTCCGATTTTTACTTAGAATATTACAAGTCACGAAAATGTTTTATTAAAAGAAACAAATTTTAAACGGTTTATCTCTTAAGTAAGAATGATTTTCGAAAGTGTTCCGCAGTGACATTCCAAATTCGGTCGGATTTAATGGGCCGGGTTTGGGGTGTTACATTTTATTATCAGAGCATGGTTCAAAACTCGACTTTAAGGTTTTGGGCCCGAAAGGAGTTTTCGAAAGTGGGCTTTTCAAAATGTGAACTTCTATTTTGAGCTTATTCTGGCATGGCACCTGTACCTCCGACCCGAAGTCCACCTGGTAAGTACCTCTGACTATTGAGGTATATTGAATATATGAATTGTATGGGCATAATTGGGCTTGTAGATTAGAAAATTTGGGCTATTGAACCCTAAGACTAGTCTATTCGAAAACAAGTGCATAAGACTTGAAAACTGAAATGACCCTAGAGGTGTAGTAAATGAATGTGTCCCTGCTTATGAACATGTATGTGACTCTCTGAATTAGAATAGCGAACTTGAATCGAACCTATGTGTGATCGAAAGAACCACTTCTGAATAATTTATTCCATAAAATTTTTCGCGAATAATCAGTGGAACAAATTTCTAATGCATAAAACTTTCAAAGTCAGATTGTGCGATAAGGGATGAGTTTTAGATGACTGGGTCGAGACAAAATGGCCGTATCGGAACTCGTTAGATCGGGTCAAGGGTTGATAATAAGGTATCGCCTCCACCACCAACTTTTGATAATGAGCAGCAAGATCAGAAGAGGGACAATGCTGTATTGCGCTGCGAGTTTTAGAGATGGTGGTTGGAGAGGGAGAAATATGAGAGCTCGAAAAAATTTGTTCCCGAGCGACTTTGAGCCAATGGAGCGGATTTGTTCTGTGATATATCAGGAGTGGCACCCAGTGCGATTGAATAATGGTTGGAAATAGCCAAGTGAGTTATGGATGAGCTCGTTTTGAACCCTGTGGAAAAAGTGAAAGAAATGGTGGCGCTACTTCGCGACGAGACGTATCAATGGTGGCTCACAGTTCGAGATAGTGTTACAGCTGAGGACTTCAATCGGGAGTATGTCAAGACGGCATACCAAAAGAAGTATGTCAGTAACTTATTACATTGATGCTCCGAGGAAATGTGTTTTTGGGACGGGTTCAATAGAACGAGTCCATGGCGAAATACGAGACTGAATTCCTAAGGTTAAGCCAATATGCTCAAAGAGTAATGGCTACGAAACATGAATGATGCGTCCGGTTTAAGGACGGGTTAAGGGACGGCCTGAGGCCGTTGATAGTTCCTCAACAGGAACGGGAATTTGCTGTGTTAGTCGAAAAAGTTAAGATAGCTGAGGAGATTAAGAACTCGATGAGATAAAATCGAGATAAGGATATGAACCGTGATGGGAGAAATTTTGAATTGTCTAAATTATCTGAGGGTCTTCGAAAAAAGACCGAAGGTTGAAAGTTTTGTTCATGTGATTAAGCCAGCTATGGGAAATCGGGACCGTCCGTGTGCTCAGAGCGGAAAATATTGTCGGTGAGTGTTGGAACCAGAAATTGAGAATATTTTAAGTATAAGTCTATAAGCAATTAAATATTGTTAAGGTTAGTTATAACCTTGTGTACATGTTGGAATCCTGGTTATAAATATGGTGAAAGCCGACTGTGGATAGACTTTCTATCATGAAATGTTATTGAAATAATAAGTACAAGTGATATGTGGATTGACCTTCTATCCTGAAATATTATTGAGGTGATAAATACAAGTGATGTGAATCATATGGTTTATAATTCTGGTCAGCTTGTAATGTGATTCAGATGTTGATAATATTATATTTCAGGCTTTGATGCCTAGCAGGCTTTGTGCCGGTGTATATTTCGGGCTTTGATGCCTAGCAGGCTTTGTGCCGGTGTATATTTCAGGCTTTGATGCCTAGCAAGCTTTGTGCCGGTGTATATTTCAGGCTTTGATGCCTAGCAGGCTTTGTGCCGGTGTATATTTCGGGCTTTGATGCCTAGTAGGCTTTGTGCCGGTGTATATTTCAGGCTTTGATGCCTAGCAGGCTTTGTGCCGGTGTATATTTCAGGCTTTGATGCCTAGCAGGCTTTGTGCCAGTGTATTTTAGGCTTCGATGCCTAACTGGCTTAATGCCGATGATGTGCTATAATAGAAAATTCATGAATCATATATAAGATAGAACGTGTTTGTTACCATAAGCTAAATGCTCGGATAAGTGCAAGTCCTTCGTACTTGCAAGGAATAAGGAAAGTTGGTATATTCCCACTTGAATTAGGTGAAATGTGAGATAGTTGAAGCTTCGGTAAGACTTTTAATATGTGCAATTGATCTTACCATTGATGTGTATGACATCCGTAAGGGAATTTAGGCTTAAATATGCTTGTGAAGAAGTGGCCAATGTGAAAATGATAAATGTGAAAAAGTTTGAAATGTGTTTGCATATGTATAATTGTGTATATAATTGAGATATGGTGAATTGAAAGGTACAGATGTTTGTACATAAGTAATTTCGAGGACGAAATTATTTTTAAGGGGGGTAGAATTGTAATATCCCGAAATAGGGGTTGCGAGTTTGGAAAATAACTCGAGTGTATTAGGCCTCAAGAGTGGTTTTGATGTGTTTTTGGAGTTCCTAAAACTCCCGGAATAAAATGGGACATTTTTGAAAAATTTGAAAATTTGAGGGTTAAAAGTGGAATTTGGCTGAAGAGGCCTTAATAATAAATTTTGTGAAGTTATGGACATGAAAGTCCAGGTAGCATAGTGGCTTCCGTGTGCCACTTAAGATTCAGAGCCAAGCATGGTCAAGGGTTCGAGTCTCGTGTGCGGCATAAACATTTTATTTTGAAAAAGGGCGCTGCTTTGAAAGAGGCCTTAAAAGAAATTATGCGAGGTTCATGTCGCATAAAACCACTTAGCAGAGTGGTTAAGGCGCTTGCAGCATGGAGGCCATCATGAGGACTCGCGTTCGAGTCCCATTGGGGGCGCAGATGTTTTTTATTTTTAGCTCCTAACGTTAAAATGAGGAAGCCACCGAAGTAAGGGTTAAAAGGAATTTTGATGTGGCTGTTAGCATGAAATGAACTTTGACCGAGTGGTTAGGGACTTGGCTTGAGGGCTGCGTCAAAAGGGGACTCACGTTCGAGTCCTGGAGTTCGCACTGAAGCCTTCTATTTTTGCTTCTAGCGCTAAGGCATAGGAGCCAGTGAAGAAGGGTTTAAAAGAAATTCAGCGTGTTTAATGGCATGAAATTCTAAGTGGCCGAGTGGCCAAGGACCTTGCTGGAGAACCACGACTTGAAAGACTCATGTTCGAGTCCTGGAAATCGCGCATAAGGCGCTTTATTTTTATTCTAGCGCTAAAGTGAAGGGAACTGGCAAGGTAAGGTTTAAAAGAAACTCTGATGAGATTATCGCATGAAACACGCACAGGGCCGAGTGGCTGGGGCTTGGAGGACTTTTCTCCAGGTCTCGGGTTCGAGACCTGGGGCTGCACATGGGTTTCTATTTTGGCCTTTTCAGGCGTGAGAATAAGGGGCTGCATGGGCATTAAATGTATGCCAACATGCACGCATGCAGCACCCACGCATGAAGCAAAGGATCCTCTTCTTTTTATTTTTATTTTAATTGTTTTGGAAAGTATGGGGGCTTAAACCATTATTTTTATTTTTAATTGTTCACTTAGGATAATGGGATAATATATATAATATTATTATTATTATTATTATTATTATTATTATTATTTTGAATATGAAAGGATGAATTAGTTTATTTCATTATTGATAAATGATGGTTATTATTTTATTGTATAGAAAATGGTGTTGTATGGGTAAGGTGATGGAATAAGGATTAAATAATTTTTATTGGTATTTGTTGTTTGCTTATTTTAATGTATATAAATAATTAATAAGTGATGAGAATGTTGGAAGATGGCCGGCCTTGGTTTGGTAAAAAGAGAAATGGTTATTGATCTTTTATTTTATTAAGAGATGGCAAGGTGAAGGAATAAATAATGTATTTTAAAGGATGGGTTATAATTATTATTATTAGTTTATGCAAATTTGGGTATTGGCATTTGGGAAGGAAGCATGTGCGGCATAGGGGTTGTGAATGTATGGCCATTTGAGGTTAAGAATTAGTTGGTTTTTTTTTTATTTTATTATTGATGGAATAATGATTAATCAATGTTCTTGGTAATTGGAAATGAAGCTTGGGGAAAAGAGAGGAGGCATGGCCGGCTAATTGTTAGTAAACTTGGCTAAAATTTCATTCCTTCCCTCCATTTTGGTAATGGCCGAATGTATGATACCATAGGAAGAGCATGGCCGAATGACTCCTTCTTGTCCTCCTTTCTTTGCTTTTTGTGTATGGCCGATTTTTAGAATACAGCATGGGAGTGTCAAATTTCCTTGTTGATTTCTCTCTTTTTACCAACTTGATGCTTGACCAAAAAGGGGAGAAAGAAAGGACTGAGTTTTGGTTTTGAGGAGGCTAGAAAGTATTTTCGGCTAGCAAATATTGCTTGCCTTGTGTTCCTTCCTTGTTGTTAACCAAATGTTTTGGTCACTATTGCCAAATCTTTCGACCTTTCTCCTTGGTTCTTTATTTTTCAACTTTAAATCTCTACCCATTTCGTGTGGCCGATTCTTCTAGAATAGGACCATCGAGCTTTTGCTTTTGAGTGAAGGAAGGAGACTATAGGAGAGCTCCCGGGTTGTTGAACATCTAGGTAAGATGTGTAGTTTCGGCCAAGGGCCATGTTTTTAATATTTTTGTGTTAGCCGAATCTTTGTTTTGAAGGTTTTGAAGAATATTAAGATGTGGTAGCCGAAACCTTAATCTGGTTTACTTGTGGCCGAACCTTCAATAACTATGTTGGTGTGCTCTTTGGTGTAGTTGAAGGAAGGAATCTTTAAGGGAGCTCTCGGATTTTTGAACAACAAGGCAAGTAGTGTTTCGGGATCGAAATAAGCTAGGTAAATGACTTATGGTATTCGGCCTAAGGCCATGTTTTTGGTACAAAGTGTGGCCGATTTCGGTTGTGTGTTCTAGGGGCTAAACGATAAAAGAAACAGAAGCTTTCGAGACTTTAGTTGATATTAGAATCGATAAATCAGAATCTCGTTAAAGTCAGGTGCGTAGTTATCGCACTGTACTCCTGTTGTTAATTATTATAAGTGATGCATGTGTTACTTTCTGTAAATGTACGAGTTGTGCTCGTTAGCCGAAATAAAGGCTAAAAGTATGGATACTAAGGTAAGTGATCGAATAATCAGGGTAGTAGTTTCGGTACTAATCTTTTAGTGATTTGTGGTAATAAATGTTTATCGATGAATGTAAAATAAAGTGATGACATGTGATGTATATTGTTCTGAGTAATATGTGATCATAATATATAAAATATACATAATTGTTTCGTACGAAATGTTGCTATAGTACACATACGTACGCATGAGACTGTGATGTGATTATTGAAGAAAAGGATGTACACTATGTGAGTGGTCTAATCCGAACCTCGTGCTGCATTCGTGCTTGATGAATTGTGAATTGAAAGATATGTGAGATCCCTACGGGATCGGTGGCTTAGCCACAACTTTAAGAAATAATGTGCAAAAGAAAGATATGTGGATCACTTGTGGATTGGACTTCGTAGTTGTATATTGAAATCATATTTATAATATTGTGTATTCATAATTGTATATTTTATAATCGTATGTTATATATATATATATATATGGATTGTGTGGATATGGGCCAAGCCCATATGTGAGGATATGTGTATTAACTATGCACTGAGTCTTGGTGACTCACCCTATTTTTATTAAACCTTTCAGGTGGCGCGTAAAGCTTGGACCGGGTCGGAGAGGATACAAAGGTGGCCATGAGGAAATGGACTTTTTGAAAAGGGACGTTTTATGTGATTAATTAAATAATGATATATTTTTCGTATTTTGATTTAGTGTGAATTGTAATAAGGCCCACTAAAGTGTTTCAGTTCATTTGTTAAGTATCGTTACTATTATGCCCTATTATGGAAGTATGATTAAAGATTGATCTCAAATGGTTTTATTTTCTCAATAAAGCTTGAAACCGATATGTTTATAACAAACTCCGATTTTTACTTAGAATATTACAAGTCACGAAAATGTTTTATTAAAGGAAACAAATTTTAAACGGTTTATCTCTTAAGTAAGAATGATTTTCGAAAGTGTTCCGCAGTGACATTCCAAATTCGGTCGGATTTAATGGGCCGGGTTTGGGGTGTTACAGGCCTCGTGCCTTGAACATATTGAAGGTTGTGTCCTATCTTGTCTCCATTGTAACACCCCTAACTCGTCTCTGTCTCCAGATTAGGGTTACAGAGTATTACCATACAATCAGGAAACATTTATCAATATAACATTAAATAAATAAATGACATTCAAAACATATAAATCATAAGCATTTCGTCCCTAAATCGAACCTTCGAGGCCCTAAAAATAGCTTTGAGATAATTCGAGATTAATTTGAAACAAAACATAAATTTTAAGAAAAACTTGTAAAAATTGAAAAACAGGGGTCACATGGCTATGTGAAAACACCATATGTTGTGTAACATTCGAACTAGGGACACACAGCCGTGTCCTAACCCCTGTCCTCACCCGTGTAACTCACTGAGTTGCCCTAAATGTCCGCCTGCCAGGCTGTGTGCTAGGCCATGTGCTAGGTCGTGTAACTCACTAACTTGAAATACTAAGAAACTCTCAAATGACACACGGACAATCCGTGTCTCAGGCTATGTGCACAAAATTTGACCCAAATTATGCACACATTTAATAAACCTAGGCACTACTCCAACACATCTAAATATACCAAATCAATCAATCTATTTCATCCAACAAATATGACATTCAAAGGCACCACATATATATACTAAACATTTACTCAAAAAATAAAAGAAAGATCAAAAGACATCCTTTATAAGATATTGAGCAAATAAGCATTGCACCATGATTAAAACCACTTCATTCAATAATTAAACATCAAGGTGTTCATCTATGTAAAATATAAGTATACTTGTTTCATCAATACAAAACATACCCTATGCAAAAACACATCTCATTCATAAACTACACCTATCAACATTTCAAAACCACATATTTATCTATATATACATGCCACTACCCCAAGAGATGCAAAAAATACCAACTTAGATGGATAGTGTGAGCCGATTGATTGGTCCTTCCAAAATGTCAGTAACGGTTATCTACAAAACAATCCACAAAAACCTGTAAGCTTACATAGCTCAGTAAGGACATAGTATAACATTTAATCTAAATATAATTAGACATAGTTCACATATTATTTAATTTAGGGTTACCAAAGTAAAAATAGGGGCACGTATGTGCACTCAGGGGTACCGAAGTATAACAGGGGCATGTATGTGCATTCAGGGGTACCGAAGTACAAACAGGGGCACGCATGTGCATTCAAGGGTATCGAAGTACAAACAGGGGTACGTAGGTGCATTAAGGGGTACCGAAGTACAAACAGGGGCACATATATGTATTCAGGGGTACTGAAGTACAAACAAGGGCACGTATGTGCTTTTAGGCAATAATTATCTATAAACATATTAGCTAAAGAATAATAATATAAGATTACAAATAGAATTTTATTTACCTATTGAAATACTATGGACAATACTATGGACTTACCTACTATTTAATTCCGACCAACATGCAGTGACTAATTTGCTAGTTTCCCTTTCCTTGATTATTGTCTTTTTGATCCAAGTCTTGATATGCAAGAACTCTTGATGGCCGGACCTTAAGTGTAACAACCCGTTTTTAGTCAAATCAGAACAGTGGTTTCGAGACCACAAATCTGAGTTTAAAATATTTATTTTATTATTATTGTAATGTTTACAACATGACTGAATGATTGTGTGAAAGTTTCGTTAAGAAATTTTATTGTTTGGTTGGTCAACTTGATAAAAAGGACTAAATCACGTAAAGTGTAAAACTTGAGTTCTAATAGCTGAAGGTGTTTAATGGCTATAGAACCTTAAAGTTAAGTTTCTTATGTGGTAATTAGACCATTAATTAGATAGTGGATGATAATGGCTTGACATAATTGAAATATTGAATTATTATTAAGGTTAAAAAGGTAATTTGGTTAATTAATGTAAAATAAATAAAACAAAACCATTTTATATTATCATCATCTTCCTTAGATGATTCTTCCAAGAAGAAAAGCCGAAGTTTTTAGGTTTCATTTGGCAGTTTCTTTATATGCTCAACTAGTACTAGCTAGCCCAGGGACTATTTTGCAAAACTGTTAAACATTTTGAAAGTTTCCATTGATGAATATGTAAGTTTTGATGTTTGATGATGAAATATGAAATCTTGTTGTTAGATTTACATATATTGTGAAGTGATTTTGAGTAAAAATGCAAAATAGGGATTTATTTGTGAAAATGTGAAAATGTGTGGTTAAATGTATGAATAAATGAAAAATGTGGGTTGATATGTGTATTAGGGAAATTTGGCTAGCATGTGAATGGATTAAATTGCATTAATTTGTGATTTTGTGTAAAAAGGACTAAATTGCAAAAAAGTGAAAGTTTAGGGGCTAATGTGTAAATTAGCTCAAATGTATATTTTGGATTGAATTGAATAAATAGATGATTAAATAAGTCAATTTTGAATATATTTAGATCAAGAAAGGAGAAATGCGGACTTAGATCGGAGAAAGAACAAAGTTACGGAATAGTTGACTCGATTCACCGTTTTAACAACCGAGGTAAGTATGCTTTAAATATAATTATGCTTTAAATGCTTTGATATTGCATAAATTGTGTACACGAGACTACAATCATGTTTGACGATAATTTTACTATGTATGGCACTTAGTGTGCGAGATTGAGATAACTTCGGCTATGTATGTCACTTAGTGTGCGAGACTGAGATAGCTTCGGCTATGTATGGCACTTAGTGTACGATACTGAGATAGCTTTGGCTATGTATGGCACTTATTGTGTGAGACTAAGATAGCTTCGGCTATGTATGGCACTTAGTGTGCGAGATTGAGATAGCTTCGGCTATGTATTGGCACTTAGTGTGTGAGAATTCGAGTAATCAACATTATTCCGTTTGATTATGAGATTATTATGGATTGGTATAGATATGTATATGAATCATACGAGCCTTAAATCAAAGAAGTTATGAGGTTTGCATATAAGCATATGATTAAGTATGTGGAAGGTTTGTTAGTAATTATGAATTACAAGTTAACAAGTTCAAATTGATGATTTGTGTATTTATGATTAGTTGAGTTTATTTCATACAAGCTTACTAAGCTATAAAGCTTACTGTGTTTATTTTTCCATGTTTTATAGTGAATTTCAAAGCTAGCTCAGATTTGGGGATGATCGGAGACATTGTCACATAATCCAACCATTATTTCGGTACTTTTGAGCTTATGGTTTGGTCATATGTCATGTATAGGATTATGGTCATTTTGGTGTGTATTTTGGTAGTGAGTTTTTCCATTAGAGATGGCTTGTGAATGATCATGTTTTGGTTTGTATATATAACCATGAAAGTTGGCTTGTGTTGAACCATGTGTAAATATATAAATATATGGCTTATGATTTGAGTTCATAAATAGGTATATGTGGCTTGTATATTATAATTATGGAAGTTATTTTATTGATATTGGAGTAGTTATATGCTTATGATCTTGATGCATAATGATGCATATTTGGAAGTGTATAAATATTTGAATGGTAAATGTGAAGTTTGGTATAAATGGTATGATATGTTTTGTGATTAGTATGCATAGAGAGTGAGAGTAGTAAATGTATATGAGTTAAGCTTGAATTGGTTGGTTATAATGTCATATTACGCTATGTTGTGGTACTATTTGGGTTGATGTAGGTACATTCAAATGTGGGTGGCAAATTGGCTTGGTAAGTAGCCTATTTTTGTCCACGCGGGCGTGTGTCTCAGCTGTGTATGACACACGGTGATGTTACACGGCCGTGTGTCCCCTGGTGTTGAAATTGAAATGAAGTCAGTATGCTCCACATGGTCTTACACACGGGTGTGTGATCGGCCGTGTGGCCTAAGCCAGTATACCCCTAATTTGCACACGGACTCACACACGGGAGTGTGACTTGGACGTGTTGCATAAGTCAGTATACCCTATAGGTTTGGCACACGGGCATGTGTGGCCACTTCGAAGGGCACATGGGCTAGGCACACGGGTGTGTGGTTGGCCGTGTGACCCAAGTCAATAAGCTCACTTGTTTGGACACGGGGTAGGACACGAGCTGGAACACGGCCATGTGCTTCCATTTCAAATGTTCACATGGCCTGAGACACGGGCGTGTCTGGTTGCCGTGTGAGACACACGGCCTAGCCACACAGGCATGTGTCCCTTGTTTTGATAAAAATTTTCTAAGTGTTTAAAAATTTCCTAGGTTATCGGTTTAGTCTCGAACCACTCTCAATGCATGTTTAGGGCCTCGTAGGCTCGTATTAGGATAAATTGATTGTGATTGAATGATGGTTGCATGTATTGATTAAATGTAAGAGAAATGTATGTTTAAATGTGTTGAAAGTCTGGTAATGCTTCGTAACCCTATTACGGTATTGAAGACGGGTGAGGGCTGTTACATTTATTGGTATTAAAGCTACGGTTTAGTCGATTCTAGGACTAACGTAGCGTATGTGAGAGTTTAGCTATACATGCCATATATAAACTGTGATAGTGTGATGACTCCTAACATTTAAATTGTGTTTTCGTATAGTAATGTATTCCAATCGAGCTATAACTGATGAGGTTGAAAGTAATGCGCCCGCTCTCACTCAAGGGACAGTGCTGTTTGATTCTAGACCCATAACGGGCAGCCAGGAAGGAGAGGCTAAAGAAGCCTTCTTCCATATGATGAACAAATGGTTCACGCAATATATCCAAACGAACCCAATTACTCAACAACCTCCATCCCCTCCTAATCCCCAACCTATACCCGTAACTTCTCAAGTTATGGAACTTCAAAGACTGAAAAAGCCGCCGGTTGATAAAATTCGTAACTACAAGGCCGACGAGTTCAGAGCTACTGTTGATGATGATCTAGAGAAAGCTGAATTTTGGCTTGAAAACACTATTCGAGTATTTGATGAACTTTCGTGCACGTCAGTTGAATGTTTAAGGTGTGCCATTTCCTTGTTGAGAGACACAGCATATCAATGGTAGAATACCTTGGTGTCTGTAATACCGAGAGAGCAAGTGACCTGGGAATTCTTTCAGATTGAGTTCCGAAAGAAATATATAAGTCAGCGATTCCTTGATCAAAAGCATAAAGAGCTTCTAGAGTTGAAACAGGGCCGAATGACTGTGACAGAGTATGAAAGAGAATTTGTACGGTTGAGCAAGTATGCTCGGGAATATGTTTCTACTGAAGAAATTATGTGCAAGCGATTCGTCGATGGATTGAACGAGAATATTAAACTTCTTGTTGAAATCTTGGAATTGAAAGAATTTGTTTTTTTGGTCGACAGAGCTTGCAAAGCTGAGGAACTTAGCAAAGAAAAGAGAAAGGCTGATTCAGAGGCAAGAGATTCGAGAAAGAGATCGATGAGTAAACCTTATCATTCCTTGTCGAAGAAATCCAGAGACTATTTTAATTGATCAACAACTTCAGCGGGATATTCCAATAGAGATCGTGGAAAGCAATACACCAGCCATAAAGCTCAAGCTACGGCATTATCGAGTGTTGGCAACGTAAAAGACATCAAACTCGAGTGTCAACAGTGTGGAAGACGACATTTTAGAGATTGTTGGGTGAAAAATAATAATAGAGCTTGTTACAGTTGTGATTTACTAGATCACTTTATCCGAAATTGTCCTGAGTTAAATGAAAAAGATAAATCTCAGAATGCAAGATCAAGCAATACAGTTACTTGAGGGAGGCCGCCAGGAAAAGCGGGAAATGCAAGTTGTAATCGTGGTACAACAAGAGATTCTACAATGAGATATGAGGCCAGAGTACCTGCTAGAGCTTACGTTATTCACGCTCGTGAAGATGCGTCATCACCATGTAACACCCCTAACCCGTCTCCGTCGTTGGATTAGGGTTAAAGGTATTACCGGACATATCTGAAACTTTTACAGACATTTCATAATACAATTCATCAATCGCAATCAAGGTGTCCCTTTTATAGGTCAACGAGACTTTAATCATGCTTTAGAATAGGGTCGGGACTAAACTAAACACATATGGAATTTCTCAGAAATTTAAAAACTTTTCTAAGTTACAGAGGTCAAATGCCCGTGTGGGCAGGCCGTGTGCCTCCCACGGCTACTAGACACACCCATGTGTTCTGGCCGTGCCAAAACAGAGCATGTATACTGACTTATCCATATGGCTACCAGGCACGCCCGTGTGCCATGGCCGTGTAAAATTAGGCTAGCTACTGACTTGTTCACTTGGCCACCAGGCACGCCCGTGTGCCATAGCCGTGTATGCAAAATAGGCCATTTGCAAGGCCAAAATGCCACCCACACTTGGGTCAACCTTAGAAGAAATATAACAATTCATTTCATGTATAATTGACAACCAAAGACATGTCAAATTAATCAACAAATCTCCACATTCAATCTCATTTCCAATCATACCAATTTTCACAACTAAAACACATATACATTCAAGCATGATTCATCTACATTTACCTTTCAAATAATCATTCCTTTGATCAAACTTACATATTCATAATGCATTCATATGCTTACCATTGCCTTGACCATTTCATTTGCTAACAAGCCATACCAAAACATACATCATGTATCATATTCACTCATGCATATTACCAACATTTATTTAACCACATCTCATGGCTATTTATACACATTTCAAACATAATCCAAAATGACTAGCCTATACATGCCATATTTAATTATATACACATTTCAAAAGTACCAAAATGAGTTTGAATAGTGTGATGACGATCCTCGACGGTCCCCAAGACTCTCGTAGCTTTAAAAATCTATAAAACAGAGTAAATACACACACAGAGTAAGCTTTCAAAAGCTTTGTAAGCCATATACAAATAAACTTAGCATAAAAATGCACATAACCATATTGATACAATGACATTAATGTTTCTCAATACAAATTCATCATATATTCTTTGGCTCAATTGCTTAGCCATAGTTTTCCACATTCTTCAACTCAAATATCACATTTACACATGGCTCATTCAAGCATATCTTCACATATTAACTCATCATTTCAATACACATATTCATCTTAGTAAGTTCATATAGACACTTACCTTTCATAAACACATAGTGTACTTTTCAAACGTACTTGAAACAGATATACAACTCACATAGTCGTTCATTTCTCGGACTTGCCCGTTGAACCGTTCAGAATCTAAATAGGATACTCAGAGTGCTCGGAATAGTCGTACAATGCCAACGTCCCAGACATGGTCTTACATGTAATCAGATATCGATGCCACTGTCCTAGATAGGGTCTTACACGAATCGATATGATGCCAATGTCCCAGACATGGTCTTACACGTAAATCTCATCTCGATGCCAACATCCCAGACGTGGTCTTACATGATATCGCATAACAGACACTTATGTCATGACATACGTAATTCCTATCTATTCCTAGGTTCAAACGGGACTTCTCGAATGTTATCAACTTGTCGACTTATTCGTAACTCGTATTTCACATACACTCCATCTCAGTGGATATTCATAGCAATTTAAATTCCATATATACACAATTAGTTCAATGCAAATACATTTATTTGTATATCGACTTATCTCGGATTCGGATATTCGATTGAATTCGGTTATTCGACTACTTTCACTTTCCCGCTATCTAAGTCCGTTTTCTTTGGTTCTTGATTTATACATATTCAAATTTAATCCATTTATTCACTAATTCATTCAATTCAATCCAAGCACACATATTTAGGGAAGTTTGAAATTTAGCCCTCACATTTTCACATTTGGACATTTTAGTCCCTATTTCACAAATCACAAAATCACCATATACCCATGCTTAGCCTGTTGGATTGCCGGTACCCCTATGGCGCAGCAGAAAAAAATAATTTCAGCGATCCAAACCATGGTTCTATGTGCGAGGAACGAATCGGGGTGAAATAATGGTTTCGAAACTACCGAAACTTCAATCTGAGTAGACAGCGACGTCTCGGCAACAAGAATTCTGATCTACTATCGAACCAAGCCGCAACCTTTTATGATTTCAGCCTCTACGTAATCCACCCAGTTGACGATGAATGGAGAAATCTCCAAAACTGTTTTTGGAGGTTTCTTCACTTGACGGCTGTAAGACCTCACAAGCAATTTTTTAGGTTTTCTTCAAAAGCTCTCTTATTAACTTATTACCTTTTATAATTGGTATATATATATTATGAATCATAATTAAAAATAAATAAATATAATAATGTTTTAACTGAAAATTATAATTACATTAATTATAACAAGGAATTCAGTAAACTATATTTATTTAAATTTATATATTAAACAAATTCATATATTAATAGAACTATGTTCTCATTATGTGTACAACATCCTTGTACATATAATATGTTCAATATTTGATTGCCCAATTAAATTAATTATTTAATTAATTTAATTCATGTGACAACCAAACACAATACCAACTATGTTTTATTCCGTTCATTTCAACCATAGGGTGTGACCCTGTAGGTTCTTGTAACGTTAGCAGTAATACTAGAATGATTCTAATGTTACAAACAATGAGTGGCATCTAGCAATGCATCATTGCTACCTAAGTTATAAGAAGTCATGATTTGACATAACCTTTTTGATTAACCTTTCATGCATTAATCCTTAAGTCCTTTATCTCTGGAATGGACACAAGTCATGGAATAGTCACACTTGCATAGTCCATCCCATGTTTCTTGATATTTTGAATAGACTATGATATACAAATTAGTATGACATCTCATATCAACTTATTTGAGCATGACCATGCATTTCTAGTCTCACTCAATCAAGTGGCCTAAGACATTACTCCCATTATGTAGGAGGGAGTTATCTTATATTGATCAACCATATCCCTCTACATAGATTATGGTATATCCAACATCAGCCTTTATAGAACAACCAGTTACGGTGTACGTTTGACTGTATCAAAATATACAACTCACGATGTTGGGATAATGATGATCTCAAGTCTGAGGATCATATACATATTAACCACTATGAGTAATGTTGTGACAATTACATAATAATCCAAGAAACATACTCATAGCGGGTCAGTCCAATATGTTGTTCTCTAACACACATGTTCATGCATTGATTTTGACACTCCATATCAATGACAACTCTTTATCATCAATCAACTACATGTTAGTCTTAATGCATTATTGTTGTCCTAGTCAACAATAATACTTGACTAAGGATCTTTTAAGAATAATCATATTATTCTCAGGACATTATTATAAAACAGTTTATTTGTACACACAGGAAAAAAACTGAAATAATAATGACAACGCTTTATATTAATAAACATGGTAAATCAAGTATGTTATTACAACCATCTCATATTGATCTTTGGGCATACTCTTACACCTAGCACACGGCCGAGCACACGGGCGTGTGAAGCCATTTCAAAGGGTACAAGGCCTAGCACACGAGCATGTGGCTTGGCTGTGTGACCCAAGTCAGAGAGTTACACGTGTAACACCCCTAACCCATATCCGTCGTCGGAACAGGATTACGGACTATTAATAGAGTTTACAGAATAATTTTATGTAATTCATGTCATTTACTATTCATGTCTGAAACTAATCATATTGTCCATTATATGGAAAATTGATGCCCAATTTAAACATTTAAATCGAATTGGGACTGAATCAGAAACTCAGAAATTTTTTTGTAAAATTTAAAAATTTTTCCTAGATGCAGGGCACACACGCCCATATGGTCAAGGGACACGCCCGTGTAACCATAGGACACGCCCATGCTACAGGCCGTGTCCAACCCGGTGTAACTCTCTAACTTATGCCACATGGCCAACTAAACGTCCGTGTACTAGGCCATATGGCATAAGTCAGAGAGTTACACGGGGTTGGACACGACCTATATCCATGTGGTCAATTTAATTTTCATAAATTATGTGTAACACCCCTAACTCGTAACCATCGCCAGAATAGGGATTAGAGGCATTACCGGACATATCAAAACTTTTACGACCATTTCGCAACACAAGAGACATCTTCATCATATCATAGCAAATCATATATATATAGTCCCTTTAAAAGGTCTACGAGGCCTTAATCATGCATTGGGAAGGGGTCGAGACTAAACCAAGCTCATACAAAGCTTTTTCGAAAATCAAACATTTTTCAAAGTTACAGAGGTCACACGCCCGTGTGGGCAGGCCGTGTGTCTCACACGGCATTAGACACACCCGTGTGTCTAGGCCGTGGCAAAATAGCGCATACATACTGACTTGTCCACACGGCCGAGGATACGCTCGTGTGCTTTACCCGTGGGCAACACTGACTTGATTCACACAGCTTGTCACACGCCCGTGTGTCTTGCCCGTGTGCGAGTCTGACTTACTTCGAAATGCAACCTTAAGAGACACGGTCGAGACACACGCCCGTGTGCTTAACAGTGTAGGCAAACATAAGCCATTTACAAAGCCAATTTGCCACCCATTTTAGGGTCAACCCTACAAGCATAAACAAGCAACATTTCATACTCTAAAAGCAACCAAAACATACCAAGAATGACCATCTTTTCTAACCATTCATGAGAATATCAAACATATCAACTTGTATACAGTTCATCTTATAACAACCTCAAACACTTCTATGTAAAATCCCTCCAAAACTTACCAACTCAATATACCAACTATTCATATTAAATATACTAATTTTGCATCACAAAAAATAGAATAAAAATTACCATATTCACATCCATTAACAAGCCATATCACACAGCTTATATATACATCTCAAAACATAATATAATACTACTAGCCTACATATGCCATACTTAAATATGTACACATTCAAAAGGTACCAAAATATAGTTCGATAGTGTGGAGATGATCCTCGACAATCCCCGAGCTTTTTGTGGCTTTGATAACCTATAAAATGTAACACCCCTAACTTGTAACCATTGTCGAAATAGGGATTAGAGGCATTACCGGACATATCAAAACTTTTACGATAATTTCACAACACAAGATACATCTTCGTCATATCATAGCAAATCATATATATATATATATATATAGTCCCTTTAAAAGGTCTACAAGGCCTTAATCATGCATTGGGAAGGGGTCGGGACTAAACTGAGCTCATACAAAGCTTTTCTGAAAATTAAACATTTTTCAAAGTTACAGAAGTCACACGCCCGTGTGGGCAGGCCGTGTGCCTCACACGGCATTAGACACACCCGTGTGTCTAGGCCGTGGCAAAACAGGGCATACATACTAACTTGTCCACACGGTCAAGGACACGCCCGTGTGCTTTACCCATGGGCAACACTGACTTGATTCACACAGCTTGTCACACGCCCGTGTGTCTTGCCCTTGTACGAGTTTGACTTACTTCGAAATGCAACCTTAAGAGACACGGTCGAGACACACGCCCGTGTGCTCAACTGTGTGGGCAAACACAGGCTATTTACAAAGCCAATTTGCCACCCATTTTAGGGTCATTCCTACAAGCATAAACAAGCAACATTTCATACTCCAAAAGAAACCAAAACATACCAAGAATAACCATCTTTTCTAACCATTCATGAGCATATCAAACATATCAACTTGTATACAATTCATCTCATAACAACCTCAAACACTTCTATGTAAAATCCCTCCAAAACTTACCAACTCAATATACCAACTATTCATCTTAAATATACTAATTTTGCATCACAAAACATAGAATAAAAATTACCATATTCACATCCATTAACAAGCCATATCACATGGCTTAATATACATCTCAAAACATAATATAATACTACTAGCCTATACATGCCATACTTAAATATGTACACATTCAAAAGGTACCAAAATATAATTCGATAGTGTGGTGATGATCCTCGACAATCCCCGAGCTTTTCGTAGCTTTGATAATCTATAAAACAATGCAAACACACAAAGCAAGCTTTCAAAAGCTTAGTAAGCCATATACAAATAAACATATCATGTAAAACATTTAAAACCATTTCATTCACATGATCTTTAGCATAGCATAATAGCAAATTCATATTTCTTTTTTGGCTCAATTATTTCTAACCACATACTTACCAACAAACCACATCTCCACGTATTTCAATAGATTATAACACATTTTTAAATAACATATCTTATCACATTAATTCCATACATTTATCTCAATTCCACAATCTCACATATACTTACTTTTCATACTCAAACTTTGCATACTCTTCAAACATATCTGTATCGAATACACATTTCATATAATCATTCAATTATCGAAATGGCCGTTGAATCGTTCGGAATCAAAATGGATACTTGGATTACTCGGAATACTCGTACAATGCCAACGTCCCAGATGCGATTTTACATGTAATCTGTAACAGCCCCGTTTAGACCCTAGTCAGAATAGTGGTTTTGGGACCACAAATTCGAGGTTAGAAAAATATTTTAATATTATTTTTAGTGTTTACAATATGTGATTAAGCATGTGTGAAAATTCTGTGTGAAAATTTTATCGATTGTGTGTCATATTGTGAAAAAGGACTTAATCGCAAAAAATGCAAAAGCTGTGTGCTAATTGTTAAAGTGCTTAATTGTCATGTCTTATTAAATAAGAAGTCGTTATGTTGTAATTAGACCCTTGATAGTGGGGATGGACAATTATGGACATTAGTTAGTGGATTTTTAATGTTTAAATCAAAGGTTAAAATGGTAAATGGCATATTAATGTATAATAAGTAAAAAAAACATGAATTAAAAGCCATTATCATGTTCATATTGCTGAAAATAATAAGAAAAAGAAAGAAAAGAAGCCAAGCTAGGTTCGGCCATGGGTTTTGCTTGATTAAGGTATGTTTTTGCTTCGATTTTTCATAATTTTTACGTTTTTGTGATCGTTGCTTTGTGTTCTATCAAGCCCATGTCTTAGTTTTAGAATTTTTTAGTGATTTTGTAAGATTGCATTGATGAATTCTTGAGCTTTGTGATAGTTGATGTTGAAATATGAAAGATATGTGATAGATTAACATATTTTGTCTTTGAATTTTTAATGAATTTGAGTATTATGGGCTAAATTATGAAAATGATAAATTGAAGGGCTAAAACGTGAAATAAATGAAATATGTGGGCTTGTATGAGCTAGGGGAAAATTCGGCTAAGTAAGAGTATAGTGAAATTATGTGTATTTAATGATTTTATGAAATAGGGACTTAAATGTCGAAATGTGAAAATGTTAGGGCTATTTTGTAAAATACCCTAAATATGTGTGTTTGGATTAAATTGAATGAATTGGTGATTGAATGAGTTGAGTTTAATAATATATAGATCAAGAAAAGAGAGATTTGGATCGAGATCGAGGCAAAGACAAAGTGCTCTATTGATCGACTTGTTTCGTTATTTCTACGTCCGAGGTAAGTTTGTGTATGATACGAATTGTTTAAATCACGTTTATGTGTTATGTAATGAATAAATATGTAGTTGATGAATTAGTAATGTTATATGTGGATTTGAGAGATGTGGCACTAAGTGTGCGTAAATAGAATTGATATAGCGGTGATCGGCACTATGTGTGCGAAATAAAGAAAGTATCAACTATATTGATTGGCACTGTGTGTTCAATACCGAGTCAAATTTGGTTTAATGAAAAGGCACTAAGTGTGCGATGATATTAAAGCTTAGGCCAGGAAATTGGCACTAAGTGTGCGAGTAAATTGAATGATTAATGAAGATTGAACGAATTGTGGTATTGAACATCGAGTAGCAAAAGTGATCATTAATTAAGTGTTGACACAGGTATGTACAGAACCTATGTGGTTGATGGTATCGTATATGGATAAGTGGATGATTATGTGAGTAACAACTATGAATGAGATTGTATAACATGGCGAATTGAACCACGTGATAGTTTATTTTGTATATTGAATTCGATTTGTTAAGTTAAACATATTATATGTCGAACTTACTAAGATTTAAAGCTTATTGTGCGAAATTCTTCTCTGTTTTACAGTATCATTAAGCTAGCTTGGATCCAGGGATCGTCAGCGACTCAATCACACTATCGGTCATCTATTTGGTACTTTTGGAAATTGTATATTTGGTATATGACATGTATAGGCTAGTGATTATGGTATGTTTTAATATGTATAGTTCTTGCCATGTGTTATAGCATGAAAGTTAAATGCCTTTAGTATGTAAATGTGGTTATGTGAATGATCATTATGTTTTATGCTTGAATTTGTTGTGGAAATGATGGCTAAAATGTATGCTTTGGATGCATTTTAGGTATGATTTTGGAATGGTTTGATGCTTGTAGGTGTGACCCAAAGTGTGGGTGGCAAATTGGCCTTGCAAATGACCTATATTTGCCCACACGGTTGAGCACACGGGCGTGTGGCTCGATCGTGTCTTTTAAGTTTGCAAATCAAAACAAGTCAGACTTGCACACGGGCCAGATACACGAGTGTGTGACAGGCCGTGTGAAATAAGTCAGTGTCGACCACGGGTTAGGCACACGGGAGTGTCTTCGACCGTGTGGACAAGTCAGTATGTATGCCCTGTCTTGCCAAGGCTTGGACACATGGGTGTGTTTGAGGCCGTGTGAGGCACACGGCCTACCCACACGGGCGTGTGACCTCTGTAGCTTTGAAAAATGTTAAGTTTCGGAAAAATTTTGTATGAGCTCGGTTTAGTCTCGACCCCTTCTTAATGCATGTTTAAGGTCTCGTAGACCTTATTAAGGGACTTAATGATGTTGTTTGATTATGATTTAATATTGTATGAACAATGAAGGTTAAAGGTTTTGATTTGATCGGTAATACCTTATAACCTTAGTTCGGTAACGGATACGGGTTAGTGGTGTTACATTTTATTGGTATCAGAGCTACGGTTTAGTCAATTCTAGGACTAACGTAGCGTGTGGGAGTCTACTTATACATGCATATATATGCCTGTGATAGTGTGATGATTCTTGGCAATTAAAAATGTGTTTTTATATAGCAAATGGATCTCGATCAAGCAGTAGCTGACGATGTCAAAAGTAATGTGCCTACTCTCGCTCAAGGGACAGCGCCGGCTGAATCAAGGTTGATAACTAGTAGTCATGAGGGGGAGGCAAAGCAAGCCTTCTTCCAAATGATGAGTGAATGGTTTACAGAGTTCGTTCGAACAAATCCGACTACTCAACAACCTCCACCCCCGCAAGTTCCTATAGTGCCACAAGTTGTAGATCCGATCCGATTGAGTAAACCTCCTGTGGATAAAATTCGAAAGTACGGGCTGAAGAGTTCAGGGCCACAGTGGATGATGATGCTGAGCGAGCTGAATTCTAGCTTGAGAATACCGTAAGAGTGTTTGATCAATTATCATGTACTCCTGATGAATGCTTAAAATGTGTTGTTTCATTGTTGAGAGATACGACATATCATTGGTGGAAGACATTGATATTAGTGGTTTCGAGAGTAAGAATCACCTGGAATTTCTTTCAAGCTAAATTTCGGAAGAAGTATAAACGTAAAGAGTTTCTAGAGCTGAAACAAGGTTGTATATCTGTTACGGAATATGAACATGAATTTGTGAGATTGAGCCAGTATGCGAGAGAATGTGTTTCAATAGAAACTACTATGTGTAAACGATTCATCAAAGGTTTGAATGAAGACATTAAACTTTTGGTTGGAATTCTTGATTTAAATGAATTTGTAGTATTTGTTGAGAGAGCCTGCAAAGCTGAGGAGCTTAGTAAAGAAAAGAAGAAAGTGGATTCAGAGGCTAAAGACGAAAGAAAAAGGTTGATGAGTAAGTCGTATCATTCTTCGTCAAAGAAATTCAGAGATGCAAATAATTGCTCAAATGTTTCGTTTGGACATTTGAGTAGAGATTGTGTGAAACAGAATACTGGTCCTAAAACTCAAACTCCAATTAAATCGAGTGTTGGAAGTGTCAAAAGAAACAAGCCTGAGTGTAGACAGTATGGAAGATGTCATATCAGAGAATGCTGGGGCAAGTATAATAACAGAGCTTGTTACAAATGTGGATCACGAGATCACTTTATTCAGAATTGTCCGGAGTCAGCCGAGAAAGATAATGTCCATAGTGCGAGGCCGAGTAACACGACGGCTAAGGGTAGACCACCCAAAAACACTGGAAATTGAGTGGTGGTCAGAGAGAAACAACGGATACAACTGTGAGATCTGAGGCGAGAGCTTGTCCGAGCTTGCGTAATTCGCGCTCAAGAAGAAGCGTCATCTCCAGACATCATCACTGGTACTTTTACTCTTTTCGATACTGATGTAATTGCATTGATAAATCCAGGATCTTCTCATTCATATGTGTGTGCGAACCTAGTATCCAATAAGACTCCACCTGTTAAGTCTACTGAGTTTGTAATTAGAGTATTGAACCCCTTAGGCAAGTGTGTTCTGGTTAAAGTGTGCAAGAATTGTCCATTGATGTTTCAGGATATTTGTTTTCCGGCTAATCTGATGTTGCTACCCTTTGATGAATTTGATATAATTCTAGGTATGGATTGGTTAAAGCTGCATAATGATATTGTGAATTGCAAACTGAAAAGTATTGATTTGAGAAGTCAGAATGGTGAGATAGTTCGAATTGAATCTAGTGATTTGAATGGGCTACCAGCTGTAATATCTTCAATGAAAGCTTTAAATTATGTGAAAAAGGGATGTGAAGCTTATCTTGCATATGTGATAGATACAAAAGAGACAGAAAAGAAAGTTGAATCTGTGCCTGTAGTTTGCGAGTTCCCAGATGTGTTTCCTGAAGAATTACCGAGATTATCTCTGATACGAGAAGTCGAGTTTGGTATTGACTTAGTGCCGGGAACGACCTCTATCTCAATAGCTCCGTATAGAATGGCACCAATAGAATTGAAAGAATTGAAGTCTCAGTTGCAAGAGTTGACAGATAGAGGATTTGCACGACCGAGTTTCTCGCCCTAAGTGCTCCTGTGTTGTTTGTGAAAAAGAAAGATGGTATTATGAGGATGTGTATTGATTACTGACAATTGAATAAAGTGGAAATAAAGAATAAATATCCTCTACCGCGAATTGATAACTTGTTTGATCAGTTAAAAGGAGGTACAATGTTTTCGAAAATAGATCCGAGGTCGGGATATTATCAGTTGAGAGTTAAAGAATCAGATGTGCCAAAAAATGCTTTTAGAATGAGGTACGAGCATTATGAATTTTTAGTTATGCCTTTCAAACTAACGAATGCTCTTGCAGTGTTTATGGATTTGATGAACCGGATATTTAGACCGTATTTGGATCGATTTATCATTGTGTTTATTGACGATATTTTGATTTATTCTTGTGATGAGACGCAACATGCCGAGCATTTGAGAATTGTTTTACAGACTCTGCATGAGAAACAATTTTATGCAAAGTTTAGTAAATGTGAGTTCTGGTTACGTGAAGTTGGTTTTTTGGGACATATAGTGTCAGCTGCGGGAATACGAGTTGATCCAAGCAAGATTTCAGTAATTTTAGATTGGAAACCTCCGAGAAATGTGTCTGGAGTCCATAGTTTTCTGGGACTAGCGGGATATTATAGATGATTTGTGAAAGGCTTCTCGATGATTGCGACTCTGTTGACAAAATTGCTACGGAAAGATGTTAAATTTGAGTGGTCAGAAAAGTGTCAGCAGAGTTTTGAACAGTTGAAAGCATTGTTGACAAAAGCACCAGTGTTAGTTCAACCTGAATCGGGTAAAGAATTCATAGTTTACAGTGATGCATCGTTGAATGGTTTAGGCTGTGTGTTGATACAAGAAGGAAAAGTTATATCTTATGCTTCGAGATAGTTAAAACCGCATGAAAAGTACTATCCGACGCACGATCTTGAATTCGTAACTATTGTATTTGTATTGAAGATTTGGCGTCACTATTTGTTTAGTGAGAAGTGTCATATTTACATTGATCACAATAGCTTGAAATATTTGATGACTTAGAAAGAATTGAATTTGAGACAACGGAGATGGTTAGATTTGCTAAAAGACTATGAATTAGTAATTGATTATCATCCGAGAAAAGCTAATGTTGTTGCTGACGCTTTAAGTCGAAAGTTTTTATTTGCTTTACGAGCAATGAATACTCAAATAGATATGTGTGATGATGGTTTGGTTTTGGCTGAGTTGAAAGTGAAGCCAATGTTTATACGTCAGATTTGTGATGCCCAGAAAAGTGATGATGATATGGTGGCAAAACGAGCTCAGTGTGGTTTGAATTCTGATTCAAAATTTCGAGTTGATAGTAATGATTGTTTGAGATTCGGAGATTGGACTTGTATTCTGAGAAATTCAGAGTTGATTCAGTTGATTTTGAATGAGGCTCATAATAGTCGTTTGTCTGTTCATCCGGGAAGTACAAAAATGTACAATGATCTAAAACAATTTTATTGGTGGCATGGTATGAAACGGGATATCTCGGAGTTTGTTTCGAGGTGTTTAGTTTGTTAGCAAGTCAAAGCTGAACATCAGGTTCCATACAGTTTGTTACAACCAATCATGATTCCTGAGTGGAAATGGGAGAGAATCACAATGGACTTTGTGTCGGGATTTCCTTTATCTTCGAGAAAGAAAGATGCAATCTGGGAGAGAGTAGACAAATTAACGAAATCAGCTCATTTTATTCCGGTGAGAACAGATTATTCGCTTGATAAGCTAGCAGAAATGTGTATTTCAGAGATTGTAAGATTGCACGGAGTACTATTATCCATTGTGTCTGACAAAGATCCGAGGTTTACTTTGCAGTTTTGGAAGAAACTACAAGAGGCTCTAGGTACGAAGCTGCATTTCAGTACTACATTTCATTTGCAAACGGATGGTCAATCCGAGCGGATCATTCAGATTCTCAAAGATATGTTGAGATGTTGTATTCTTGAGTTTGAAAGTACATGGGAAAAACATTTGCCATTGGTTGAATTCGCGTACAATAATAGTTTTCAATCTAGTATTAAAATGGCACCATATGAGGCTCTCTACGGTCGTAAATGTAGGACTCCATTGTATTGGACTGAGCCCAGTGAGACACGGGGTTGATTAGATTAAAGAGACTGAACAGAAAGTGAAAGTTGTCCGTGACAGTTTGAAAGCGGCGTCAGATCGTCAGAAGTCTTATGCAGATTTGAAACGGAAAAATATTGAATTTGAGATCGGTGATAAAGTATTTTTGAAAGTGTCTCCATGGAAGAAAATACTTTGATTCGGCAGAAAAGGCAAATTGAGTCCGAGGTTCATCGGGCTGTATGAAATTATTGAACGCATTGGGCCGGTTGCTTATAGATTGTTGTTGCCACCTGAGCTAGAAAAGATCCATAATGTGTTTCACATATCGATGCTTCGACGAATACAGATCTAATCCATCGCATGTGATTGCTCCTACTGAGGTTGAAATTCAATCAGTTTATCTTATAATGAAGAACCGTTTCGAATTTTGGCACGTGAGATCAAAGAGTTGAGAAATAAGAGAATTTCTTTAGTGAAAGTGTTTTGGCACAAACATGGAGTTGAAGAGGCTACGTGGGAGCCTAAAGATGCTATGAGAGAGCAATATCCAAATTTATTCACTGGTAAAATTTTCGGGGACGAAAATCCCTAAGGGGGGAGAGTTGTAATAGCCCGGTTTAGACCCTAGTCGGAATAGTGGTTTTGGGACCACAAATCCAAGGTTAGAAAAATATTTTAATATTATTTTTAGTGTTTACAATATGTGATTAAGCATGTGTGAAAATCCTGTGTGAAAATTTTATCGATTGTGTGCCGAATTGTGAAAAAGGACTTAATTGCATAAAATGCAAAAGTTGTGTGCTAATTGTTAAAGTGCTTAATTATCATGTCTTATTAAATAAGAAGTTGTTATGTTGTAATTAGACCCTTGATAGTGGGGATGGACAATTATGGACATTAGTTAGTGGATTTTTAATGTTTAAATCAAAGGTTAAAATCGTAAATGGCATATTAATGTATAATAAATAAAACAAAACATGAATTAAAAGCCATTATCATGTTCATATTGCTGAAAATAATAAGAAAAAGAAAGAAAAGAAACCAAGCTAGGTTCGTCCATGGGTTTTGCTTGATTAAGGTATGTTTTTGGTTCAGTTTTTGTTAATTTTTACGTTTTTGTGATCGTTGCTTTGTGTTCTATCAAGCCCATGTCTTAATTTTAGAATTTGTTGGTGATTTTGTAAGATGCCATAAAGGAATGCTTGACCTTTGTGATAGTTGATGATGAAATTTGAAAGATATGTGATAGATTAACATATTTTGTCTTTGAATTTTTGGTGAATTTGAGTATTATGGGCTAAATTGTGAAAATGATAAATTGAATGACTAAAATGTGGAATGGCTTGTATGAGCTAGGGGACAATTTGGATAAGCAAGAGTATAGTGAAATTATGTGTATTTGATGATTTTACGAAAAAGGGACTTAAATGTTGAAATGTGAAAATGTGAGGGCTATTTTGTAAAATGCCGTAAATATGTGTGTTTGGATTAAATTGAATGAATTGGTGATTGAATGAGATGAGTTCAATATTATATAGATCAAGAAAAGAGATATTTGGGTTGAGATCAAGGCAAAGACAAAGTGCTCAATTGATCGACTTGTTTCGTTATTTCTACGTCCGAGGTAAGTTCGTGTATTATACGAATTGTTTAAATCATGTTCATGTGTTATGTAATGAATAAATATGTAGTTGATGAATTAGTAATGCTATATGTGGATTTGAGAGATGTGGCACTAAGTGTGCGTAAATAGAATTGATATAGCGGTGATCGGCACTATGTGTGCGAAATAAAGAAAGTATTGACTATATTGATTGGCACTGTGTGTGCGATACCGAGTCAAATTCGGTTTAATGAAAAGGCACTAAGTGTGTGATGATATTAAAGCTTCGGCTAGGAAATCGGCACTAAGTGTGCGAGTAAATTGAATGATTAATGAAGATTGAACGAATTGTGGTATTGAGCATCGAGTAGCAAAAGTGATCGTTAATTAAGTGTTGACACAGGTACGTACGGAACCTATGTGGTGATGGTATCGTATATGGATAAGTGGATGATTATGTAAGTAACGACTATGAATGAGATTGTATAACATTGTGAATTGAACCATGTGATAGTTTATTTTGTATATTGAATTCGATTTGTTGAGTTAAACGTATTATATGTCGAACTTACTAAGCTTTAAAGCTTACTGTGTGAAATTCTTCTCTGTTTTACAGTATCATTAAGCTAGCTCGGATCCAGGGATCGTCAATGACTCAATCACACTATCGGCCATCTATTTGGTACTTTTGGAAGTTGTATACTTGGTATATGGCATGTATAGGCAAGTGATTATGGTATGTTTTGAGATCTATAGTTCTTGCCATGTGTTATGGCTTAAAAGTTAAATGCCTTTAGTATGTAAATATGGTTATGTGAATGATCATTATGGTATGAATTAAAGAAGATGAAAATGTATGTTTTATGCTTGAATTGGTTGGTGGAAATGATGGTTAAAATGTATGTTTTGGATGCATTTGATGTGTGATTTTGGAATGGTTTGATGCTTGTAGGTGTGACCCAAAATGTGGGTGGCAAATTGGCCTTGGAAATGGCCTATATTTGCCCATACGGGCGTGTGGCTCGACCATGTCTCTTATGTTTGCAAATCAAAACAAGTCAGACTCGCACACGGGCCAGACACACGGGCGTGTGACAGGCCGTGTGAAATAAGTCAGTGTAGACCATGGGTTAGGCACACGGGCGTGTCTTCGGCCGTGTGGAAAAGTCAGTATGTATGCCCTGTTTTGCCACGGCTTGGACACATGAGTGTGTCTGAGGCCATGTGTGACCTTTATAGCTTTGAAAAATGTTAAGTTTCAAAAAAATTTGTATGAGCTCGGTTTAGTCCCGACCCCTTCTTAATGCATGTTTAAGGTCTCGCAAATCTTATTAAGGGACTTAATGATGGTGATTGATGATGATTTAATATTGTATGAACTATGAAGGTTAAAGGTTTTGATTTGATCAGTAATACCTCATAACCCTAGTTCAGCGACGGATACGGGTTAAGGGTGTTATGTAATCAAATATTGATGCCACTGTCCCAAACAGGGTCTTACACGAAATCATATACGATGTCAATGTCCCAAACATGGTCTTACATGTAATTCTCAAACCGATGCCAACGTCCCAGACGTGGTCTTACACGATATCACATATCAAAACCCTATGTCATGACATATGTACCCTAACTATTCCTATGGTTCGTACGGGACTTTTCAGACATTGATACATTGTCGAAACTTTCTCGAATTTCACACGTACATCTTCCATAGTCATTCATCACAATTCAATTTCATATAACATGAATAAATCAACTCAAATACATTTATTTGTATATAGACTTACCTGGTACAAATATGAACGGACAGAAATGACTACTCAACCACTTTCGACTTCCCCCGATCTAAATCTGTTTTCTTTGGTTCTTGATCTATACATATTCAAATTTAACTCTTTTATTCACCAAATCATTCAATTCAATCCAAATACACACATTTAGGGCATTTTACAAATTATCCCTCACATTTTCATATTTTTACATTTTGGCATTTAAGTCCTTATTTCATAAATTCACAAAACATACAAAATTTCATGTTACACATGTTAGGCCAAATGTTCATATACTTCATATAAGCCCATATATTTAATTTATTTTCCATTTTAGTCCTTCAAAATACCATTTTCACAATTTAGCCCAAAATAGTCAAATTCATCAAAAATTCAAAGAACAAATATGTTAATCTATCACATATCTTTCATATTTCATCATCAACTACCACAAAGCTCAAGCATTCATCAATGGCGTTTTACAAAATCACCAACTAACTCAAAAATTAAGACATGGGCTAGCTAGAAGATGAATCAACGATCACAAAAACGTAGAAATCATAAAAAACCAAAACAAAAACATACCTTAATTAAGCTATGCAAGTGCCAAATATCAAACCCTATTTTAAGCTATCTTCTTTGCTTCATTCGGCCATTAAAGATGATAAAATGGTCATCTTTATGTTTTATTTTATTTTAACATTACTTATTCTCTAATTTACAATTTTAACCTTTGATAAAAACATATAATAATACATAATGGTTGGTCATAAATGTCCATTAACCATATCAATGGTCAATTCAGCACTTAATAAGGACTCCATTTTAAAAAAGACACATCAACACTTAATCAATTAGAAAGGCACGTTTACATGTTCTGCAATTAAGTCCTTTTCTCAAATTAAGCATACAAACAATAAAACTAATTCACGAAACTTTCACACATGCTTAATCACATACTGCAAGAACAGAAAATAATATTAAAATATTTTTCTAACTCGGATTTGTGGTCACGAAACCACAATTCTGACTAGGGTCAAAATCAGACTGTTACATTAGATGCAGGTTTCACACGGCCAAGACACACGCCCGTATTCTAGGCTGTGTAGCACACACGGCTGAGACACACGGCTGAGACACACGCCTGTGTCTGTGCCCGTGTGCCTAATTCTGAGCATTTTGTTTCTCAATTTAAGATGCAGGGGACACATGGCCAAACTGCATGCCCATGTGCCAGGCCGTGTGTCACACACGGTCAAGACACACGCCCATTTGTCTACACGTGTGGACAAGATAAGGCCATTTCCTAGTCCTATTTCTCACCCAAATTTAACCTTCAACCTACAAGAACATTTGCATATATTTGCCAACCAATTCAAGTCATTTAATTCAAGCAAACATCATTAATATATATATATATATATATATATATATATATATATGAAATAGTATCACATATTCATTTGATTAAGCTTACCTTCTTGTGATGATTTATATTTTACTCTAATTCAATTTAGCTAAACCTTGTATATGTATGTATTAAACATTATATAACTTTATATTATCTTACCAAAATATACCATTACTACCTATTCGAATGGCTAGATTACAAACATCCATTTACATATCATATTGGTAAAATTAGCTTATACATGCCATTATGTCAAAGTAAGTTTTCTAGTTATACCAAAATAAGCTGGAGGATAGTGTGATGATACTCCGACTGATCTCCAACCTTTACAAGCTTTCGAGCACTATAAAACAAAGAAAAGAAGACCTAGTAAGCATTTAATGCTTAGTATGTAACAGTCTGATTTTGGCCCTAATCGAAACGGTGGTTTCGGGACCACGAATCCGAGTCAAAAAAATTTTTAAATATTATTTTTCGTGTTAATTATATGTGAATTAGCATGTGTGAAAGTTTCATATGAAAATTTGATTGTTTGTGTGCTTAATTAAATAAAAGGGCTTAATTGAGTAAAATGAAAAATTAGTGGTTAAATTCAAAAGGGTTGAATAATGGTTGTTCTTTTAATACGAAATTTTTATGATGCAATTTTACCCTTTAATTATTGAATGGACGGCACTAAGGTTACATTATATGGTTTTTATATTAAACATAAAAGTTATAATAATAAATAACATATTATAAAATTATTATTTTAAATAAAACATGAAAAGCTTGCATGTTCATCTTTCCATTGCCGAAACTAAGAGAAAAATAAAAGAAGAAAAGCTTTATAAGGTTCGGCACTTTGGAGGCTTAATTGGGTAAGTGATTTTGTTCGGTTTTCGATAATTTTTACGTTTTTGAGATCGTTGCTTAGTATACTATCAAGCCCATACCCTAATTTTAGAATTTGATGAAGATTTTGAGATATGTTATTGATGATTAGTCATGATTTTTGTTGTTAGTTGATGAAATATGAAATATATGTTTTAGATTAACATGTTTTGTAATAAGATTTTTGATGAAATTGAGTAATTAGGACTAAATTGCAAAAATAAATTTTTGAGGGACTAAAATGCAAAATGAATGAAATGTATGGACTTGTATGAGGACTAGCAATATTTGACCCTTAATGTGTATAGTCAAATTTTGTGTATTTTGTGTTTTGTGCAAAAAGGACTAAATTGTAAAAAGTGTGAAATGTTAGGGGCAAAATTGTAATTTGCCCATTATATTTTTGTTAGACTAAATTGAGTGTAATGGTGTTTAAATGAGGTTAATTTGAAATGATATAGATCAAGAACAAAAGAAATCAGACTCGGATCGAGGAAAAGCAAAAATAATTGAATAGCCGATACATAACATCCGTCGATATCTGAGGTAAGTTTTTAAGCAATCATGTTGTATGGAACTTATCTATATTGACGTACCTAAAATTTAATGGAAGTATGTATACTGATTTTTAATATAGCCGAATGTATTATTTATATACGTATAAAGTATAACCGAATGAGAGGTAGGTATATATGTCATTTGTTCACCCAAATGTGATGTGTATATGTATATATGTATATATATCAATCATATAGTCAAATGTTTATATAAATAAGGATTAAGTTTGGGAAATGCAATAATGTGCGAAATTGTATACCGAGCACTAAGTGTGTCAAATCGGTTGTTTAACACTAAGTGTGCGATAAGTTAAATGTAACGGCACTAAGTGTGCGATACGTTACAAGAATTTGGCACTAAGTGTGCAAGGTATTAGTATGACGACTATAAGCATGTGACATGTGATAAGGTTTTGGCATTGAGTGTGCAGGTTTACCGATCTTTTAATTTAATTAGTTAACGAAGGTGTTTAACAGAATAAAACGAACATGTATGCGATGATAAATCATCTTTTGAATAATAGGTAAGTTTTGGTTGTTGAAATGAAAATTATTTATTATACGTATTAATTTGTGATTTACACGGTTTGAAATGTAAGTAAGAAATTTAGTAGGTAATATATATATATATATATATATATATATAGACTTGTACAAATGTATATGTATTTGTTTTGAGATGTGGAATGGATTATAGATCTATGTGAAAGCTATTATTGAATGTGAGGATATTCGGCCTAAGGGTCTTGAAACGTGAAAATTTTCTAATATAATGTTTTAATGCATTGTTATATAATTGCTTATAACTTACTAAGCTGTTAAAGCTTACTTGGTTCTTGGTTGCTCTCATGTTTTAGATTTACTTTAGTGATCGCTACGTGCTCGGGGATCGTCGGTAAAGCTCGTCACACTATCATCATTATTTTGGTACCTTTTTGAGGTTAAACTTAATGTTTATGGCATGTATAGGCTATGTTATTTTTTTGAGTTATTCTAAATGGTGTGTATACATATATATGCCATGCGAATATGGCTAAATTGTAGTATTTTGGTCTTATGTGAATTCGGCCATGATGTTAACTTATTATGAAAATATAATTTCTGATGTGTATATTTTGGTTGTGCAAAATCGGTCATGATATACATATATGTGTATAATGAGTTTGGTTATATGTTTTAGGTTATTCATAAGATAGGTATGGTTTTGATAATTGGTTATGCTAATTATAAGAGATGTGATCGATTATATGTCTGAATGCTTTCGGCTATTGGTATTGAATTTTGGTATATTCTAAATTCGGTTAAGTAAGGTTTTGGTATATGTATATTTGGTTTTGATAATGGATGGTTTGTTTTATTAAAGAAATTATAAGCATGTGCATATTCGGCTATTGAAACTTCAATGACCAAATGAATAGTAACTTTGGCTTTAATGAAAGATGCTTATGTATGAAAGGTATTTGTAACATCCTTTAAGCGGGGTCTCTGCATTTTGTATGTGTTTGCATGTGTTGATATGCCTACTGTGTTTGTTTGGTGTGTTTTGGGGCCTAGGCATGACCTCGGGTTAGTCCTGGGTCATGGCCAAAAATTGTCTTTTAGCACTTAAGAAGAGGGAGCTAGGGGAATAGGAGTTAAAAGAATGTATTTGAGGTTTTAGACACAAGCAACCAGCTAGTAAAGTGGCAAGGGTGACGCCACTCAAGCACAAGGGAGGTGACGCCACAGGGAGCAAGAAGGACCTTGGTTCGAGTTGTAGAAATCCCTCTTTGTGCCTTTATTTTTGACGCCACAAGCTAGGAGGAGGAATGCTCTGGGAGGACTCTGTTGGATGGATATGGATTAAGTTGTCAGATTTAAAGTATGTGGAGAGGAGGAAATTTAGGAGGTTGACTCGTTCAAATGACTTTGAATGAATGGAAGGGAGAATTTTGTGGAGAAAAAGGAGGGGATTGAGTTGGGAAAGGTGGATAGCCGAATTTGAAGTGGGATAGGTAGGTGTGCAATCGGTTTTGGGGAATGGTAAGGAGAGGTGCCGAATTTGGGTTGCTTGGGGTGTGAATTTCGACATTTTGGGTGTGGGTTTATGTGCTTTTCGGTTGAGTTTCTTTCTTTTTGTGGGGAGTCAAACCGTAGCCTAAATTGCATTTTGTTTCTTTCTCTTTCGGCAACTTGGGCATTTGACCAAACCAAGTGTTGCCATTTCTTTGTAAAGAGCCGAAACTTACTTAGTCTCTCTCTCTTTTCATTTTCGGTTCTTCCATTGTTAGTCGAAACTTCCTTTATGCCGAATTCATCTTTGCTATACTTCTCATCTCCTTATTTTGTTCAAGCCGAAAGTTGACCACACATTTTCTTCTCCATCTCTTGCGATTTTCTCTTTCTCCCCTCTCAAATCCTTAGCCGAATTCCCCTCTTCTATTTCTTGTTTTCTTCTCCACCCTTACCATCTTCAAGAGCCGAAACTTGGTGAGTTCTCTTCTTCTTCTCTTCTTTCATGTACTTTGGCCGAATACTCTGCTAAGAAGTCTTTCTTTTCGTGCGATTTCTCCATCATCTTAGGTGTCGAAACTCTTTTCTTCATTTGTTCTCAAGCTGAATCCCAAACATTGGTCGGGTAAGATTGGTTATTTTTCTCTCTATTTCTTGTGATGTTTGGCCGAATCTTCTTCATAGCCTCACCCTCCCTTTTGGTTTCCGAATCCTCTACCTTTGGTGCTAGGGCCGAACCTTTGTAAAAGCTGGAAGGATTCCTTGCGTTAGGGTGCTTGGGTTTCGTTTGGTTCGGGGCTTAGATCTAGATCTTCTAGATCTTCGGGATTTGGTCGCCGACTTAGGTAAGTGCTTTAACATTTTGGGATCTGTTTTATATTCTTTCAAAGCCGAAGGCTAATTGTTTCTATGTGATAGTGGTTGGCCGATTGCAAGGGAGATCATCACGTAGTTTTGGGATTTGGGTTGGAAACCAGATCAGCTCTAGGTAAGGAGTTATCTTCATGTGTTATATTTTTGGGATTTTGTGGATAAGCCGAAGGGCCATTAGCTTAATAGTGTTGTGCTTGGCCGAGAGCAGGGGAGTGTTGTGACGTCATCTTGTGTGAACTTTCGGGGTTCATTGGTTGTGAGTTACGCTTAGAGCTTCGGGGGTTTCGTCGACTTAGTGACTGAAGGAGTTATGGACCCTGTTGTCAGCCGAACGTTAGGGGGGGTTGGATCTGAGACCCCAGCCCCTAAGTTCAAGAAGAGGGCAGTGTCGGCTGTTCGCGATTGGCCACCGGGGTGTGGGCCGGCATCAGAGCAAAGCAGTAGACAGATAGTGGTAGTGTCGATTAACGACAGTACCGACGTAGAGAGCATAGTCTTGCGCGTAATCAAGTGTGTAAACTCTTACACACTTTGTTAGTTTAATGATGCTTATTATGTTACTGTATAACCTCTGGTATTGGTGACTTTGCCTTGTGGGCATGAGCTTGGATTCCGGGTAAGTCCCCTATTATGTGATTTTATAATGCTATGCTATGCCTTAAATGCATGATACATGAAATTATTACATGTATGATATGTGCATGATGATGGTGGGATTGATGAGAGGAGGGGGATGATTTATTTGGACTGTCACCAGTGGTTTTGACCACAAGATGGGTTGGCCCCATCAGTTGATTTGTGACTACGGTCACCAGTGGTTTTGACCACACTATTAATATGATTTGTGACTAAGTCCCAGTGGTTTTGACCACACGATTGATATTTGTGACTACGGTCACCAGTGTTTTTGACCACATATGGATATTGTGACTCGTCCCAGTGGTTTGGTACCACAGTGGGTTGGCCCCACATGATATATTACGGGATTGTCATCAGTGGTTTTGACCACACGATGGGTTGGCCCCATCACTTGATATTTGTGACTTCGGTCACCAGTGGTTTTGACCACCAGTGGTTTTGACCACACGGGGTAGTTAAAGGAGATTGGATGGTTAGGTTATGGGGTGCATGATTTGCATGTTTTACTGATGATCTGTGTAAGTGCTTTAACTATCGGGTTGGGGATTTATACACTGAGTCTCGGTGACTCACCCCTTCCCTTATATTTTGCAGATGAGGCATAGATCGCGGATATGGAGCCGGGAAGGACTCGAGGTGGCCATGCAAATTTGTTTTCGGGTTTTTGACTTTAACTTATTATTTCGATTTATTTGATTTTCCTTAAATTGGGTTTTGGTTTTGTAATAAGGCCGCTAAGTTTATTTTGGGTTTTTATTATTACTTGCTTTTATTCTGCGTATAAATTGCATGTTGGATTTATGAATATGATAAAAATTAACCGGTAAAAAGCAAGGTTTTCTAAACTATATCTCTTCGGGTTTCCAAACGCTACCATCGGGTAACAAAGTTCATAACATAATAAAGAGGTAACTTGAATGCTTTTACAAACTCTAAATTTTTCAATCAACTTCAAAGGCAAATGGTTAAACTCTTCGCACAACCGCTTTTAATAAGAATCAAATGTTTTTCCTAGAATTGGTATTAACAAATGGGTTTCCAAACGTGTGTTTTCCAAATTTCCAAACACCTATAAGAAAATCTTAAGCAACACCTAATACTGAGTTTTCTAAACCTGTATGCAATGAAAGAGTTTTCACAAAATTTAACCGGCAACTTGTGTTTTCAAAACGTTTTACTCCGTAACATGACAGATTCGGTCGTGGAGTGTTGACCGGGTTTGGGGTGTTACAGTATTTTTGGGTTATATGTCTTGATTTAGTAAAGATATGTATGATTTATAAATAGTTCTTTTAGTAAGCTTAAACATGTTAGAATAGAAGCTGCAAGTGACTATGAGATTCGGCCTTAGTATATGTATTGTATTAATAAGTATGTAATGTGTCTTAGTAGATATATTGGGATATAAATAAATGTGTAAATGCCGTGAGAAGCTGAGAACATTATTGATGAAATGTTCTTTAGATTTAGATTATTGAATATGTAATACTTTATGCATATTCAGCTTTATGTGTTGCTTTAATAATTTGGTCATAATGTGCTTGTGTACTTGGCTATGAGACGTTTTTAAAATGGTTTGGTAAATGGTTGGCTGATTACATGCATGTGAGATAGGGTCTATGATAATGTTTTAAAATGTTCGATGAATGAAATGGTATATGTTAATTCTTATATATGAGAAAGTGAGTAAAATGTAATTGATGTATGTTCAATAATGAATTCGAAATTTTGATAGACATGCATGTGAAGATTATTTGATTCAAACTTGTATTAAAGAAGTATGAGATATGTATATTAATGCCTATTCTGGGTTAAGTTTAGATCGGTAATGCCTCGTAACTGTAACACCCCAAACTCGGCCCATGCGGTATGACCGGATCTGGCATGTCACACGAAGAAAGTGTATAAAGAACTTGTGATTCTTACTAAAGTTGACGTTATTTGGTTATAGTTAAGTAAACAAGTTTGATTATAAATATTCGATAAAAATACTACTAATCTCGAGAGATTGATTGGTGAATCGAAAATTGAACTAGTGAACTTTAAAACCGTGACTTTTTTAAAAAACGTTGATAAATTCGAAGGAAAATCCAAGTTAAATTATTTGTACATATTTGTTATGAAATCCGTTTATTATTTAATTTTGGAAAACCATTGTTTATGACTTCAGAAAATTCCCGTTTAAAACCATTCGTGGAAGATAATAAGTACGTCAAAACATAAAGCAAATTAAAAATCCTAGAGGCCTTATTACAACTTTAAACCCAAAATAGTAAAAGTAACGAAATAAAACGGAAAAGAAATTTTCTAAAGTTCGAAAATATCATTTCTAAAGTATGGCCTCCATCGAGTCATCCATGGCCCCAAGTCCTCATTACTGAGCATTACCTGCAAGGATTAAGAAAAAGGAGTGAGTTACAAGAACTCAGTGTATAATCCCCTTACCGTCATCCACTGGGCCTAAGCCCATTTACATAACAGTATTTAAATGAAATGAATGCAACCCAAGCCATCCATCCATCACACCACCGACCAGCTAATCACACCTGTGGGGATCAAGTCAACCCACCCCGCCGCTCACACCAATTTGCAGTCGAGCTGCTAACGCATAGTAATTTTGTGGCCAAGCCACCGAAATCACAGTTATGTACATTAATAAATGAATTGTGGCTATGCCACCAGGCTACACTTCTCTTCATACAATTTTTCCCACCCCATGCAGTATGTAAAGATGCAACATACATAGTACATTATCCAAATATAAATCAAACATTAAACTAGTAAAATATTTTGGTGAATCGGCCCATTAAAGTACTTAGGCAATTCGGCCCACTATGGGCAGTTTAATAAATTAGGCTATCGAAGGCATTTTGGTAAATCAACCCTTTAAGGACGTTAAAAAAATTCGGCCCGCTAAGGCATTTCGATAAAATGGCCCATTGAGGGCATTTTAGTAATTCGACCAATAAGGGCATTTTCGTAATTTAACAAGTTAATACTGATTTTGATAGATATTAGAATTAATGTTGTTTAAGCAAGTTACTCGATTCAAGCCATATTACAATTATTAAATTTGTAAGCAACAACGATCTATTTTTCCAACATGATGGTGAATCGCGAATCTACAGGATTTCGGTGTGAGATTACACACCTGATTACGATAAGAACTAACCCTTCTTGATCTTCGGCACCTATGTCACCATAACACCCGATTAACTAACAAAAGAGAGTGTCTTAATCCAATTCTAAATTAAACGATCTAAAGAAATGCTTACCCTTAGTATCGTGAACAACTACGATCGCACCAGAAGATGGTTCCCTTCCAAACCCTGGTGGAAAATCCCGAACTGCCGACACTGCCCTTCGTTTGAACTTGGGTAAAGGAATTATGGGACTGCTTTCCTTCTGTTCCCTTAGCGTTATTCCCTTCAACCGATTATCCTTTGCATCCATGAGTAAAAACCCGATTAAGTAATGTACCACAGTGAGATCGGCACACAAGGGGTTTCGGCTCTTACCACAGATTCTTAAAGTCCCCGACGATTAGAAAACAAAGAAAGGGATTTGTATTCTCCTTATGAAACTCGGCTTGATCAAAAGAGAGTCAAGTACGGGTAGATTCGGCTATAGCACAATGGTAGATGAAGAAAAAGATTAGTTGAAAAGAAAAGAAAGGAAAACAACAATGCCATCTTCCCTATGGAAATCACAAGATCAATCAAAAGAATTACGACAAAGAATCGCCTTACCTTGACTACCCACAAATCGACAAAGAAGAGTAAATCGATCAACTCCGATTAAATATCTACAAGATGCCGTCACAAAAAGAAGAGAGTAAGGGAAGTGAAGTTTCGGTCTAGAGATGAGACAAAACAGCCGAATATTAAGGGTCCAATATTCGGTCATGTAGAAGAGAAGATGAAAGGAGGAGAATGAAACCACTTACTCAATTCGGCCAAGGAAGAGGGTGCCCAACATGAAAAAAATGGAGAAGAGATAAAGTGTAAAAAGGTTCGACTATTTAGAGAGAAAAGAACAAGGGAGATTCGGCCATCATGTATTATTGATTAAAGAAAAAGAGGAAGATTGAAGAGACGGTAAGAAAGAAAAGAAAGGATGGTCAAGAGAAGTGTTAGAGGATTTCGGCTAACACTATGGAGGAGATGAACAAAAAGAAGGACTTATGTGTTTTTGGCAAGCAAGGGAAAAGGTTGGAAAAGAAAGCACAAAATGTTAAAAAAAAAGTAGAAGCTTTTCATGCACAAAACTTGCAAAAGACCTTAAGAAATTCCGCTCCCCTTTTCTCCCTACCAAAACCGTATACCCTTACCAAAAAGATCATAGTTGACCAAATTTTTTTCCCCATGCAACTCCTAAAATTCGGCCAACATTCCCCTTATCTCTTTCCTTATTTTTCTCCTTGATCTCCTCCTTACTCTTCTTCTTAGTCTTCTTTCCATTACTCATTCAAATGAATTTGAACGAGTCTTCCTTTCCTTTTTAAAGTCATGGCCGAATCTTACCATCTTTCACTTGATTAGCACAAAAATTAAATCCAAAAGTTGCAATAGGTGGGATTCGAACTCCACCCCTTAAGTCCCTTCATGTGACGCCTCACCACCTTACTACTAGCTCCTCTTGTGCTAACAAAATACTCACTTTTTCTCTTAAGTCTTGATGCCACTTACCTTCTCCCCCTTAAGTGCTTAAACACTAAAATTTCTACTAAGGCCCAACTCAACCCCAAGCCTTCTTAGGGCCCCTAAACATACACAACTAACATTCTTAACTAGCCTAACGCGTGGTATAATGTAAAACATAAAATCCTAAATTTCAGGATGTTACAGTAACCCTAATTTGGCGATGGATACAGGTTAGGGGTGTTACATAGTAATTTCGTATAATAAGAATTAAACTTACCAATTACATTCATTCAAACAAGCATATAAGAACATGATCCCCAACAAATTGATAAATCTGCCTAATCATATACACTCAAATGAGTTTAGTCAAGTAATTCACATGATACCAATAACATGGATGAGCTCATCATTTGGTAACTTTCATATTCATATTCTATATTACATGTGTATTTTGATAACAAATCATTTCAAGTTTAATTTAATCATATCAGAATTTTACCCGTTGAATTTATTTGAAATATCGATGGATACACTCATGAAGTACACTTCGGTGTACACTACATTCGCCAATTCATATCTAGAAGTACCCAATTAAGGTACATAATCGAGAAGCACACTCTTGAGCCTTGTAATAGGAAGCTTACACAGAGCCATTTCGGGAAGCTCATAAAGAGCTTATCGGGAAGCTTATCCGGGCTATATAACGGGAAAAGCTCATAAGAGCCATAATTGGGAAGTTCACAAAGAACCATATCAGGAAGCTCCAGATAGCCAATATCGGGATGTTCAAGCGAGCACTATCGGGAAGTTCACTAAGAGCCAATTTAATAGGAAGTTCACAAAGAACCTTTGATTGGGATGCTCATAAGAGCTAAGGTGTGTCCACAACAAATATAGGATCACAACATACCGGGACGCTTCGAAGAGCTATAACAGGAAGCTCACTGAACCATATAACAGGAAGTTCGAGAGGACTAATAACGGGATGCTCTTTCGAGCTATGGTGTGTTCGCAACATATGCTGGACTACAACCAATATGGGAAATTCTGTATCCACCGACTTTCATTTACTCAAACGGGATTTGACATTTATCACACATTATAGGATATTCAATCAATTTCACATACATGACAATTATAAATTTCACATATATAATATTTAATTCAAACATATAAATGTACACAATTTAGTGACACGAACTTACCTATGTACTTGTTTGTATACGAAATCTACTAATCCGAGACTTTTTCTTTTCCTCGATCTAGCTTCGAATTTGAGTTATCCGGATCTATATAAATGAATTTAATCATTAATTTAATCCATTTCGTACTCAATTGGATTCAATTTACATCATAGGCAAAATTACCATTTTGCCCCTAAACTTTTCATAAATTCCAATTTCGTCCCTAGGCTCGGACAATGAAATTCATGCAATTTAATCCTTATTCCAAGCCTAACCAAAAATTTCATATAACATTTACAGCACATGTATTTCACATAATTCAGAATATTTTTCATAACTTTTACATCTTTACAATTTAATCCCTAAATCATATTTTCATTAAAATTCACTTTGTAAAAGTTGTTTATCTATTAAGAACCTTTCATTTTCTACCATAAATTTCAAAATTTCAGCATATTCATCCATGGAAAAACTTCTATAATTTGATAACTTTTCAAATTAATCCCTAAAATAGATAAATTAAATCATCCCAATCTCAAAAATATAAAAATTACTAAAAACGAGATAAGAAAACATACCTAATTAAGCTTGATTAGTTTCCTTTCTCTCTCCTAGAGTTTCAATGGAATTTTTGGGGATGAAAATGATATAAAATGTTAATATTTTCATTTAATTATTTATCATCCATTAATTTTTCCACTTTCCAATTTAGTCCTTGCCTTTTTCTAATTTTCCATAGATGATTCATAAAAAAAATCTATTAACTTTTCTTTAATGGTCTAATTACCATATAAGGACCTCAAGCTTTAAATTCCATAGCTATTTGATAATTATAGCTACTAGAATTCAACTTTTGCATTTTATGCAATTTGGTCCCCTAATTAAACACATAATCGGTAAAATTTTCTTATCAAAAGTTTCATATGGCATTCCTATCATAATGCAGATCATGTAATAACACTAAAATAAAATTTCTTTCCAGCTCGAATTTGTGGTCCCGAAACCACTGTTCTGATTTCAATGAAAATGGGCTGTTACAACTCTCCCCCTAAGAATTTTCGTCCTCGAAAATCTTACCAGTAAAAAGATTCGAGTATTGCTTTCTCATGGTATCCTCCGGTTCCCAAGTAGCTTCTTCAATCCCATGTCGTTGCCAAATAACTTTCACTAATGCTATCTTTTTATTTCTTAACTCTTTTGTTTCACATGCCAGGATTTTATTCGGTTCCTCACTGTAAGTCATATCTGGTTGTATCTCAACTTCTTTTGGAGAAATAACATGTGAAGGATTTGATCGATACCGTTGTAACATAAACACATGAAAAAAATTATGAATTCTGTCGAGTTTTGGTGTAATGCTAATCGATACGCAACAGGTCCGATGGGTCGATGAACCGTGGACTCAATTTTCCTTTACGGCCAAACCGGAGAACTTTCTTCCAAGGTGATACTTTCAAGAATACATTGTCACCAACCTGAAATTCTATTTCTTTTCGTTTAAGATCGGCATAAGACTTTTGACGATCTGAGGCTGCTTTCAAACTATCTTGAATCACTTTCACCTTTTCTTCAGTTTCAAGAACTAAGTCAACTCCATGTATCTTGTTCTTACTGAGCTCTGTCCAATACAATGGAGTTCTACATTTACGACCATACAAAGCCTCATACAGTGCAATTTTAATAATGGACTGATAACTGTTATTATAGGCAAATTTAACTAAAGGTAGATACTTTTCCTAGTTACCTTCAAATTCCAAAATACAACACCGAAGCATATATTCTAAAATGTGGATTACATGTTCAGATTGTCCATCAGTCTGAAGATGGAATGCGGTACTAAAATGTAACTGTGTACCCAAAGCTTCTTGCAACTTATTCCAAAATCGAGATGTAAATCGAGGATATCTGTCTGAAAGCGTACAGGAATAAACTGTGCAGACTTTGTCAGTCGGTCGACAATTACCCAAATAACATCTTTATTCTTCAGAGATAGGGGTAATCTTGATACAAAGTCCATAGTAATTCTTTCCCATTTCCATTCTGAGATCGTAATTGGATATAACAATCCTGAAGGCACCTGGTGTTCAGCTTTTACTTTCTGACATATCAAACATTTAGATACATATTCAGAAATATCTCGTTTCATTCCCGGCCACCAATACATCTTTTTCAAATCATTATACATTTTTTATTATTACCAGGATGAATAGACATGTTACCATTATGAGCTTCAAATAGAATCTTCTATATCAGTTCTGAATTCTTCAGTACACATATTCTGCTTCTAAATAGCAAACAACCATCAAACCCAACTTGAAATTCTGAATCAGAAGTCAATTCACACTGTCTCTGTTTTGCTTGGAACTCCCTATCATCTTTCTGAGCTTCACAGATTTGTTGCAGAAATATCAATTTAGCTTTTAACTCATCTATAATAGAACCATCATCAAATAAAGATAACTGAGTGTTCATCGCTTGTAAAGCAAATAGGGATTTTCTGCTCAAAGCATCTGCAACTACATTGGCTTTTCCTGGATGGTAGTCAATGACAAGATCATAATCTTTCAATAATTCAACCCACCTGTGCTATCTTAAGTTCAAGTCTTTCTATGACATCAAATATTTCAAGCTCTTGTGATCAGTAAAAATATGACATTTTTCACCAAAAAGATAATGCCGCCAAATTTTGAGTGCAAAGACAATGGCTGCCAATTCTAGATCATGTATCGGGTAGTTCTTCTCATGTGGTTTTAACTGTCTAGAAGCATAGGCTACTACTTTTCCTTCTTGCATTAATACATAGCCTAAACCATTCAACGATGCATCACTGTAAATTACAAATTCTTTACCTGACTCAGGTTGAATTAGTACAGGTGCTTCTATCAACAAAGTTTTCAATCTGTCAAAACTCTGCTGACATTTATCAGCCCACTCGAATTTCACATCTTTTTGCAACAGACGAGTCATCGGAGAAGTTATCATTGAGGATCCTTTAACAAATCTGCGATAATATCCAGCCAATCCTAGAAAACTTCTAACTTTTGACACATTTTTCGGTGGCTTCCAATTAACAATGGTTGAAATTTTGTTCGGATCCACTCGGATACCTTCTGCAGATACTATATGTCCAAGGAAACCAACTTCTCGTAGCCAAAATTCACATTTACTAAAATTGGCATATAATTGCTTCTCACTCAGAGTTTGCAAAACTATTCTCAAATGTTCGGCATGCTCATTTTCATCTTGAGAATATACCAGGATATCATCAATAAATACCAGCACAAACATGTCTAAATGCGGTCTGAAGAATCTGTTCATCAGATCCATAAATACAGTAGGTGCATTTGTCAATCCAAAATGAATTACAAGAAACTCATAGTGCCCGTACCTGGTTCTGAAAGCTGTCTTTGGCACATCTGAATCTTTTACCTGTAGCTGATAAGAACTGGAACGAAGATCAATTTTTAAAAATACAGTGGCACCTTTCAACTGGTCAAATAGATCATCAATTCGAGGCAATGGATACTTGTTCTTTATTGTGACTTTGTTAAGTTGTCTGTCATCTATACACAATCTCAATGATCCATCTTTGTTCTTTACAAACAGAACTGGTGCACCCCAAGTTGAAAAACTAGGTCGAGCAAAGCATCTGTAAATCAATTCTTGCAACAGTGCTTTCAATTCTTTTAATTCTGTAGGGTGCTATGGATATCGGTGTTGTTCCCAGAACAATATCTATAAAGAACTCCACTTTTCTAACCGGTGGTAAACCAGGTAATTCCTCCGAAATACATCAAGAAATTCACAAACAACTGGCACTGACTGAATTTTCTACTCAGATACTTTAGTATCTAACACATATGCAAGATAAGCATCATATCCATTTTTGATATATTTCTGTGTTGATATAGCTGAAATCATAGTAGATAACCTATCCAATTTATCAGATTCAACGTGAAGTAACTCACCATTCTAACATTTCAACACAATGTACTTCTGTTTACAATCTACCACTACATCATGCTAAGTTAGCCAATCCATACCCAAAATTACATCAAATCATTAAAAGGCAGTAACATTAGATCAGTTGAAAAACAATAACCCTTTACCATCAACGAGCAATTTTTACAAATTTTATCCACCATAACATACTGGCCCAGGGGATTCGAAACTTTAACCACAAATTTAGTGAATTCAATGGGTAAATTTTTAACAGATACTAAATTCGTACATATGTATGAATGTGTTGAACCAGGATCAATCAAAGTAGTAATATTAGTGTCAAGAAGAGAAAATGTACCAGTAATAACATCAGGTGCAGAAGCATCCTCTCTTGCACATATAGTATATGTCCTTGCCGGTGCTTTGGCTTTAGATTTGTCTGTTGAATGTTTTGTCACACCTCGGCTACCACTAACTTTATTAGGGAGTCGAGGTGGTCTGCCTCTTGAAACAGGATTGCTCGGTTTAGAGGCCTGATGTAACACTCTAAACCCGACCTAGATGTTATGGTCGAATCTGGAAGTGTCAAATGAAATGGGGTTGAAAACCCTTGTTGTTAAGTTAAAACCATACAAGTTCATTAGCCCTTATCGCTATTATCAATTTCAAAGCTCTCATTCATTTAATCGCTTAGAGGTAAGACGTATTTGTAGCAGAAGCTCTAAAAATTGTTGTGTTTAGAAAACCGTTCAAGATTTTATAAAAACCCTTACTTTTGGTAAAATCTGACTTATATCGCGTTTTGCAGTTATAAAATCATAAAATCGCAGTCTAACCCAAATTAAAAGAAAACAGTCCGTAAAGTCTGATTTCCATAAAAACCAGAATAAACCAGACTATAAAAATTATATCGTAGCCATAATCAGTTCGAACAGATGGTCACCGAGGGGCTCTACAGCACCGATCCGCCTAAGACTGTGGATTGCCTGTATAGAATAAACAGAAAAAGTGAGTTTACATAAACTTAGTGTGTAACCCCACAGAATTAGGCATGCACACAACCAGAAAATGAGAATCAGTCAGTTACAGATTCGGGCTTAAGCCCATTACAGATATAGATACAGATGTGCAAATCAGAATCAGAAATCAAATATCCTACCCCCATCCTCTAAACACCATCTCCGACCATCCCTACACACCAAGGGGGGTTTAAAACACCCATCCAGCCCTACACACCATGTTGTACTGATGCGACACATAATAGATATAATGCAGCCATGCTGCCAGATAGTAAGCGTAAATTGCCTTTCAGAACATTTCCTCCAATATACATCATCCCATCCCCAATATCAGATACAGAAATAAAAAATACAGATAAACAGTCTAATATGCTCACATGCTTACTTATAAGCGTACATAGATAACAAATATACAGATAGTAGTACAAGTAGACGTGCATCAGTATACTAACCAGATCAGTATATCAAGCAATTAGATCATCAAGTTTAGGGTTTACTTAGCCCTTACCGACCCTACAGTAGGCCCACAATCGTTTGGGACGACCCGTGCAACCCTAGGGAAAAATTTAGACAAATGGGCTCGCAAGCCCAGATTGGCCTTGCCCGTGTAGCCCACACGGCCTGGCCCAAAATTCACACGCCCGTGTGACATGCTCGTATAGGCCTACACGCCTGTGTAGCCCACATGCCCCAGTTGGCCTAACCCGTGTGGCCTACACGGCCACACTCAAACCACCACACGGATGTGTGCTACGCACGGCCATGTTCTCGTACACGGCTTACCACACGGGTGACCACATGGCATGCAAAAGTTGAATTCTAGTAGCTAGAAGGATCGAATAGCTATGGAATTCAAAACCTGAGGTCCTTATATGGTAATTAGGCCATTAATCAAAAGTTAGTATATATTTTTTGTAACACCCCTGAACCTGTGTCCGTCGTCGGAATAGGGCTACAAGGTATTACCAATCAAAACTCGGCTTATAACACATAATTCTTATTCATAATTCAATATCACATAATCAACATCAAACACAGTCATATCGTCCCTTACGAGGCTCATCGAGGCCTTAAAACATGCTTAGAAGTGGTTCGGGACTAAACTGATCACATTAGAAAGCTATGAGAAAACTTTTAAAATTTTTCATGCATTTAAAGGCCATACACCCGTGTAAACAGGCCGTGTGCCTCACATGGCCACCAGACACGCCAATGTCTCAGGCTATGTGAAAACAAAGCATACATACTGACTTTGCCACACGACCGACCCCATGCCCGTGTGCTATATACGACCAATAGACATGGCCGTGTGTCTATACCGTGTAACTGATTGTCTTATTTAATTAAGGTGCAGAGGTCACACGGTTGAGTCACACGCCCATGTGCTCAGCCGTGTAGCACGAAAATAAGCTTGGTTTAAGCCACATTTTCCACTACCACATTCATAATCAACCATCTCAAATGACCAAATACCTTTCCAACCATAATATCACATACCATAGCCTATACATGCCATATAACCAAGTCATAAAGGGTATAAATACCGAAATAATTAGCCAGATAGTGTGATGAGATCTCCATCGACTTCCAACCCTAGCGAACATCCGAATCACTATAAAACATAGAAAAACAACACAAAGTAAGCTATAAAGCTTAGTAAGCTCGTATCTTAATAAACTTAACATAACAAATAATTTCAATTCAATGTCTTAAGTTTATAACATGATTTCATATCAAATCATCACCATTCAAAAATATACTTACTTACTTACTAACTGATCGTTAGAGTTCAGAGTTTAAAATTTATATGAATGAGAATGATCGAACCTGGAAACTAACTCTGACAACGATTGAGGCAAGTGCACCTATCAAACTGTAGTATAATTTAGGCAAGACTGGCTTGTCGAACCCAAAGGAACTAAAAGTACTAATACTAACTTTCTTTTTATTATCTAGCCTAAAATAAGTGAAGTTGTTGTTTAATCTAAATTTAACTAACTACTAAGCTAAAGACTCAAGACAAAGAGAATGAATTGGGGAAATACTGTTGGAAAATCTCAGTTGATTCAGACGATACCCTTAGGAAGAATCCACCTAGACTTCACTTGTTATCTAACACTGAACCAGGCAATTTATTCACTTGACTTGATCCGTAAGATTCCCTAATTTATATTAAACCCTCTCTCGAGGTGAATAACGTCTAACCCTAGGTTGATTAATTGAAATCTCTTTCTAATTAAAACCTCTAGAATCGCATTAACTCGATCTATGGACTCTCATATTAGGTTACCCTAATCCGGCAAAATCTCATCACCCTATCTCTGGGCGCGCGATCAACTCCGCTTAATTATGCTAGATCTACTCTTAAGCAGGGACTTTTGCTCCTCCACCTAAGCACACCCAACTTGAATCAATATCCCAGAAATATTAACACAAGAGTTAAGCATACATAATTAAGAACAAATCAAGTATTTATCATATAGTTCAGAAAACAATAACAAGATCCGTCTTAGGTTTCATCCCCTTCAGGTATCTGAAGGGTTTAGTTCATAACAAATAAAGAAAACATCTCAGAAGAAAAGATAAAACAAAACATAAGAAATCCCTAAAACCCCCTGAAGGAATTGAAGGAGAGATCAGCCGTCTTGAGTAGAATTCCGGCTTCTTGAGAGGGATCAACTGGCTATCTTCGAGTGATTCCCACAAATCTGACCTTTTCGTCTTGGCTCATTGGCCTAGCTCACCGCCCCCTTTCAGGTTGCACTTTAGGGGTTTATATAGGCTCTTGGAATGAGTTTCTTTGGCCCTAAGTATCCTTTTCTGATAAAAATTTCTCTTTGCCACGACAGGGACACGGCCATGTCACACACCCGTGTGAATGGTCTTTAAGCCGTGTTAAGATTTCTTTAATGAGGCACGACCGTGCGAATCGGGATCAGGCCGTGTTCTAGTTGCTCAATGAGGCACGGCCGTGTGGGCTTAAGTCCAAGCCGTGTCGATTTCCTCTTTGGCCTAATTTGGTTTGTTTTAGGCCCGTTTCTCGTTCTTTCCATCCTTGGGTGCTTTCCTACGTATAAGTCATGAAAAGAAAGGATTAAAAGCACCTTTTTACATGAATCAAGGAATAAATCATCGGAAAATATGCTAAATATGGGATTAAAATATGTTACTTTTACGGTTTATCACTAACTTTAGCTTTCACAAGCTTATTCAATTCATTCTCATATAACATTCAATTCTCACTTTCATATAGCCAAATGAGCACATTAAGGAAAAATAACATATCTAATCATATATCTTTTTCACATGAATCTCATTCCACCATTTATACCCTAATTCACCTTTCATTCATATAGTATCTGACGATTTCACATATGCCATTTTATAAATCACATCTTATTCATTTGTTCATGTTTCATTTGCATATATTCACATTTCATTTGCATATACATCACATAACATTCTTTGCACATATATACTTACCTTTCATTATCAAATATTGTATACATTTTAATGTACCTAAATCAGAATGTCATTCACTTAATCACTTAATTCTCGAAATGCCCGTTGAATTGTTTGAAATCAATAAGGATACTCGGATAGTTCGGGAAGCTCGTACAATGCCAACGTCCCAGACATGGTCTTACATGTAATTAAATATCGATGCCACTATCTCAGACAGGGTCTTACACGAAATCTTTTACGATGCCGATGTCCCAGACATGGTCTTACACGTAATCTCTAATTGATGCCAGTGTCCCATACACGGTCTTACACGATATCTCAAATCGTTGCCAACATCCCAGACGTGGTCTTACACCAAATCATATCTCAGAATCCTAAGTCATGACACATGTATCCTCTACTATTCCTAGGGTTCGTACGGGGCTATTCAGACGTAGTCACATTATCGGAACTTTCTCGTATTCATATATTCTGCTTCTCGAACAATTCAATATCATAATAACATATATATAACTTATTTAAAATACATACATTTGCATTACGCATTCGGCATTGAATTCAATCATACAAATAATATGCATTTATAACATGATTTTTCATTGAATTCAATCATACAAATAATATGCATTTATAACATGATTTTTTAATGTCTATTAAAATACGAACTTACCTCATTCGTAGAAATGACAAATTAAGTCGACTAATCCGATATTTTGACTTTCCCTCGATCTAGATCCGAATTTCGCTTTTTCCAATCTAATTAATATCAAAATTAATCATGTGTCTAAAACAAACTATGATCACAATAAAGGCAAGCGCACCTATCGTTCAATAGTATAGTTATGGTAAGACCAGTAATATCGTATCCACAAGGACCAAGAGTACTAGTAATTACTATCTTTCTATTATCTAGCCTAAGAATTGGAGTGATTTCGTTTTAAACTAAGCTAATTAAAACACGACACAGAAAGAATTTAGGAAAATACCTTTAGACAACTTTTATGAGATAAGCAATACCTAAGGAAGAATCCACCTAGACTTCACTTATTACTTTTGATTCATACAATTTATTCACTTGACTTATTCCGTATAAATCACTGATTTATGTTAATATCTCTTTCAAGACTAAAAACAACTGACTCTAGGTTGATTAATTGAAATCTCTTTCTAATTAAAACCCTTATTGTCGCATTAACCCGATCTATGGATTCCCTTATTAGATTTGACTCTAACCTAGCAGATTTTTGTCGCCCTATTTCTAGGGTTGCAATCAACTCCGCTTAATTGTGTTGATCTTCTCTTAAACAGGGACTTTTGCTCCACTGAATAAGCACATTTGACTTGAATCAATAACCTGAATTATCAAAACAAGAATAAGAATTCACAATTACGAATAAGAACAAGTATTTATCTTATAAATCAAATAATAATGAGATCCGTCTTAGGTTTCATCCCCTCAGATATTTGAGAGGTTTAGTTCATACTGATAGAGGGAAACATCTTAAAATAAGGAAAACAACAAAACATAAGAAAACCCAAAAACTTCTAAAGAAATTGATAGGAGATCTTCAGTCTTGATGGAGATCCTTCTCCTAAGCTACTCCCGACGGCCGTCATCGAGTATTTTTTGCCTTATACTCGGAGTCCTCTTTTAGGTTGCCTCCTAGGGTGTTTATATAGGCTTTGAGATGCCTTTTTTTGTAACACCCCAAACCCGGTCAATATGTTACGACCGAATCTGGTATGTTACTGGAAAGGTAGTTTTGAAAATCGTTTAGTGGAACATCGTAATTTGAGAAAAACATTTTTGTTTAATGAGTCCAAGCTAAGGCTAATTGAAATTCGGTTAAGTTATACATATCTTACCATCTTCTTATTAAGTTAATTAGGTACTAAAAACGGGTTTATTTCATAAAACCATACTTAGAATATCTTGTTGAAAATAGTGTTGAGTAATGTGACTTTTGGAGAAAAGAAAGAAATGATAATATTATTTGTAGTTCTAAGAAAATTCTAAGTTTTAATTACTTATTTCTTGTGATCCGTTTGTTAATATTAGGAAAACCTTAATTTATGTTTTTAAGAAAACCCCATTTTTGACAGGTTATAACATAAACAAAATCGGCATTTAAAACCAAACCCAAATTTAAGTTAAAGCGGCCTTATTACATAATAAAATTCCAAATTAAAGTAAGTTCAGAATAAAGTAATGAAATTTACGAGAGAAATAGCAACGCATGGCCACCTTGAGTCCACCTGGCTCTAAAATCCAGGATCTATTGATTACCTGCAAAATTCAACAGAGGGGTGAGTCACCAAGAGTCACTGTGTAAATCCCCGTAAACACAAATTGGGCCTTAGGCCCACAGATGCACATTGGGCTTTAGCCCACTCCATATAGCATATATCACATGCATGCAATGCAGCCCAACCTAGTCTAGCTCTCCATCCAAACACCCGTGGCATTATGCCACTGTGGTTCTTGACCACCGTGGTACTAGACCACTCGTGACAAAGTCACTATAGTATATAATCGTTGGGCCAACCCACTATGGTTTTAGACCACCGTGACGATCTCTGATAAATTACGCACACGTGGGGCCAACCCAATGTGGTACTTGACCACCGAGAAAAGTCACTGATTAAAACATTCATGGTTTCAACCACCGTGGTACTTAGACCACTCGTGACAATAGTCACTGATTCTCCCTTCTCCTTTCATTCAATCCCGAGCCCATGCTCTTTACATCGTGCAAAATATGGATGCAATCATAATCACAATGCATAACAGATAACTATATCATACATGCATAATAACAAACATACATACATGCATATAATCAGAAATATCATCATCGAGAACTTACCCGGTGTCTCCAACCTTACCCACAAGGGTATTTTGACTAACATCGCAGTCAATTCGGCTTTCAGCCTTCATAGTTAATAACGTAAACAGTAAAGAAATGTGTGGGTAATACACACCTGATAACACGTAACACTAGGCTTTCTATGTCGGCGCTTTCACTAGCAGGGATGACAGCTATTTGCCTATCCTAGGCAGACGTCGGCTCTCTACCACAGCCCGACAAAAAATCCCGAACCGCTGACATCGCCCGTCTTTTAAACTTAGGAGCCGCAACTATGGGTTTGCTCCCTTCCGTAAATTGACCGACATTTGCATCCATAGAGAAACTTGATCAATACCATTCCATAACAGAAACAACAGTTATCTAACAACGATATCAGACTAAGGTGGCGAATCAACAATGAATAACGAAACGTATAGAACCCAGGGTAACTCCTTACCTTTGTACTAACGCGGATCAGTAAGACTGCTTGGAAAGAACTTTCGGCAACTTAAGAAGTCTTAGCACTTCTCTTCCTGGTATTCGGCCACTAGCCATGAAGAGTGAAAGTACGCGTTATGGAAGAGAGAGTGATCAGTTTGAAGAATAGGAGTAAAGGAGATGATGAAAATATCATACCTTGATCAACGACAAGCCGAACACTTGCAGGTTATCTTGTGAAACCGAATGGGTCCCTAAATAATACCGGGTTAGAATCGATTCCCAAAATTCAACAAAAGAAACGGCCTTTCAGCCAAAGCAAAAACGAGAAGGGTCCCCCCACAATCGGCCAATGCCCTAAGAGAACTGAGTCAGCACCATCAGTTTAACCACCAACAAGAGTAAGGGAAAGAATGAACAGAAAAAGAAGAAGAAGAATCCCTTACCAAAGTAACAAGGAGATGCCTGTTGAGAAGGTTGCTTGCACTTCAACAGATTCAGCCTTTCCCACAAACAGTATCCAAAAGCAGAGAAAAGAGGGGAGTTAGGGAGTAGAAGAGAATTCAGCTTAGCAAAAGAAAATGATTAGGGAAAAGTAAAGAAAGAAGAAGCAGAAATAGAAACCAAGGTTCGGCAATGGTGTTTAAGAGAAGAGAAAAGAAGGTGAAAAAGATTCGTCAAGAGAGGTGACTTCAGGGGGTTTCGGCTTGTGAAGAAGGTAGCAAAAGAAAATGAAACCGAAATGTGAAGGGTGAATAGTAAAGGGAGATTCAACCAAAGTTGTTAAAGAAGAACAAAGAAGAAGAAAAGATTTGGCAAGGGAGCTTCAATGAGTTTCGGCTAACACATGAAATGGGAGGAAAAAGTAGAGAAAGAGAGAAAAGAGAGCTACGGTTCTGTTTGGTAACAACAAAGAAATGAGTTTCGACTAAACACTCCTTCACAAGACACTTGCACCAATCGACACTATACCACACCCCTATGACCGATTGAACAAAACAAAAGAGAAGAGCCAAGTGCCACGAGCCTTAAGAATTTCGACACATCACCCAACTAGCACTAGACCGAATCTCTCCCTCTTCAAGCTCCCCACAACCGGCCATCACATCCACCAACTTGAAATCCCTTGATTCTCTCCTTACTTCACTCTTCAACAACCATTTGAATTGGTTTGACCAATTCAAATATCACCAACACCTCATGGCCACTCATTTGAATATGTTGACTCATTCAACCATCATCCTTGGAGGGTCCTTGCTGGAACCACCTTCTTCCCATCCAGGTGCCAAAAATAAAGCTCCAAAGTGAGGCTTGTAGGATTCAAACCTCTTCCCTGCTGCTACTCTCTTGTGACGCCACTTCCTACACTCTAAGTGGCGCCTCCTTGCCACTTTACCACTCCTTTCCTTGTGTCAACAAACACAAGTAGTTACCCTTAAGGCCTGCCTCAGCTAGCTTTCCCCGAAAATGCCTAAAAACAAAATTTTTAACCAAGGCTCTAGTTTAACCCCGAGCCTTCCCGAGACTCCAAAACGCACCAAATTAACAAAAAAAGCATGGCAACACACAGCAAACATTAAATGCAAAGCCCCTAATTCCAGGATGTTACAGTTCTACCCCCTTAAAGAAATTTCGGCCACATCACATCCTCTGGCTCCCACGTGGCTTCCTCTGAATCGTGATTCTGCCACAACACTTTAACTAACAGAACCGTCTTTCTTCGTAACACGTTAACATCTCGATCTATGATTTGAACTGGTTCCTCTTCAAAAGATAAATCAGGTCTTATCTCGATTTCTTCCACCAGCACTATGTGAGACGGATCCGAACGGTAGCGCCTTAACATCGAGACAAGGAATACATCATGAATTTACCTCAATTCCGAAGGTAGCTCGATCTGATAAGCTACTGGTCCCACACACTTCAACACACGATAAGGCCCGATGAACCTGGGTTCAGCTAGCCCTTCCGTCCAAACCTTAGAACTTTCTTCCACGGTGAAACCTTCAGAAAAACCTGATCACCCACAGAGAACTCTATATCCTTACGCTTCAGGTCTGCGTAAGATTTTTTCCTATCAGAAGCTTCCTTCAACCGCGTCCAAATCAACCTAACCTTTTCCTCTGTTTCAGAAACCAATTCCGAACCCAACAACTATCGCTCACCCAACTCTGTCCAACAAGTAGGAATGCAACACTTTCACCCATACAATGCTTCATAGGGTGCCATCTGAATACTGGATTGATAGTTGTTGTTGTATGCGAATTCTGCCAACGGTAGGAACTCCTCCCAACTACCCCTGAAGTCGATGACACAACCTCTCAACATGTCTTCCAAGATTTGAATTACCCTATCAGACTGACCATCATTCTGTGGATGAAACGCTGTGCTGAAATCCAATATTGTACCCAACGCTTGATGCAACGCCTTCCAGAACCGCGATGTAAACCTAGGGTCTCCATCTGATATGATAGACACAGGTACCCCATGCAATCTCACAATCTCTGTCATGTATAGCTTGGCTAACTTCTATAATGAATAAGCAACCCGAATCGGTATGAAGTGAGCGGACTTTGTCAACCGATCTACAATTACCCACACTGAATCTTTCTAGTAGGCGTAAGGGGTAGCCCACTCACAAAGTCCACCGTTATCCGCTCCCACTTCCAAAGTGGAATCTTTACTGGCTGTAGCAACCCCGAAGGCAGTTGGTGTTTTGCCTTCACCTGCTGACACGTCAAGCATTTACTCACAAATTCAGTCACCTCTGCTTCAGACCCGGCCACCAAAACTGTTCTCGCAGATCCCGATACATCTTACTTCCACCAGGATGCATAGCGTATAGGCTACTATGCGCTTCCTGTAGAATCTTCTGCCTCAACTCGGAAGCCTTTGGAATACAAGCTTTTCCCTGAAAGCACAATACCCCATCACTGCTTACACTAAAATCTGCTATCTCACCACCTGCCACTAGCTGAAATTTAGGACTTAACGATTCATCTGATAACTGCTTCTCTTTTATCTGACTGGCCCAAGAAGGCTTCACTTGCAGTTCAGTTAGCATATTTCCATCATCATACAAGCTGAGATGGGCGAACATTACCCTCAAATCCGATATCACCTTACGGCTCAACGCATCCGCCACTACGTTAGCTTTACCCAGATGGTACTCGATCGAACAATCATAGTCCTTCAACAATTCAATCCACCTCTGCTGCCTTAAATTCAACTCCTTCTGGGTAAGGAGGTATTTTAGGCTCTCATGGTCGGTGTAGATAATGGACTTCTCCCCATACAAGAAGTGTCTCCAAATCTTCAGAGCAAACACTACCGCAGCTAACTCCAGATCATGAGTGGGATAATTCACCTCATGCGGTCTCAACTGCCGAGACGCATATGCTACCACACTCCCTTCTTGCATCAACACACATCCTAACCCCGTGTGCGACGCATCGCAGTAAACGACAAACTCCTTCCCAGCCTCAGGCTGAATCAACACTGGAGCCTCAGTCAAGATCCTCTTTAACTTCTCAAAGCTTTCCTGTTGCTTATCCGACCAGACAAACGGTACCCCATTTTGTAACAACTTGGTCAACGGTGCAGCTATTAGCGAGAATCCCTCAACAAACCTCTTGTAGTACCCAGCCAAACCAAGAAAACTCTAAATTTCTCTTACACATATATAACTTATTCAAAATACATATATTTGCATTACCCATTCGGCATTGAATTCAATCATACAAATAATATGCATTTATAACATGATTTTTTAATGTCTATTAAAATATGAACTTACCTCGTTCGTAGTAATGACAAATTAAGTCGACTAATCCGATATTTTGACTTTCCCTCGATCTAGATCTGAATTTCACTTTTTCCAATCTAAATAATATCAAAATTAATCATGTGTCTAAAACTAACTATGATCATAATAAAGGCAAGTGCACCTATCGTTCAATAGTATAGTTATGGTAAGATCGGTAATATCGTATCCACAAGGACCAAGAGTACTAGTAATTACTATCTTTCTATTATCTAGCCTAAGAATTGGAGTGATTTCGTTTTAAACTAAGCTAATTAAAACACGACAGAGAAAGAATTTAGGAAAATACTTTTAGACAACTTTTATGAGATAAGCAATATCTAAGGAAGAATCCACCTAGACTTCACTTATTACTTTTGATTCATACGATTTATTCACTTAACTTATTCCGTATAAATCACTATTTTATGTTAATATCTCTTTCAAGACTAAAAACAACTGACTCTAGGTTATTAATTGAAATCTCTTTCTAATTAAAACCCTTATTGTCGCATTAACTCGATCTATGGATTCCCTTATTAGATTTGACTCTAACCCAGCAGATTTTTGTCACCCTATTTTTAGGGTTGCAATCAACTCCGCTTAATTGTGTTGATCTTCTCTTAAACAGGGACTTTTGCTCCACTGAATAAGCACATTTGATTTGAATCAATAACCTGAATTATCAAAACAAGAATAAGAATTCACAATTACGAATAAAAACAAGTATTTATCTTATAAATCAAATAATAATGAGATCCGTCTTAGGTTTCATCCCCTCAGGTATTTGAGAGGTTTAGTTCATACTGATAGAGGGAAACATCTTAAAATAAGGAAAACAACAAAACATAAGAAACCTAAAAACTTCTAAAGAAATTGATAGGAGATCTTCAGTCTTGATGGAGATCCTTCTCCTAAACTGCTCCCGACGGTCGTCTTCGAGTATTTTCTGCCTTCTACTCGGCGTCCTCCTTTAGGTTGCCTCCTAGGGTGTTTATATAGGCTTTGAGATGCCTTTCTTTGTAACACCCCAACCCGGTCAATACGTTACGACCGAATCTGGTATGTTACTGGAAAGGTAGTTTTGAAAATCGTTTAGTGGAACATCGTAATTTGAGAAAAACATTTTTGTTTAGTGAGTCCAAGCTAAGGCTAATTGAAATTCGGTTAAGTTATACATATCTTACCATCTTCTCATTGAGTTAATTAGGTACTGAAAACGAGTTTATTTCATAAAACCATACTAAGAAAATCTTGTTGAAAATAGTGTTGAGTAATGTGACTTTTGGAGAAAAGAAAGAAATGATAATATTATTTGTAGTTCTAAGAAAATTCCAAGTTTTAATTACTTATTTCTTATGATCTGTTTGTTAATATTTGGAAAACCTTGATTTATGTTTTTAAGAAAACCCCAGTTTTTGACAGGTTATAACATAAATAAAATCGGCATTTAAAACCAAACCCAAATTTAAGTTAAAGCGGCCTTATTACATAATAAAATCCCAAAATTAAATTAAGTTCAGAATAAAGTAATGAAATTTACGAGAGAAATAGCAACGCATGGCCACCTCGAGTCCACCTGGCTCTAAAATTCACTATCTCTTGATTACCTACAAAATTCAGCAGAGGGGTGAGTCACCGAGAGTCAATGTGTAAATCCCCGTAAACGCAAATTGGGCCTTAAGCCCACAGAGGCACATTGGGCCTTAGCCCACTCCATATAGCATATATCACATGCATGGAATGCAGCCCAACCCAGCCTAGCTCTCCATCCAAACACCCGTGGCATTATGCCACTGTGGTTCTTGACCACCGTGGTACTAGACCACTTGCGACAAAGTCACTATAGTATATAATCGTGGGGCCAACCCACTATGGTACTTGACTACCGAGACAAGTCCCTGATTAAATTTGTGGTTTCAACCACCGTGGTACTTAGACAACTTGTGACAATAGTCACTGATTCTACCTTCTCCTTTCATTCAATCCCGAGCCCATGCTCTTTACATCGTGCAAAATATGAATGCAATCATAATCACAATGCGTAACAGATAACTATATCATACATGCATAACAACGAACAAACATACATGCATATAATCAGAAATATCATCATCGAGAACTTACCCGGTGTCTCCAACCTTACCCACAAGGGTATTTCGACTAACATCGTAGTCAATTCGGCTTTCAGCCTTCACAGTTAATAACGTAAATAGTAAAGAAATGTGTGGGTAATACACACCTGATAACACGTAACACTAGGCTTTCTATGTCGACGCTTTCACTAGTGGGACGACAGCTATTTGCCTATCCCAGGCAGACATCGGCTCTCTACCACAGCCCGGCGAAAAATCCCGAACTGTCGACACCGCCCGTCTTTTAAACTTAGGAGCTGCAACTATGGGTTTGCTCCCTTCCTTAAATTGACCGACACTTGCATCCATGGAGAAACTTGATCAATACCATACCATAACAGAAACAACGATTATCTAACAATGATATTAGACTAAGGTGGCGAATCAACAATGAATAACGAAACGTATAGAACCCAGGGTAACTCCTTACCTTTGTACTAACGTGGATCAGTAAGACTGCTTGGAAAGAACTTTCGGCAACTTAAGAAGTCTTAGCACTTCTCTTTCTGGTATTCGGCCACTAGCCATGAAGAATGAAAGTACGTATTATGGAAGAGAGAGTGATCGGTTTGAAGAATATGAGTAAAGGAGATGATGAGAATTTCTTACCATGATCAACGATAAGTTGAACACTTGCAGGTTGGCTTGTGAAACCGAATGGGTCCCTAAACAATACTGGGTTAGAACCGATTCCCAAAATTGAACAAAAGAAACGGCCTTTCAGCCAAAGCAAAAACGAGAAGAGCCCCCCACAATCGGCCAATGCCCCAAGAGAACTGAGTCAACACCATCAGTTTAACCATCAACAAGAGTAAAGGAAAGAATGAACAGAAAAAGAAGAAGAAGAATCCCTTACCAAAGTAACAAGGAGATTCCGATTGAGAAGGGTGCTTGCACTTCAATAGATTCGGCCTTTCCCACAAACAGTGATACGAGCACGCTCGGGGCACCAACGATTTTAATTTGTGGAGCTCGTTATTAGCTCACCTCTTAGCTCATTTTAATCAGTTAATTGCTGGAATAAAAATTAGTTAACTTAGCTTAAGTTAATTAAATGAAATTTAATTAATTTAGTTTAAGTTAATTAAGTAATTTAGTGAAAATTAATTTGTGCAAGCTTTAATTAATTTGTCTTCTTTCGTGCATTAGTTTGTGTCAATAAATATTTGTCACTAATTAATTTAATTAGTTATTGCCGAATTTTTTTTGATGTCTATTTGCCATAATGTGCTCATTTTATAAATTAATAAGTTGGCTTAATGTGTTGCAGGTAGCATGAATCAAGTGGGAGCCTTGAATTAAAGAAACAACAAATGGAGCATGAAGGCCGAAATTCATGGAGGAATTGTGGGTATTGAATAAAGTTTTTGTTTGAAGGAATATATGTGCTTGGACGGCACAAGAATAGAACATAATGGATGGAATTAAATAATACAAAGCAAGCCATGAAATGATGTTAAAATGCCTAGCATAGACGGCACACAAAGAGAGCAAAGCTTGAAATTAAATAAAGCATGTGGATGGTGGACTAAACAAATGAATTGATGGCACCATTTCTCACATGCTTGGACGGCACAAGGTGGGAGATTGATGGATGAAGAAAAGATGGAGTAAAATATAAAGCACATGGAAGCATGGGGATAATAAAATAATGGTGCATTAAATCTTTGTCTTCTTGTGTGAGTAAGTGGACGGCAATGAGGACACATGGGGGATGAATTTCAAATCAATTAGTAAACAATGGCAACACTATTGAATAAATAAATGAGCATGTAAGTGGAATTGAAAGAGCAATATGCATGTGTGGTGTTAGTGATGGACGACAACTTCATGGGAGTGTTGGGCATGAATTAAATAAACAAATAGAAGAACATGTGTTGATTAAGGGGATGGGCAGCATACTTGTTTTGAATAAATAATAGGAAACAATTAGATAATGTGGACGGAAATGAGAAGGAATATGCAGCCAAAAACAAATTGCAAATTCAATTGAATGGAAGCATAAATAGTGGGGGTTGTTGGATGGCATGGAGGTTTGGTGCATTAAATTAATTGAAGCATGGGCTGAGTTTAAAAATCCTTTGAGGACATGTGCTAAATTGAAGGAAAGTGTAGTGGACAACATGAAGAATAATTCAAGAACCATGAACAAGCTATGAGGTGGACGGCAACAATTCTGGAGAGTGGGATTTGAAAATTGTTTTGAACATTCGGCTACCTAGCTTTAGGCTATAAATACCTGCTATTTTTATTTTGTAAAAAATAGAATTTTTATGAACGTTGTTCATTTGAGTGAGTTTATCTCCTCTCTATCTTTCGTACGAGTTTTGATTCCGACTTATCAAGCTTTGCTTGTGGCGTCAGTCGTTTCTCATCCATTTATTTATACCAACGGTTCTTATCTTTTTAGATAACGGGTCTTGGTCCATCATCGAATTCCATCTTTCCACCTTAATGATATAAGAAACGGGGTGACACTGATATATAGTGTTGAATCTTTCTTAAGTTAAGTTCGTATTTCTGTTTCCATCTTCGATTACCATTTTTTCACCTTAAACATTATAGAACCTGGGGTGACACTCTTTAGTGTTGAATCGGTTCTCGTTTAAGTTCTTTTATCCATCTCCATCCAATTATCCTTTTGTCTATTTTATTTTTTTTATCAAACCGAACCAACTCCTATTTATTTACTTAAAGCTTCCGCAAATTATCATATTTTCTGATTATTTTTCCGAAGGCTTGATTCCTCCTCGTAGACGATTGGGCAACCCGCATACGTTTTGATTCACCCTGAGCCGGTTCAGATCAAACAGAAACCAAAAGTAGAGAAGAGAGGGGAGTTAGGGAGTAGAAGAGAATTCGGCTTAGCAAAAGAAAATGATTAGGGAAAAGTAAAGAAAGAAGAAGCAGAAATGTAAACCAAGGTTCGACTATGGTGTTTAAGAGAAGAGAAAAGAAGGTGAAAAAGATTCAGCAAGTGACTTCAGGGGGTTTTGGCTTGTGAAGAAGGTAGCAAAAGAAAATGAACTCGGAATGTGAAGGGTGAATGGTAAAGGGTGATTCGGCCAAAGTTGTTAAAGAAGAACAAAGAAGAAGAAAAGATTCGGCTAACACATGAAATGGGAGGAAAAAGTAGAGAAAGAGAGAAAAGAGAGCTACGGTTCTCTTTGGTAACAACAAAGAAATGAGTTTCGACTAAACACTCCTTCACAAGACACTTGCACCAATCGGCACTATACCACACCCTTATGACCGATTAAACAAAAGAAAAGAGAAGAAACAAGTGCCACAAGCCTTAAGAATTTCGGCACATCACCCAACTAGCACTAAACCGAAATCTCTCCCCCTTTAAGCTCCCCACAACCGGCCATCACATCCACCAACTTGAAATCCCTTGATTCTCTCCTTACTTCACTCTTCAACAACCATTTGAATTGGTTTGACCAATTCAAATATCACCAACACCTCATGGCCACTCATTTGAATATGTTGACTCATTCAACCATCATCCTTGGAGAGTCCTTGCCGAAACCACCATCTTCCCATCCAGGTGCCAAAAATAAAGCTCTAAAGTAAGGCTTGTGGGATTCAAACCTCTTCCCTACTGCTAACTCCCTTGTGACGCCACTTCCTGCACTCTAAGTGGCGCCTCATTGCCGCTTTACCACTCCTTTCCTTGTGTCAACAAACACAAGTAGTTACCCTTAAGGCTTGCCTCAGCTAGCTTTCCCCAAAAATGCCTAAAAACAAAAATTTTTACCAAGGCTCTAGTTTAACCCCGAGCCTTCTCGGGACCCCAAAATGCACCAAATTAACAAACAGAGCATGGAAACACACAAAAAACATTAAATGCAGAGCGCCTAATTCTAGGATGTTACATTCTTGGCCCACAAGTAGCCTTTTCCGTATAGAATTAAACCTAGGTACGTTAGGGACACATCCATGTGACACGCCCGTGCGCAAGAGCTTGGGCCGTGCTCGGCTCTGCTCGCCACAACATGTGATCTACCCATGGACGATAGTCCAGGCCGTGTGATTTCTGATGTAGGCCCATTTTGTCCTTTTTTGGCCCGTTTCTCGATCTTTTCGACTGCTTAAGCTCTCCTGAGTATAAAACATGAAATTAAGGGATTATGAGCATCGAATTCATAAAATCTAATGAAAATTCATCCAAAATTAAGCTAAGCATGGGGTTAAAATATGTGTAAATTATGGTTTATCAAATATCCCCACACTTAAACCTTTGCTTGTCCTCAAGCAAAATCCTTAACTCACAATTAAAATTAACTTCCTCAATTCATAATTTTCATCAATAATGTCTCATCATAATTCATAGATAATTCATACATTGATAATTTAACTTTACAGAGTCCTAAAGATTCAAACAATCTAAGTCATAAATTTTTATAGCACGAAAACATAGGTGGTTCCCTTTATCTAAATAATTACCTTTGATTCAAAATTGACAAGAATTGACATCCTCACTAAAGATTCACTCAAATCACTCAAAGTGTTTTAAGGTTCAAATTAAGCACTCAAAAGTCAAACATGAAAAGTTAATCCCATAGGCTTGCATGAAAATCAAGTCTCCACCACTATAAAATGAGATGATACACAAATCAAAAGGTTTTAAAAGGGTTGTAATCGGGCTTGGGTTAAAGGTGTGGATAAAGGCTGAACTAGATGGTTAGAATCGAGATTGAATTTGCCATTTACCTAATTAGACAAATAACTAATACTGAATAAGTATATTGATTGAAAACTAATAACACGAGCTTCTTCTAAAGATGTGAAATTAACCATTTAAGTTCATAACACTAATAATGAATAGATTTTCAACTCTTTTTTTTTAAGAAAAAGAACAAGTACATACAATAATAAGATAGAATTTAACAACTGAAATAAGGAAAATAGTTAGGCAACTGATCAAATCAAATCTCGACATAAGGGGAGTCAAAGTAGGAGAAGTAAAAATTTAGTTTTGGGTTAATATTAATGGTTAAGTCAAGAAATGGTTTATTAGGCTAAAAAGGGCTCACTAGGGGTTAATTATAAGGGTAGGTTTTTTTTTTTGTGGAGTAAGTGGGTTAAATCCTAGGTGCTTTATCATCTCAGTATATCAAATCAAGGGTGTGGTCTCGACATGTATAATCGAAGTAAGTTCTAAAATAACAAACCAATATTGACACACTCATAATTAATAAAGTGAGCAAGAAAAGTATATGCTCTAAAAGGCTCAAAGACTCACAAAATTTGTGGTTTTGATGTCATCCATGCAAATTTCAAACTTCAAAGTAACATTTAAATTTAGGGAAACAACCTAATAAAATTTTAAGTCTGAAAATAGACTTATCATGCTTGATCCTCTAATATCTTAAAGTGTAAACCATCAATGCACAATTATCTATGACTTAATTCAAAACATATCAACAAAAATCATCAATCAATAGAAGTTTCATTCTAATAGTAATATGAGAAATTACTTAAGAACAAGATATAATTCAGAGATTTTCAAATAATACTATAGTTAATCTCCCCACACTTAAGATGTACATTATCCTCATTGTACAAAGACAGAATATAGTAACAAAATCATAAGACAGGGGGAGAAGTGAAACTTCTTGAATTTTGGATGGAGTCAAGGAAAAGAAACGATAAAGTTCGACCGAGGTGAAGGTGGAGGTGGATACTCCGGTGGTGGTGTGGTCGTTCCTTAATAGCCCTTTGAACCTAAATTAAAGAAATCAAAATATAATAATATAAATTAAAGACAAGAAAGATAAAGGAAAAGAATTTAAAAATGAAAATAAAAAGAAAAATAAAAAATAAATGGACTCAAAGGTCCTTGTTTTGTCGAGTCAATGAAGCGACCGGCATGAACTTATGTAGAGTGGTTGCGCACGGGGAGACTGCGCTAGGATCCTTTCGCTTTTTCGACATGGGGATGGTGGTCGGTGTGGGTGGCAGTGTAAAGATGGAATAAGGAAGAGGGGAAAAGGATAGGGTGGAGGAAGAAAGAAAAAGGAGGAAGGGGGTGTGGCTGGTGGTGGGAAGGTAGAAAAGCTGTGGTGGCTATGGTTGGGGAGAAAGGGGTTTGGGGAAGAAAGTGAACAGAAAAAGAGGTTTAAATAGAGATTGAGACACATAGTTATGGCCCACGCCCGTGTGCCACGGGCGTGTTAGGTCACACGGTCGTATCGCACGGCCGTGTGATGCCTCATTCGTTTCTCCCACGCCTGTGTGGAAGTTTCCACGCCCATGTTGTTTGATTAGTATCGAGCACGGCCTATAGACACGGGCGTGTCGCATGCCTGTGTAGATTTCTCAGTTTCAACCACGGCTTAGTGGCACGGGCGTGCCGCACGCCCGTGTTACTTTCTCAATGTCGACCACGGTTGTATCGCACGGCCGTGGCATTTAGTTGAAGCCCGTGTTTTAGGGAAAATTTTCGTCCTGTTTCTACACGGTCTCCGCCATGCTTGGTGTGCCTACTTGTGGTGTCCACACGACCATGGCCATGCCCGTGTGCAAGGCCGTGTCGGTAGGGAAACATGTACCTATTAATTTGGTTAGTTTTTAGTTAGATGCTAAAAATTGAAAATAATGACATTAGTGAAGTTAGCGATCAGGTTACCTTCCGAGAAGCGCTCGTTTAAAGTCTTAAGCTAGACTTACCTCTCATTCGCATGCTTCATGGTGGCTCGAGGAGTTGATACTCCTATCTCCTACTATCGGTTCTATTATCAATATACAATTTGAGTCGAGTAGTGTTTACCTTGAAAGTGCCGAACTTAGGATTAGTTACCTCGACTGTTCCATATGGGAAGACATTTAGTACCGTGAAAGGGATTGCTTCGTTTGCATTAAGGTCTGAAGTGGCGATTCAAGGGTCTGTTTTATCCATCAGTACCTGATCCCCGATCTGAAATTGGTTTGTCCCATCCTTAAATTTGACATGGAGTTGCTTTGGTTCTTCGTGGTTTTCGAGTGTCCACCATTCATCTAGTTCATCAATCTGAAGCCTTCATTCATCATGAGTTATTTCATTGTTGGCACTAGATCTAGGATGTGGCTTAATTGTGCATTTTCGAGGTGCTTCGTGAAAAGAAGGTTGAACCAAATAGTTATTAATAGAATTTATGTTCTCACATTTATTACTCGATGTCCTAGCCGAGTCACGAGCCTGAAGAGTGATCGTTTCATCACCTACACGAAGTGTGAGTTCACCTGTACCAACATCAATTCTAGTTTTAGCAGTTGCTAAAAAGGATCTTCCTAAAATTAAAGGAATGTTACTATCCTCATCCATGTCTAAAACAACAAAGTCTACTGGGAATATGAATTTGTCAATTTTCACTAGTACATCCTCAATTATACCCCTAGGAACTCTAATGGTTTTATCAGCCAATTGAATGCTCATCCTAGTTTGTTTGGGTTTCCCAAGACCTAACTGTTTAAACATTTTATAAGGCATAAAATTAATACTTGCCCTTAAATCAGCTAAAGCATTATTAACATCTAAACTACCAATTAAACAAGGAATAGTAAAACTCTCTGCGTCCTTTAATTTATCGGGTAGTTTCTTTTGTAAAATTGCTGAGCACACTGCGTTTAACTCTACATGCGACACATCGTCTATCTTTAGTTTATTTTCAAAAGCTCTTTTAAAAATTTCTTTGAATTGGGCATCTTCGAAAGAGCTTCAAGAAACGGTAAGTTAATATGTAATTTACCGAATTGTTCATCTGTGAGGTTTTTCTTCGTCGCATTGGGATCTAGCACACGTGGTTGGTACTCTATACTTACCAATTTTGGTCTATCATGGCTTACCTCAACCTTACCTTTATTTGCCATGTCTTCTTGCCTTGGTTTTGGTGCGTCTAACCCTTCACTTTCGTGAGCAGTTATGGCATGAAGTTGCTCTTTTGGGTTAGTTTCAGTGTTGCTTGGCATGCTACCTTGTAGTGGTTCAGATATGAGCTTAGCAAGCTATCCTAATTGGTTCTCGAGCCCTTGAATCAATGCTTGCTAATTTTTGAGTGCTGTTTCGGTGTTTTGGAAACGGGTTTCTGACACCGCGATAAATTTTGTTAGCAGCTCCTCAAGGTTCGGCTTTTTCTCTTGTGGGTAGGGTTGCTGTTGAAAGCCTGGAGGGGGTTGTTGTCTCTGATTTCCTTAACCACCCCATGAGAAATTGGGATGGTTCCTCCAACCTGGACTATAAGTGTTACTATAAGGGTTATTTTGAGTTCTAGCATTATTACCCATATAGTTCATCTGTTCGCTTTCTATGCCAGGGTTGTAGGATGGATATTCTGTATTGTTCGTCCCTCCTCTATTTGTATCATACTGCACCACTAGATGTACATGCGAAGAACCACACAAACCATCAATCTTTTTACTTAAAAGTTCTACCTGGTTTGATAGCATGGTTACTGCGTCGAGGTTGAAAACACTGGCGGCTTTTGTTGGCTTTGTCCTTATAACTTGCCACTGATAGTTATTCAGTGCCATCTCTTCTATAGATTCATAAGTCACTTCAGGGGTCTTGTTATTTAGGGTTCCACCAACGGCTGAATCAATCAACTGCCTAGTTGAGGGGTTCACACTATTGTAAAAGGTTTGAACCTGTAACCACAAATGTAACCCATGGTGAGGGCACCTTCTTAGTAAATCCTTGTATCTCTCCCATGCATCGTAAAGTGTCTCTAAATCCATCTGAACAAAAGAAACATTCCTCAACTTAGTCGTTTTAGTCGGCGAAAAATATTTAAGTAAAAATTTTTCGGTCATTTGGTCCTATGTAGTTATTGATCCTTGTGGTAACGAGTTCAACCGTTGTTTAGCTTTGTTCCTCAATGAGAAGGGAAACAACCGAAGGTGAATGGCATCATCAGAAACGCCATTAATCTTGAAAGTGTCGCAAAATTCCAGAAAATTTGCCAAGTGATTGTTTGGATTCTCATCCTACAAACCATCAAACTGAACAAATTGCTGAATCATATGTATAGTGTGAGGTTTCAGTTCAAAACTATTTGTAGCAATAACAGATCTAACAATACTTGATTCGGTTCTTGTTAAATTAGGTTTAACATAATCATACATAGTACGAGGAGTAGGATTTTGATTCACCGGATTTGCAGCAACCACAGGAGGTAGCGGATTATTATCAGCCATCTCTTCGGTAGTATTGGTATCGTCCTCTTGCTCTTCCTTTATGTATTGTAGACTTCACCTTATTTCTTTTCGGTTTCTACAAACGGTATGTTCTATCTCACTGTCAAAAATCAAGGGTCCTGACGGGTTTCGTCTAGTCATAAACTAAAGTTACCTGCCAGAAGTAAGGAAAATAGCAAGTTAAAAATAAAATAAAAATAAATTCCAAATAAAAATAAGAATGGCTAAAGTAATAAAAATTTAGTGTTCTTAATATCTTAGTCCCCGGCAATGGCGCCAAAAACTTGATGTGTCTAAAACTAGTTATGATCACAATAAAGGCAAGAGCACCTATCGTTCAATAGTATAGTTATGGTAAGACTGGTAATATCATATCCACAAGGACCAAGAGTACTAGTAATTACTATCTTTCTATTATCTAGCCTAAGAATTGGAGTGATTTCGTTTTAAACTATGCTAATTAAAACACGACAGAGAAAGAATTTAGGAAAATACTTTTAGACAACTTTTATGAGATAAGCAATACCTAAGGAAGAATCCACCTAGACTTCACTTATTACTTTTGATTCATACGATTTATTCACTTGAATTATTCCATAGAAATCCCTGATTTATGTTAATATCTCTTTCAAGACTAAAAACAACTGACTCTAGGTTGATTAATTGAAATCACTTTCTAATTAAAACCCTTATTGTCGCATTAACTCGACCTATGGATTCCCTTATTAGATTTGACTCTAATCCGACAGATTTTCGTCGCCCTATTTCTAGGGTTGCAATCAACTCCACTTAATTGTGTTGATCTTCTCTTAAACAGGGACTTTTTCTCCACTGAATAAGCACATTCGACTTGAATCAATAACCTGAATTATCAAAACAAGAATAAGAATTCACAATTACGAATAAGAACAATTATTTATCTTATAAATCAAATAATAATGAGATCCTTCTTAGGTTTCATCCCCTCAAGTATTTGAGAGGTTTAGTTCATACTGATAGAGGGAAACATCTTAAAATAAGGAAAACAACAAAACATAAGAAAACCCTAAAACTTCTAAAGAAATTGATAGGAGATCTTTAGTCTTGATGGAAATACTTCTCCTAAGCTGCTCCTGACGGCTGTCTTCGAGTATTTTTTGCCTTTTACTCGATGTCCTCTTTTAGGTTGCCCCCTAGGGTGTTTATATAGGTTTTGAGATTCCTTTCTTGGCCCACAAGTATCCTTTTCCGAATAGAATTAAACCTAGGTACGACAGGGACACGCCCGTGTGACACACCCGGCAATGTGATCTGCCTGTGGATGATAGTCCAGGCCGTGTGATTTCTGATGTAGGCCCATTTTGTCCCTTTTTGGCCCATTTCTCGATCTTTTCGACTCCCTAAGCTCTCCTGAGTATAAAACATGAAATTAAGGGATTAGGAACATCGAATTCATAAAATCTAATGAAAATTCATCCAAAATTAAGCTAAGCATGGGGTTGAAATATGTGTAAATTATGGTTTATCAATTAACTTACTGATTCAGCATTTCATTCAATTTTCATCCAAGAACATATAAATGGGCAATTTGCATTTTGGCCCCTAACATTTCACACTTTTGCAATTTAGTCCCTAATTCAAAAGAATATCAAATATTCAAAATTTCACTATGCTCATGTTAGGCCGAATGCTCCATAGATCCTTAACAGCCCATTTATTCAATTTATTTCACATTTAAACCCCTAAACTTTCAAATTTCACAAATAAATCCCTAATTTGGATTTTTATCAAAAATCACTTAATTAAACATAAAAATCAAACATAAAAAATTTCTTTTTCATCTTCAAAAAACAAATTCATCACATTATCAACAATGGAAAATCTCAAATTCATCATCAATTCCAAAAATTAAAGCATGGGTTTGCTAGCACTCGAAGCAACGATATCAAAAACGTAAAAATTATCAAAAGTCGAACAAAATCCATACCTTAATTTGATCTCCAAGGTGCCGAACCTTAAACAAAGAAAATGGCTTCCTTTTTCTTTCCTTACATTCGGCCAACAAAGACGAATATAAGCATGTGATTTATGTTTTGTTTTAATTTATTACATATTAATATAACATTTACAAATTTAACCTTTATAAATTAATTAGAAAACCAAATAATGGTTGTCTATTACCATCCATCCCATTAGCCAATGGTCAAATTTCATTCTAAGGACTTCATAATAAATTAATCAAAGCAAATAGGCACTTTAACATATAGCATGCTACTTTTACAATTTACGCGATTAAGTCTTTTTTCACAAATCGGCACTCAAACGATGAAATTTTCATGTGAAAATTTCACACATATCAATTCAAATACTTTAAGCTTGGAAAATAATATTAAAATATTTTTTTGACTCAAATTTTTGGTCCTGAAACCACAGTTCTGACTAACGTCTAAATCGAGCTGTTACATTTTTGATGATTCATCCATGGAAATTTAGAAAAAGGGCAATGACTAAATTGGAAATCAAAATTGTTAAAAGATGATAAATAATTAATAAGAAATAAAATAATTTTATATCTTCTTCCCAAAATATTCCATGGAAACCCTAGGAAAGAGAAAACAAGCTTTCTTGGCTTAATTAAGTATTCAAGTCCCGTTTTTAGTAATTTTTATATTTTTGAAACCAGGATAGTTTACTCTATCTATTTGGGGGATTAATTTGAAAAGTTATCAAAGTATAGAAATTGTGCCATGGATGAATATGTTGAAAATTTAAATTTTATGGTGGAAAATTAAAGATTGTTGATAGATAAACATCTTTTACAGAGTGATTTTTCATGGAAATGTGATTTAAGGACTAATTTGTAAAGTTGTAAAAATTGAAGGAAAATTCTGAAATTTATGGAATACATGTGCTGTAAATTGTATATTAAAATTTTGGTTAGGCTTGGAGTAGGGAGTAAATTGCATGAATTTCATTTTCCGAGCTTAGGGATTAAATTGGAATTTATGGAAAGTTTAGGAGAAAAATGGTAATTTTCCCTATGATGTAAATTGAGTCCAGTTGAATATGAAATGTGATAAATTAATGATTGCATTCATTTATATAGATCCGAATAACTCAAATTCAAAGTTAGATCGAGGAAAGGAGAAAGTTTTGGATTAGTAGATCTATATACGTGAACAAGTGTCGAGGTAAGTTCGTGTAACTTAATTGAGCATGTAAATATGTTAAATTGAATGTTGTATTTGCATAGAATGTGATTTATATTTATGTAAATTAATTTGGATATTATAATATAAGAATTGAATACATGCTTGATATTGTTTGAAAAGAGCTACATTTCGTTTGAATATTGGATTTCGATGGACAAATGTGATTTCCCCTATTGCATGAGGTCTTGCATTTGTTACTGACGGGATTTAGCTCAGACAAGTAATCCTATTGGCCTCATTACAGAAAGGATTTAACCTAGACTGGTAATCCTGATATAAACCTCTTGAGCATATGTTATAGATAGGATTTAGCCCGAATGGGTAATCTTGATTAAGGTCTTATGAGCATATGTTGGAAACAGGATATAGCTTAGACAAGTAATCCTATTATATGATATGTGGCTCAAGAGTGTGCTTTCTGATTAAGTGCCTTCAAGAATACTCATGAATATGAATTGACGGGTTATTGAATTGTACACCTTGAGTGTACTATTTGAGTATCCATCAGAATTTCAATGATTCAACGGACAAAATACTTGACATGATATAAGAATTATAAAAAGAAATGAAAAATGCCGTGAAAGCATATAGCATGATGAGCTCATCTATGTTTATTTGATGTATATGAGAATTTTGTGACTAACATGTTTGATTGCATGCATGTGTTTAGGCAATTTTGCCAAGTTGATGGAAACATGTTATTATATGCTTAATTTTAATAAAAGAGATTGGTAAGTTCAATTCTAGTTATACGAACTTACTAAGCATAATATACTTACTAGGTTTAATTTTCTCTGTTTTATAGTGCTCAGAAGCTTGCGAAGGTTGGTGAAAGGTTGGAGCATCGTCACACTATCCGCTAGCTTGTTTTGGTATTAATAGTAACCTCGTTTTGGTATAATGGCATGTATAGGTAACTTGGCCAAATGTTGGCATATAAATGTTGTTTGTAATCTAGCCATTTGAAATGGCTAGTAATGATTATGCTTTGGGATATCTATTAAGGTAATCCTATGGTATTATCATGAGTACATATATTATGGTTTGATTGAGCTATGCTAAATGAATATAACTATTAAAGATAAGATCATGCATAGGTATGCATGTAATGATATACTATGTTAGATGCTTGAATTGGCCTTGTTATAATGCATGGATTGGTTGGTATTTGGATATAAGTTTTGGTGCAGCATATTGGTGAAATTTTGGGTGAGAATTGAAGCTAGAAATAGCTTTATTTTGTCCACACAGGTAGGCACACGGGCGTGTGTCTAGGTCGTGTGTCCCCTGCATCTTAAATTCAAGAAACAGAATGCTCAGAATTGAGCACACGGGCAGAGACACAAGCATGTGTCTTAGTCGTGTGTGCTACACGGCCTAGAACACAGGCATGTGTCTTGGCCATGTGAACCATGTACCTAATCTTCAAAAATTAAATTGATCACACGGTCTACTCACATGGGCGTGTGGCTGGCCGTGTGGCACAAGTCAGAGAGTTACACGGGGTCGAACACGGCCTGCAGCACAAGCGTGTCTTAGGGTCACACGGGTGTGTCCCTAGACCACACGGGCATGTGAGCCCTACACCTATGAAAAATTTAGAAATTTGCGAAAAATTCTCGGAGTTTTCGATCAAGTCCCGACTCAATTCTAATACTCGTTTTGGGCCTCGAGGGTCCATTTAAGGAATGTTATGAATAGTAATTAACGTGAATTATTTATAAATGTTCTGAAAGTTCTGGTAATGCTCTGTAACCCTGTTCTGGCGATGGATACGGTTAGGGGTGTTACAGCGGCATTCACCAAAATGCAATTTATTGTAATGTTTATATCTTGGTTTAGGACTTCCAACACTCCCTACACTTCTAACGGATGGAGACGGAGATCTTGGATTAGAGCTTTGGGAGCCTCGTTCTTTTCCAGAATACCCCACAGATGCAGTAAAATGATCATGGTACTTCTTTAGTTTCTTTGATGTAGATGATTGTGACTTGCCCATAAATCTCTTACCAAAAATTCGGGCTTGTTTCTTTTCTTTACTTAATTCTTCAACTTTGTGTGCTTGATCGGCTAACACCAAAAACTCCCTCAATTCAAGAATTCCAATCAACAACTTGATATCTTCATTTAATCCTTCTTCAAATCTCTTACACATGTCAGCCTCAGTCAGAATCCATTCTCTGGCGTATTTGCTCAACCGAACAAATTCTCATTCATATTCAAATACAGTCATGTTTTCCTGCTTGAGCTCTAAAAATTCTTTCTTTTTCTGATCTAGAAATCTTTGACTAATGTACTTCTTTCTGAATTCTGTCTAAAATAATTCCAAAGTAACATTTTCTCTCGGTACAACAGAAGTTATGGTATTCCACCAATGATAGGTTGTGTCTTTTAGTAAAGATACTGCACATTTCAAACATTCAGCCGGTGTACATGATAATTCATCTAGAACCCTGATGGTATTTTCCAACCAAAACTCAGCCCTCTCAAGATCATCTTCAGTAGTAGCCCTAAATCCTTCTGCCCCATATTTAAGGATTTTATCTACCGGAGGCTTACCAGTTCTAACAGGTTCAACACCCTGTGACATCTCTGGAACCAGTTAAGGAGCAGGAGGGGGAGGTTGTTGTACAACAGGATTTGATCTTATGAATTCTGTAAACCACTCATTCATTATTTGGAAGAAGGCTTCTTTCGCCTCCTCACCTCGGCTCTCAGATTCGGGCCTTCTACTACTAGATGCAGCTTTTTGAACTGAAGCTAGAGCATTACCCTCAGCTTCCACAGATTCAGCTCTAGCTTGGTTGAATGACATTACTAATTGAAAAACACATTTCAAATGGTCAGGAGATATCACACTATCACAAATTATATAATGGCATGTATAGCTAAACTCATACTGGCTACATTAGTTCGAGAATTGACTAAACCGTAGCTCTGATACCAATAAATGTAACACCCCTAACCTGTATCTGTCGCTGAAACAGGGCTACAGAGTATTACTAGAGTTTACAGAATAATTACATGTAATTCATGTCATTTACTGTTCATGTCTGAAACTAATCATATTGTCCCTTATAAAGACCATTGATGCCCAATTTAAACATTTGAATCGAATTGGGACTGAATCGGAAACTCAAAAAAATTTTCGAGAAATTTTAAAAATTTCCCTAGATGCAGGGCTCACACACCCGTGTGGTCCATGGAGACACCTGTGTGACCATAGGAGATGCCCGTGCTACAGGCCGTGTCCAACCCCGTGTAACTCTCTGACTTATGCCACACGGCCAGCTACACGCTGGTGTGCTAGGCCGTGTGGTCAATTTAATTATCATAAATTAGGTGCAGGTTTCACATGGCCAAGACACACACCTATGTTCTAGGCTGTATAGCACACACGGCTGAGACACACGCCCGTGTCTCTGCCAGTGTGCCCAATTCTGAGCATTTTGTTTCTCAATTTTAAGATGCAGGGGACGCACGGCCAAATGACATGCCCATGTGCCAGGCCGTGTGTCACGCACGGTCAAGACACACACCCATGTGTCTACCCGTGTGGACAAAATAAGGTCATTTCCTAGCCCTATTTCTCACCCAAATTTAACCTTCAACCTACAAAAACATTTGCATATATTTGCCAACCAATTCAAGTCATTTCATTCAAGCAAACATCATTAATATATATACAAAATAGTATCACATATACATTTGATTAAGCTTACCTTCTTGTGATGATTTATATTTTACTCTAATTTAATTTAACTAAACCTCGTATATGTATGTATTAAACATGAAATAAATTTATATTATCTTACCAAAATATACCATTACTACCTATTCCAATGGCTAGATTTCAAACATCCATTTACATATCATTATAGGTAAAATTAGCTTATACATGCCATTATGTCAAAGTTTTTCTACTTAAACCAAAACAAGTTGGAGGATAGTGTTGATACTCCGACCGATCTCCAACCTTTACGAGCTTCCGAGCACTATAAAACAGAGAAAAGAAGACCTAGTAAGCATTTAATGCTTAGTAAGTTCGTATAACAAGAATTAAACTTACCAATTACATTCATTCAAATAAGCATACAATAACATGATTCCCAACAAATTGACAAATTTTCCAAATCACATACACTCAAATAAGTATGTTAGTCAAGTAATTCACATGATACCAATAACATGGATGAGCTCATCCTTTAGTAACTTCCATATTCATATTCTATATTACATCTGCATTTTGATAACAAATCATTTCAAGTTTAATTTAATCATATCAGAACTTTACCCGTTGAATTTATTTGAAATATCGATGGATACAGTCATGAAGTACACTTCAGTGTACACTACTATAATTCGTCAATTCATATCCAGAAGTACCCAATTAAGGCACATAATCAGGAAGCACACTCTCAAGCCTTGTAACAGGAAGCTCACTGTAACACCCCTAACTCGTATCCGTCGCCGGATTAGGGTTATGAGGCATTACCAGACATACCAGAAACTTTTACAGACATCTCATATCATAGCTAGGTCCATCAAATCAAAGCGTCCCTTAAGTAGGTCCACGAGACCTCAAATATGCTTTAGATTTGGGCCGAGACTAAGCCGAACACATACAGGAATTCTCAAAAATTTAAAACTTTTTCAAAGTTACAGAGGTCACATGCCCGTGTGGTCAGGCCGTGTGCCTCCCACGGCTACCAGACACACCCATATGTCCTTGCCGTGCCAAAACAGAACATGTACACTGACTTATCCACACGGCCACCAGACACGCCCGTGTGCCATGGCCATGTTAAATTTAGCTAGCTACTGACTTGTTCACACGGCCACCATGCACGCCCATGTGTCGCAGCCGTGTATGCAAAATAGGCCATTTGCATGGCCAAAATGCCACCCACACAAAATGCCACCCACACTTGGGTCATACCTACAAGCACATACACACAATTTGGCAACCAAATACATGTCAAATAATCAAAAAAGCTTCACATTCAATCTCATTTCTAAGCATGCCAATTTGCACAATCAATTCCCATGTAAATCTAAGCATAATTCATCCACAACTTCACTAAATCACTATGGCATTAACCCATCAATAAGCTTACCATTCATAAGATCATTTCATTGCCATCAAGCCATATCAAAACATGCCTCATATACCATATTCATTCATGCATATTACCAACAGTTAACTAGACAAATCACATGGCCATTTACATCTCAAACATATACCAAATGACTAATTATACATGCCATATTCAGTTATATACACATTCAAAAGTACCAAAGTTGAGTTTGATAGTGTGGTGATGATCCTTGATGATTCCCGGGCCTTTCGTAGCTTTAACGATCTATAAAACAGAACAAACACATACAAAGTAAGCTTTTCAAAAGCTTAGTAAGCCATATACAAAGAAACTTAACATAAGTCATTCACAAGCATAGCTATTTGAATTCATTAACATATCTTCAATTCAAACACATAAATAAACTTTTTGGCTCACTTGGTTTGCCATTTCTTACCAATTCATCACATCTCAAATATCTCATTTGCTCATATCTCAAACATACATATATCTCAAATGTTCATTTGCATTAGAGCACATACATACTCACCTTTTCATGCTTATACAAAGCTTAAATTTCAACGTACATGAAATAGATGTATAATTCACATATCCATTCATTTCTCGGACTTACCCGTTGAACCGTTTGGAACTAAATACGATACTCAGAGTGCTTGGAATAGTCATACAATGCCAATGTTCCAGACGTGGTCTTACATGTAATCAGATATCGATGCCACTGTCCCAGATAGGGTCTTACACGAATCAATAAGATGCCAATGCCCCAAGCATGGTCTTACATGTAAATCTCATATTGATGCCAGCATCCCAGACGTGGTCTTACACGAAATCTTGAATCAATGCCAACGTCCCAGACGTGCTCTTACATGATATCACATAACGGACACCTATGTCATGACATATGAAATCCTATCTATTCCTAGGCTTATACGAGACTTCTCGGACTTAACAACTTGTCGACTTATTCGTAAACTCGGATTTCACATACATTCCATCTCAAAGGATATTCATAAGAATTCAAATTTTCATATATACATAGATAGTTCAATTCAAATATATTTATTTGTATATCGACTTACCTCGTACGGAAATAACGGAGATAAACGGCTATTCAATAACTTTCGACTTCCCTCGATCTAAGTCTATTTTCTTTGGTTCTTGATCTAAACATATTCAAATTTAACCCTTTTATTCACCAAAACATTCAATTCAATCCAAAAACACATATTTAGGGCAATTTGCAAATTAGCCCTCACATTTGCACATTTGGACATTTTAGTCCCTATTTCACAAAATCATCAAATACACAAAATCACCATATACCCATGCTTGGCTGAATATTCATGCATCTCGTACAAGTCCATACATTTCATTTATGTCACAATTTAGTCCCTTAAAATACTATTTTCTCAATTAAGTCCAAATTACTCAAATTCACTAAAAATCCAAATACAAAATATGCTAATCAAACACACATATTCCATATTTCCTCATCAAATTTTTCAAAGCTCATGTGTTCATCAAAGACACATTTCAAAATCATCATAAATTCTCAAAAATAAGACATGGGTTTTGTAGCTCTCGAAGCAACGATTACAAAAACGTAGAAATTATAAAAAATCGAGTCAAAATCATACCTTAATTTTGCTTGAACATAGCCGAAACCTAGCTTGGCTTATTTCTTTCTTTTCTTTTGTATTTTCTGCACAATAGAAAGATGAACACAAAGATATTAGCTTTCTTTTTAATGTTTTGTTTTATTATAACATTTATTAATTCTTTTACCAAAATAACCTTATGAATAAACATATAAAACAAATAAGATTCAAGACTATTAATGTCCAATACCATCCACTCACTTTTAAAATGGTTAAATTACCACATAAGGCCTCCTCATTTAAAAGCCACATCAAATAGGCACTTAATCAATTAGAAGGCCACTTTTACACTTTATGCGATTTAGTCCTTTTGTCAAATTAAGCATACAAACAGACAAATTTTCATACGAAACTTTCAGACATGCTTAATCACATACAATAGACATAGAAAATAATATTAAAATATTTTTTAGACTCAGATTTGTGGTCTCGAAACCACTATTTCGACTAGGATCTAAATCGGACTGTTACAGTCACACAGAGCAATTTCGGGAAGCTCATAAAGAGCCTACCGGGAAGCTTATCCAGGCTATATAACGGGAAAAGCTCATAAGAGCCATAATCGGGAAGTTCACAAAGAACCATATCGGGAAGCTCCAAATAGCCAATATTAGGAATTTCAAGCGAGCACTGTCAGGAAGCTCACTAAGCGCCAATTTAACAAGAAGTTCACAAAGAACCTTTAATCGGGATGCTCATAAGAGCTAAGGTGTGTCCACAACAAATGTAGGATCATATCCTATCGGGACACTCCGCAAAGCTATAACGGGAAGCTCGTTGAACCATATAACAGGAAGTTCGAGAGGACTAATAATGGGATGCTCTTTCGAGCTATGGTGTGTTCGTAACATATGCTGGACTACAACCAATACAGGAAATTCTGTCTCCATCGACTTTCATTTATTCAAACGAGATTTGACATTCATCACACATTATAGGATATTCAATCAATTTCACATACATGAAAATTATACATTTCACATATATAACATTTAATTCAAACATATAAATGTACACAATTTAGTGACATGAACTTACCTCATTACTTGTTTGTATACGAAATCTACTAATCCGAGACTTTCTTTTCCTCGATTTAGCTTCGAATTTGAGTTATCTGGATCTATATAAATGATTTTAATCATCAATTTAATCCATTTCATGCTCAATTGGATTCAATTTACATCCTAGGCAAAATTACCATTTTGCCCCTAAACTTTTCATAAATTCCAATTTCATCCCTAGGCTCGGAAAATGAAATTCATGCAATTTAATCCTTATTCCAAGCCTAATCAAAAATTTCATATAAAATTTACAGCACATGTATTTCACATTATTCAAAATCTTTTTCATAACTTTTACATCTTTACAATTTAATCCCTAAATCATATTTTCATCAAAATTCACTTTGTAAAAGTTGTTTATCTATTAACAACCTTTCGTTTTCTACCATAAATTTCAAAATTTCATCATATTCATCCATGGAAAAACTTTTTTACTTTGATAACTTCTCAAATTAATCCCCAAAATAGATAGATTAAACCATCCCGATCTCAAAAATATAAAAATTACTAAAAACAAGACAAGAAAACATACCTAATTAAGCTTGATTAGTTTCCTTTCTCTCTCCTAGGGTTTCCTTTGAATTTTTGGGGATGAAGATGATATAAAATGTTAATGTTTTCATTTAATTATTTATCATCTATTAATTTTTCCACTTTTCAATTTAGTCCTTTCCTTTTTCTAATTTTCCATGGATGATTCATCAAAAATATCTATTAACTTTTCTTTAATGGTCTAATTACCATATAAGGACCTCAAGTTTCGAATTCCATAACTATTTGATACTTATAGCTACTAGAATTCAACTTTTGCATTTTATGCAATTTGGTCCTTTCCCTAATTAAACACATAATCGCTAAAATTTTCTTATAAGAATTTTCATATGACACTCTTATCAAAATGCAGATCATGCAATAATACTAAAATAAAATTTCTTTTCGGCTCGGATTTGTGGTCCCGAAACCACTATTCTGATTTCACTGAAAATGGGCTATTCTAACACGGGCACGAACATGGGTTAGGACACAATCGTGCAACCCTACTTCAATTCCCACACGGCCGTCTAACCCCTATAGTTTCAAAATTTTCATTTTTCATAAAATCCCATATGTTTCCGATTTAGTCCTGACCATTTCTAATGTGTTTTTAGGTTCTCGAGGGCTCGTATAAGGGACTATATGCTTGAGTTTGAATAATATTGCTATGTTTTATGCTATGTTTTGTGTATGTTGAGTAAATGTTATTGTGTGATGTTAAATTTTGGTAATGCTCTGTAGCCCTAATCTGGCGACAAATACGGGCTAGGGGAGTTACAAAGCTGGTGAGAGAAGAATGTTACAACTTGACAAGTTAGAGGAGTTGAGGTTATTTTCATACGAGTATGCCAAGATGTGTAAAGAAAAGATTAAGAGAAGGCATGAAAGTCGTATACAACCTCATGAATTCAAAGAAGGTCAAAAAGTGTTTTTGTTTAATTCAAGGCTAAGGTTATTTCTGAGAAAGCTCAAATCTCAATGGAAATGACCTTATAACATTCACAAAGTTTATCCATATGGAGTAGTAGAATTACACGACAACAAGGGAGGTATGTTTAAAGTTAATGGTCAATGTCTCAAACACTAAATGTAACACCCTTATCCCATCTCCACTGTCAGATTAGGGTTACAGAGCTTTACCATACAAATTAGAACAATTGACTTCAAAAAAGATTAATAACGTCATTTAATATTAATTACCTAAATCTCATTACAAACCAATCAAAAATATACATTTGGGAATTAAATCGAGCATTCGAGGCCCTAAATATAGTTCAGGATCAATCTGCGACTAATTTAAAACAATTCAGAAAATATGGAAAAAAGTAGAAAATTTTGAAACATGGGTCATACAACCATGTGGCCAAGTCGTGTGACATAGCCCAGACCATGTGGTATTTGAACAATGGGACACACGGTCATGTCCTAACCCATTTCTTAAACCGTGTAACTCGTTAACTAGGCTTACACTGTCATGCCTAGGCCGTGTACTAGAACGTCTAACTTACTGACTAGATACACACGGCCGTGTCATAAACTGAGTGATACCTGCACCTAAAACAATAATGACACACGACTGCGTAACCAAGCTGTGTGAGTCACACGGCCATGTGACAGCCCGTGTCTTAGGCCGTGTTGTAACACCTCAAACCCGGCCAAAACGCTACGACCGAATCTGGCATGTTACAGGGAAGAAAATTTTAGAAATCCAAATTTAAAACCATGAGTTGAGAGAAATTTTGCATATCACTATGCCTTTGGTGAAGATTTAAAACAGCTACTTAACTTTAGCCGTAATACAGTTCAGATTTCTTAATCAAAAATCAATTTTTTTAAGAAAATATCTATTAAGCGATCATTTGAAATCAATATTGCGGTTTTAGTTGAAAATTTGAGCCAATTTGTTACTAGAAACCCGTCATTAACTATCCAAGTATAAATTCAAAGTTTTTTTTTTAAATTTTAGAAAACACCCACTTTGGTAATTTGTTAAACATGCCATAGCAATTTCATAAGAAAACCCAAGTTAACGTTTAAGTGGCCTTATTACAATACCCAAAATCCAAACTTAAATAGTAATAATCTAATATGAATATTAAAAATAAAATTTCTTAAAGCATTATGCATGGCCACCTCAAGTCCACCTCGCCTCCATATCCGCGGTCTAAGGGTTACCTGCAAAATTCAACAGAAGGGGTTAGTCACCGAGCCTCAGTGTGTAAATCCCCATCTCAGTGAGCATTGGGCTCTCACACAAATTCATATACTATGTGTGTATGTAATGCAGCCCAACCAACCTATTATGTCCAACCTCCATATCTCCTAAGTCTACCCAATATCTGTGGCACCTAGCCACTGGTGGTACCTAACCACTGGTGGTTCCAAACCACTGGTGACAAATGTCACAAAATATAATACGTGGGGCCAATCCACTTGTGGTACCAAACCGTTGGTGACAATCCCTTAATGAATATATGTGGGGCCAACCCACTGTGGTACCAAACCACGGGGACGAGTCACTGAAATAATATATGTGGTACCAAACCACTGGTGGTTCCAAACCACTAAGACTTAGTCACAAAATGTAATATGTGGGGCCAACCCACTTGTGGTACCAAACCACTGGTGACAGTCTAAAAATCATATTTTCTCCCTCTTCACGTCATACTCCAAGTCCATGCCATGTTTAACAGTTAATATGATATGATCATGCTTTCAAATGCATAACAATCAACCATTTCATTCATACATACCTTTGCTAATAACAGAGCATAATGGAACTTACCCGAAGTCTTGGATCTAACCCTCAAAGGTATTTTAGTGACCAATATCGTCACTTCGGCTTTTAGTCATAACAGTTAATAACATAAATAATATATGAAGTGTGCGAGAGTTACACACCTGATAACACGTAACACAACGCTCTCTATGTCGACACTATCGCCAACAGGAACTATTGCTATCTGTCTACTACTCTGCTCAGAAGCCGACCCACAACCCGGTGGCCAATCCCGAACAGCAGACACCGCGCGCTTCTTGAACTTTGGGGCTGGGGCTATGGGTTTAACCCCTTCCTTCATTTGGCTAACGCTTGGGTCCATGAAAAGATCTTGGTCAATAGACCAGATTAAAGCATTGAACAGAGAAAAAATTAGAATATATCCTCAAAACGTAAAGATCCCTTACCTAGATCGACAAATCCCGGAGATTATCAGACTTGGATTAGGGCACCGATTGAATACCTAAATCGACTAAAATCAATTATTCCTTAACACCCTTCAATCACAGATCAGATGCTGAAAGAACGCGAAGACAAGCCCCTCCTTCAATCAGTCAAGAATCATAAGGCAAGGTTAATGCCTTCGGTCCAAAAGGAGAAAAGAGAACTGAAACGAAAAGGAACACTTACCACGATCAAAAAGAATCCGCTTGTCAAAGTTGTGGAACAGAGAGAAACGTCAATTCACTGAACAAAGAACGAAAGAAAAAGATGAGAAGAAGAAATGAAGAATGGGGTTTCGGCTTTTTGATGATGCAATGAAAAGAAAGAAAAAGAGAAGTGGTAAGATGGTAGGAGGGTTCGGCTACAAGAATGGAATGGAATGAAGCGCAGTCTAGAGTACCTGAGGGTTTTCGGCTTTTGATGGTAGAGGCAGAGAACCTAAGTTGCCGAAATACAAAGAGAGGAAAAGAGAAAAAAATTGACTTCGGTTTAGACTAAAGAAGAATGAATGCTGCTCTTAGGAATTCCGGCTACTCAACACTGCTCGAAATGCCTTACACTCAACTGCCGAAACTAAACACCACAAAAGAGTTTAACACCTAAAGCTAACCCCTTTGAATTTTTGGCACACGCTCACACTCCTAAAACCGAATGCCCAACTTCACCTAGCCCCTTTCAAAATTCAGCTAACACCCAACACCATCTTCAACCCCTTGATTCTCTCCTAACTTCACTCACAACCTCCTATTCAAAATAGTTTGAAAGCTCAAGCTCCTCTTTCTTCTCTCAGCCTCATATTTGCAATATTTGACTTGTTCAACATCCCCCTCTTCAAGGTCCCTAGCCGAATCCACAACCTCCATCGACTTCAAAAGAAAAATCTCCAAAATGTAACCCATGTTACTCGAACCTGCTCCCTCTCCTTGTGGCGTCACTCCAAGCCTCCAAGTGGCGCCTCCTTGCCACTCCACCAACTTTATTTTTGTGTCAACATCACTTACTCAAATACCCTTCAGACCCATCTCAGCTAACTTTCCCTCAAAGTGCCTAGAACAGAAATTTTTAGCAAGGCTCAAGCTTAACCCCAAGCCTTCCCGAAACCCCCAAACACACCAATACCACACACAGAGCATAGCACACACAAAAACACATCAAATGCAAAGCCCCCAATACAGGATGTTACAGTTTTACCCCCTAAAAAATAATTTCAGCCTCGAAATTACCTGATCAAAAGAGTTGAGAGTATTACTGTCTCATCGCATTTTCTGGTTCCCATGTTGCTTCCTCTGAATCGTGATTTCGCCACAAAACTTTAACTAACGGAACCATTTTCCTTCGCAGCACCTTGACATCGCGATCCAAGATCCGCACTGGTTCTTCTCCAAAAGACAGGTCTGGGCTTACCTCAATTTCTTCCACTGGTACAACATGGGACGGATCTGAACGGTGGTGTCTCAACATCGAAACGTGAAACACATCATGGATCTGACTTAACTCTGAAGGTAGCTTGAGCTGATAGGCTACTAGTCCCACACGCTTTAACACGCGATAAGGCCCGATAAATCTGGGGCTCAACTTACCCTTTCGTCCAAACCTTAGTACTTTCTTCCACGGTGACACTTTTAAGAAAACCTTGTCATCCACTGCAAATTCTATGTCCTTACGCTTTAGATCGGCATAGGACTTCTGTCTGTCTGAGGCTTCCTTCAATCGAGTCTGAATTAACTTAACATTATCTTCCGTTTCAAAAACCAATTCTGGACCCAATAACTGACGCTCACCCAACTCTGTCCAACAAGTAGGAGTGCGACACTTCCGACAATACAACGCTTCATACGGTGCCATCTGAATGCTAGATTGGTAACTGTTGTTATACGCGAATTCCGCCAACGGTAGAAATTCTTCCCAACTACCTCTGAAGTCTAAGACACAGCCCCTCAACATATCTTCCAAGATCTGAATTACCCTCTCCGATTGTCTGTTAGACTGTGGATGAAACACTATGCTGAAATCTAACTTTGTACCCAACGCTTGATGCAACGCCTTCCAAAATCTTGACGTAAACCTAGGGTCCCTGTCTGAGATGATAGAGACCGGTACCTCGTGCAACCTCATGATCTCTGCTACATATAACTTAGTCAATTTCTAAAGAGAGTAGTCGACACGAATTGGTATGAAATGGGCAGACTTTGTCAGACGATCAACAATTACCCACACCGAATCCTTCTTAGTAGGCGTAAGGGGTAGCCCACTAACAAAATCTATCGTGATCCTTTCCCACTTCCACTGCGAAATCTTGACCGGTTGCAACAACCTCGAAGGCAACTGATGTTCTGCTTTTACCTGCTGACACGTCAAGCACTTACTCACAAATTCGGTTACTTCTTGCTTTAGACCCAGCCACTAAAACTATTCCCGCAAATCCTGATACATCTTACTTCCTCCAGGATGCATAGCATACGGGCTAAAATGCGCTTCTTGAAGAATCTTCTACCTCAAATCCACATCTTTCGGCATGCAAACCTTCCCACGGAACCATAAAACTCCATCGATGTTCAAACTGTAATCCTCTATTCCACCATCTTGTACTTGAAGAAGTCGAGCACTCCAGACATCATCTGATAACTGTTTCTCTTTAATTTGACTTACCCATGTCGGCTTCCCTCGCAGTTCCGCTAATAAACTTCCATCATCGTATAAACTAAGGTGGGCAAACATTGCTCTCAAATCTGATATTACCTTATGGCTCAGCGCGTCTGCCACGACATTAGCCTTACCCGAATGGTACTCAATCGAGCAGTCATAATCCTTCAACAGCTCGATCCACCTCCGCTGTCTTAAATTCAACTCCTTCTGGGTAAGGAAATATTTCAAGCTCTTGTGATCCGTGTAGATGATGGACTTCTCCCCATATAAGTAATGTCTCTAGATCTTCAGGGCGAAAACTACTGCAGCCAACTCCAGGTCATGCGTCAGATAATTTACCTCGTGAGATCTCAATTGCCGAGAAGCATACGCTACCACTTTCCCTTCTTGCATCAGCACACATCCTAACCCTGTGTGCGACGCATGACAGTAGACAGTAAACTCTTTCCCTGCCGCAGGTTGAATTAACACCGGCGCCTCTGTCAAAATCTTCTTCAACTTCTCAAAACTTCCCTGCTGTTTATCTGACCAAACGAATGGTACCCCTTTTCGTAACAATTTGGTTAACGGTGCCGCTATTAAGGAGAATCCTTCCACAAACCTTCTGTAATACCCAGCCAGCCCAAGAAAACTCCGAATTTCTGCCACAGATTTAGGTGATTTCCATTCCAACATAGCTTCAATTTTTCGAGGGTCAACCCTAATCCCCTCAGCTGACACCACATGGCCCAAAAAGGTAACTTCCCTTAGCTAGAACTCGCACTTACTGAACTTAGCAAACAACTACTTCTCCCTCAGAATTTGCAAAACCACTCGAAGATGGGAGTCATACTCCTCCTCGGACTTTGAATAAACCAGGATATCGTCTATAAAAACCACGACGAATCGATCCAGATAAGGTTGAAAAACCCGGTTCATCATGTCCATAAACGCTGCTGGTGCATTGGTCAACCCAAACGGCATCACCAAGAATTCGTAGTGACCATAGCGAGTACGAAACGTCGTCTTATGAATATCCGCCTCCTTGACCTTAAGCTGATGATATCCCGATCTCAAATCTATCTTTGAGAAGACTGATGCTCCTTTAAGTTGGTCGAACAGGTCGTCTATCCTCGGCAATGGGTACTTATTCTTGATCGTCAACTTATTCAACTGACGGTAATCAATGTACATACGCATTGATCCGTCTTTCTTCTTAACGAATAACACTGGTGCTCCCCAAGGCGATACACTCGGTCGGATAAAACCCCGATCTAACAGTTCTTGAATCTGCGCTTTCAGCTCCACTAACTCCTTCGACGCCATTCTATATGGGGCAATAGACACTAGCATTGTTCCTGGGAAAAGATCAATACTGAACTCCACTTCGCGATCCAGAGGTAATCCCGGAAGCTCTTCTGGGAAAACATCAAAAAATTCCTTCACTGTTCAAACATTCCCCACAGTTGAATCCTTGACCTCCAAAGCACAAACATAAGCTATAAACGCCTTACATCCTTTTCTCACCATTCTCTCAGCCTTTAAAACGGATACTACATTAGATAGGTAATTCCTTCTCTCATTTATTACCACCACCTATTCCCCCTCAAAAGTTCTTAACACCATGCGCTTGGCTGTACAGTCCAAATTTGCCTGATACTTCACTAGCCAATCCATACCTAAGATCAAATCGAACTCCTCGAACGGCAGTTCCATCAGATTAGCCGGAAAAACTACCCCTTGAACTTCTAGAGGTACACCCCTAAAAAGTTTGTTCACCACTATAGGCTGTCCTAGTGGGCTAATTACAGTCATCTCCCTAGAAGAAATCTCAAAGTCCAAACTCAGAGTTCCCGATATAGTACTAGCAACATAAGAGTGTGTCGAACCAATATCAATCAAAGCAGTATAAGGCAACCCATAAATAAGGAACGTACTGATTATGACATCCGGTGCGTCGCCCTCCTCTCGGCGCCTAGCTGCATAGACCAACCCAGGCTGTCTTGCATCTGTATTCCCAGCACCTCTGCCCGGTGCTCCACGGCCCCGACCGAAACCATTACCTCCTCTGGCTGGACCATGACCCCTCTGCGGTTCCTGACCATCTCTTCTGAATTGTGCACGCCCTTCACCCTCTGATTGTGCCCTGAGTGGCCTCCGTGGGCAATCCTTTATCCGATGATCCATAGACCCACATCCGAAACATCCTCTATTACCTGCCCAACACTCTCCCTAATGAGATTTCCCACATCGAGTACACTACGGTGGCCACTGAACAGCAACAGGCGTCCCAGCTTGACTCGGCCCGCCTAATCTAGACCTCTTCTGAAAACCCCAAGTAGACCCTGATGGCCCAAACCTTCTTTTATTTCTATTTCTCTCCTGATTCTACTTTTTGAACTGGTTCACCTCCTCGGCTATCTTAGCCTTTTCTACAAGAACAACAAATTCCCTCTCTCGTTGTGGAGCTATCAATACTCGCAGCTCATCTCTCAGCCCATCCTCAAACCGAACACAATGCTCATGGTCCGTAGCCACAATACCCCGGGCATAACGGCTTAGACGTAAGAATTTTGCCTCATACTCGGACACTGACTTACTCCCCTGAACCAGATTTAGAAATGCCTTACGCTGCGCATCCACATAACTTGATCCGACGTACTTCTTCTGGAATGCTATTTTAAAGAAATCCCAAGTGATATTATCAACTATCGTACCATCCCTGACCATGAGCCACCACTGATAGGCCTCGTCTCGAAGAAGAGGCACGACTCCTTTCAACTTCTCCTCTGTCGTGAAGTCAAGATCATCCATTATACGCTCCACTGCTTCTAACCAATATTCAGCTGCGTTGGGAGCTACACCAGAAGCGCCCCTAAATATTTCTGCTCCATTGGCTCGGAGTCATTCAGACACAGATTTTCGAGCCCCTGTGCCCATGCCTGCCCCAGCAACTCTCTCCAAGACCCGTAACATCGCCTGAGACACTGCATCGTCTCCACCCGTTTGGTCCTAAAACTCTGCTTCCGCACCTGGCGGCATTGGTATCTCATTTCCTGACCATGACCAGACCCTACTGGTTCCGACACAGCAATCCTGCCTCTACCACGTCCACGCACATTACGTCCACGCCCTCGAGTGCTCATGACTAACGTTTGCGATTTAATCTGATTAAGAGTTTTATGAGTTAGTATTTCTTTCTTCCACTGTTTATTACCGAACTGTCTTATGAGTATATTACCAAAGTAGTTGTTTTCGCGAACACATGCATTCCTACAGGCTTCAATCTCTAAGGTAAATTTCCTAATACTAGCAATCACATCACCGAACAATTAAGTCATACAACCAATGATTAAAAAGCTTACCGTCGCGGATCAGTGCCGGAGACTCAAGTGCCATGCCTCCCGAAAACATGTATTTTATCGAAACCATTTTTCAAACCATCTATTAAAAATAGTTTGGGCCTTACACTCACAGCCGAGCTTTTGAACTTGGCTCTGATACCACAACTGTAACACCCCAAACCTGATCAAAACGCTACGACCGAATCTGGCATGTTACAGGGAAGAAAATTTTAGAAATCCAAATTTAAAACCATGAGTTAAGAGAAATTTTGCATATCACTATGCCTTTGGCGAAGATTTAAAACAGTTGCTTAACTTTAGCCGTAATACAGTTCAGATTTCTTAATCAAAAATCAATTTTTTTAAGAAAATATCCATTAAGCGATCATTTGAAATCAATATTGTAGTTTTACTTAAAAATTTCAGCCAATTTGTTACTAGAAACCCGTCATTAATTATCCAAGTATAAATTCAAAGTTTTTTTTTAATTTTAGAAAACACCCACTTTGGTAATTTGTTAAACATGCCATAGCAATTTCATAAGAAAACCCAAATTAACGTTTAAGTGGCCTTATTACAATACCCAAAATCCAAACTTAAATAGTAATAATCTAAGATGAATATTAAAAATAAAATTTCTTAAAGCATTATGCATGGCCACCTCGAGTCCAACTCGGCTTCATATCCGCGGTCTAAGGGTTACCTGCAAAATTCAACAGAAGGGGTGAGTCACCGAGACTCAGTGTGTAAATCCCTATCTCAGTGAGCATTGGGCTCTCACACAAATTCATATACTATGTGTGTATGTAATACAGCCCAGCCAACCTATTATGTCCAACCTCCATATCTCCTGAGTCTACCCAATATCTGTGGCACCTAGCCACTGGTGGTACCTAACCACTGGTGGTTCCAAACCACTGGTGACAAATGTCACAAAATATAATACGCGGGGCCAATATACTTGTGGTACCAAACCACTGGTGACAATCCCTGAATGAATATATGTGGGGCCAACCCACTGTGGTACCAAACCACTGGGACGAGCACAGAAATAATATATGTGGTACCAAACCACTGGTGGTTCCAAACCACTGAGACTTAGTCACAAAATGTAATATGTGGGGCCAACCCACTTGTGGTGCCAAACCACTGGTAACAGTCTAAAAATAATATTTTCTCCCTCTTCACGTCATACTCCAAGTCCATGCCATGTTTAACAGTTAATATGATATGATCATGCTTTCAAATGCATAACAATCAACCATTTCATTCATACATACCTTTGCTAATAACAGAGCATAATAGAACTCTCCCGAAGTCTTTGATCTAACCCTCAAAGGTATTTTAGTGACCAATATCGTCAATTCAGCATTTAGTCATAACAGTTAATAACATAAATAATATACGAAGTGTGCGAGAGTTACACACCTGATAACACGTAACACAACGCTCTCTATGTCGAAACTATCACTAACAGAAACTACTGCTATCTGTCTGCTACTCTGCTCAGAAGCTGGCCCACAACCCGGTGGCCAATCCCGAACAGCAGACACCGCGCGCTTCTTGAACTTTAGGGCTGGGGCTATAGGTTTAACCCCTTCCTTCGTTTGGCTAACACTTGGGTCCATGAAAAGATCTTGGTCAATAGACCAGATTAAAGCATTGAACAGAGAACAAATTAGAATATATGCTCAAAACGTAAAGATCCCTTACCTAGATCGACAAATCCCGGAGATTATCAGACTTGGATTAGGGCACCGATTGAATACCTAAATCGACTAAAACCGATTATTCCTTAACACCCTTCAATCGCAGATCAGATGCCGAAAGAACACGAAGATAAGCCCCTCCTTCAATCAGTCAAGAATCATAAGACAAGGTTAATGCCTTCGGCATCCAAAAGGAGAGAAAAGAGAACTGAAACGAAAAGGAACACTTACCACGATAAAAAAGAATCTGCTTGTCAAAGTTGTGGAACAGAGAGAAACGACAATTCACTGAACAAAGAACGAAAGAAAAAGATGAGAAGAAGAAATGAAGAATGGAGTTTCGGCTTTTTGATGATGCAGATGAAAAGAAAGAAAAAGAGAAGTTGTAAGATGGTAGGAGGGTTCGGCTACAAGAATGGAATGGAATGTAGCGCAGTCTAGAGTACCTGAGGGTTTTCGGCTTTTGATGGTAGAGGCAGAGAACCTAAGTTGCCGAAATACAAAGAGAGGAAAAGAGAAAAGAATTGACTTCGGTTTAGACTAAAAAAGAATGAATGCTGCTCTTAGGAATTTTGGCTACTCAACACTGCTCGAAATGCCTTACACTCAACTGTCGACACTGAACACCACAAAAGAGTTTAACACCTAAAGCTAACCCCTTTGAATTTTCGGCACACACACACCCCTAAAACCGAATGCCCAACTTCACCTAGCCCCTTCAAAATTCGGCTAACACCCAACACCACCTTCAATCCCTTGATTCTCTCCTAACTTCACTCACAACCTCCTATTCAAAATAGTTTGAAAGCTCAAACTCCTCTTTCTTCTCTCAGCCTCATATTTGAAATATTTTACTTGTTCAACATCCCCCTCTTCAAGGTCCCTAACCGAATCCACCACCTCCATCTAACTTCAAAAGCAAAATCTCCAAAATGTAACCCATGTTACTCTAACCTGCTCCCTCTCCTTGTGGCGTCACTCCAAGCCCCCAAGTGGCGCCTCCTTGCCACTCCACCAACTTTATTTTTGTGTCAACATCACTTACTCAAATACCCTTAAGACCCAACTCAGCTAACTTTCCCCCAAAGTGCCTAGAACAGAAATTTTTAGCAAGGCTCAAGCTTAACCCCAAGCCTTCCCGGAACCCCCAAACACACCAATACCACACACAGAGCACAGCACACACAAAAACACATCAAATGCAAAGCCCCCAATACAGGATGTTACACGTGTGCTCTATATTTATCCCCTAAAACGAGCCATTTTAAGACCAAATTTTGCCCAACAATCTACTTCATTTGTGCATACATTCAATGGACCTAAACATATTTCAAACACACATAAACATACCAATTCAAACAACCTAATAATTCTAACCAATATGCCATTTAAAGGCACCTCCAATTCAAGTCAAATAAAAACCATTCTATCACAAAACTATGATGCCATATTTCAATAACATAACATAGTTATAAAAGAGCTACTTATTGTCAACCATTACCCTCATAACATATCACTTTAGATAGGCCTACCCAAGTGACCACAGTCATAAGAGTTTTAGCATATACAAGCCAAACTAGCCATATATTCATATAATCATTTACAAGATAAACCAAAACACATTAAAGGGCTTCATTGACATCAAACCCTTTACATGCCATTTATAACCATAATTCAAAAATAACCAAAACTACCAAAGTGAATTATGGATACTGTGATAGAACTTCGACAAGCTTCCAACCGATCGAGCTTCTGACAATCTATGAAACAGAGGAAAAATAACTACATAAGCAACTTGTGCTTAGTAAGCTCGTAAAAAAGAAAAGTAAACTTACCATTTCACCACATTTAAACATTCAATCATGCTTAATAGTTCATATAAATACTTGATATTCCTATTCAAAATAACCCACACCATTAATAGAAAATTTAACCATATAACATCATAAGACACAACAAATACCATGAATTGAATTGCATCCATTTACCTTGTTCATATGAATATTCAATAGTCTTTTCATCCATGGTACATATTAACTTTCTTATCTTATGAACATAAATATCTATGACATTGCATTAAGCTCTCTTAAATTCTTTTTTCTTACCCGTTGAACCATATAGAATTTCATTAGATACTCGGGAATGCTCACACATAGTGTGCCTTTCCATATAACCGTAACCTTTCCTTTTCAATAGTGCTCACACGAGCTATGAAATGGGCCCGCTCACACGAGCCGTGGGTCAGAATGTTAGCTACACGATGCTGCTCACACGAGCTGTGGATAATCCATAATAAATGCATGACCTCAGCTATCGGTAGAACATTCAGGACCAGCACCCGAAACATGAAATCCCTAATGACATGCCATTTGTATCCTAAGGATTCTTAAGGTTCAAACGGAACCTTTGCATATATCTAAATCCTTGAATATCATTATATTGTACCATTCCACACATGCTTCATGAACTATACATTTCTAAAATACCAACTTAAAATATACCAATGATACAATTTAATCCACTATGCGAACTTACCTCAATCACCACAGTTGTTACAGCTAAGTTAAAAGTTAATTCGAGAATTTTGCCTTTCCCCGATTCAAGTCCGATAGATTCTTTTCTTGATCTAAATAATAATTCAACTTAATTATTATAATTCCAATATTCTAACAAGTAGTTTTATACAACTAAACCCTTCCATCATAAATTTACAAATTTACCCCCAATACTTTAACTTTCTTATAATTTAGTCCCTAAATTCTTAACTTGCAATTTCACCATTTTTCTAACTAAAACATGCTAGCTGATTTTACCAGGGGTCTTGAATAGCCCATAATTACCAAAATTTCACATTAAAACCAATAAAATTTACTTTTTAACAATTTAATCATTTAATATTAAAATCACTAAAAATCAGTTAACAAAATACTTTTATTTAACAACCAAGCTTAACAATCTATAATAAAACTTCAAAAACATATCAAAAAAATCCATGGCACAATCTATAACATTTAATTGATTTTCAATTTGACTCTCGGGCTAGCTAGATTAAACAAAAACGAGCTCAAAAACGTAAAAATTACTAAAAACGGATCAAATTTACATACCATGCACTTAAAACAAAGGTTGGTTGATTGTTATCTATTCTCCCATGGTTTTTTTGTTCAAAATTTGGTAAAATGAGGAAGATGATGATATTTGGCTTATTACTTTTATGCTTAATTATCAATTTACTAAAATGCCCTTTATCAAAACATTTAAAACCCTTAATTCTTTTAGGCAAAACCATCCACTAACACCACCAAGGGTATAATTACCCAATAAGGTCATTTAATATTTTTTCCTTATTAAATTAACACATTTTACTAATAGAAACTTACTTTTGCAACTTTTACAATTTAGTCCTTTTTTCCTAATTAACTAGTTAAACTTCAAGATTTCTTAATGAAAATTTAATACTACCTTAAATTAACCCTATAGACATTAAATAAATATTAAAATATTTACCCACTCATCGAAATCATGGTCCCAAAACCACTGTCTCTGACACCACAAAAAATGGACTATTATAGAATTAATTTTGTCTAAAGAGATTAGAACTTAAACGAGACCATTTGTGACCCCTCCAACCTTTCCTGAGAATTTAAGTTGATGTAATCTTTCAAGAAGAAACTTTCTAAATAGCCTGAAATTATTTTTTGCTTTCATTTTAATTATTTTTAGTTGTTTATTTTTAATAAGGGGATCAAAATTAGCCCAAGTACTAATTAGTTTATTTTATTTGGAGTAGTTTAATTTTTAAGTACAGTTTGGGCTCGAGGCCCAAAACAATAAGAGGAGAAAATTACCCATCATTTCCATCCAACGGGTTCCCCAAACCCTAAACTTGTCGCCATCTTTTCCATTCTGTCCTGTAACACCCCCAGACCCGGCCCAGACGTTATGGCTGAATTCGGTGATGTCATATCAAAGGAATAGTTCGAAACGACTTCTCTTTAGTAAAAACTTAAGTTAAAGGCTTAAAAGCCCAAAATCCTTGAATCTTGTTAAGTAATGATAAAAGCCCATGTGTTTAGGTATTTCGAATACCATGTTTAAACTTAAGAAAATTTATTTAAGTTTAACAATTAAGTAAATAGTTGAACAATGATAACAAAACTCAAAATCTAAAGTCGAATCGGAGTACAAGCCCTTATTACAATTCAACAGAAACAAAGTAATTAAAATTAAGTCTTTCAAACTAATTAAAAACTGCTTGCGGTGTGGCCACCTCCGAGTCCTCTTTCACGTCGAGCCGTCTACTGAGGATCACCTGAAACATTTAATAAAAAAGGGGTGAGTTTCGAAACTTAGTGTGTACGACCCTTGGTAATCCAATCAACTTACAATTATCACATTGGGCCTAAGCCCTATCAAAAATAGTGGTCTTGGGCCTTAGCCCACAATGACCTCATATCACATCAATATCACATGAATGCAATGCACCCATCCCAAATCCAACCCTGCACTCCATCTCCCTTCCGACCCTACACTCCTGTGGGCATATAAATATCAACCCACCTATCCCTCCACTCCAAAGGTAGCACCAACAGCGGCACTACTCAAATGTTGCAGCAAGGCTGCTAAGAATATAATGGGCTTAAAGCCACTAGTGAATCCATGGTCGCCAAGCGACTATGCGATCCTCAAATCTTCCTCCGTATCATCAAACCCACCCAAGTGCAACATATATTTCATGAATGCAACACACATTTTCACACATTAAGCACTTAGGGGTATTATAATCATTTCACTACCCAAGGGTATTTTCGTAATTCTACTCTATAGGGGTATTTAGGTAATTTTGTAAATTAGGGATATTTTGGTAATTTCGCAAATCAAGGGTATTCTGGTAATTTTACAAATCAGTGGTATTTTAGTAATTTGGAAAATCTAAAGACATTTTGGTAATTTTCAAATCAGGGTATTTTTGCAAATCTAAGGATATTTTGGTTATTTTCAAATCAGGGGTATTTGGTCCCTCTCGGGTTTTTGTTATGAACTTTGGCCCATTAACAAGTCCTTGCGGCTAAAGTGAACATGCACTACGCACCAAGTAGGATTCCAGAGAAGAGGAGGTGGGTCATTAGAACCGCTTAAGTACTAAGCTCTCTCTAGATCCAATCTTAGACATGCATATGTCTGTTGCCACACTCTAACCCAGCGGCTTGTCCACGGACATGTTTAATTATTAGATTAAGTCTTATGCGGTTTAAGAGTTGTTCAGAACTAGGCCTAAAGTCCATTAAAATCCTAGCATACTTTTCTATGACCGATAAGGCCCATTAAGCCCATTTCACGTTTATATAGCCCAAATCACATCCTTATGGCCCATTAGGCCAAGATCTCATTCATATAGCCTATTAGGCCCAAAACAATTCCAGATCATGTAACATGTATGACTAACTCAATTTATATAACCAAATCAATCAATTTCATCAAAGTTAGACTCAGGGCCCACCGGGCCCATTTAGCCACTTTCGGCTTTTCGGCTTTCCAGCATTGTCGATATCAATGTGTGTGTAGTGTTTGTACACACCTGGTTACTGCGACGTGCTATACTATCCTTGGTCTTGAACCTACAACCAACCAACCTCCAATCAATCACCCATACTTAATCAAAACATTTACCAAAAGCCGAAGCCTTACTGTAACCTTATCGTGTGCCACCGAGTTCTAATAGCCCTTCCTTAGCTACTAATCACGAGTATCCCCTAGATCTGCACTCACACATACACCATCAAACTTCGAGTGACTCATAATCCACACAAGTCACCCCTATAGGTCATACTCACATTCAGCCATTTACTTAAACCATAATCGAGTTGAGTACACTTACACTTTGCTAATGATCCTTACCACGCTTGCGATCTCTGAACCTTACCCTTGTTAATATAAGATTAACGACAATGAGAAGTTAGATAGCCCTTCGGCTTTTAACAAAACACACTAAAGGGGTTAAGTGAATACTTACCGAATCCACTTTTGATCCTACGGCCTAGATAGCTACTGAACGAGATTCGGCTTTTAACCTTGACTGCTACTAGATAACAATCGATTTGTGATGGAGGAACAACAACAAAGATTCGACACTAATAGGGATTTTGGCAAGAGAAGATGATGATACTTTAACAATAAAAGAGTTTGGCTATGCGAGAATTCGGCAAAAAGGGATTCAGCTATAGGAGATTTCGGTAACAAGGCAAGGTATTTTCGATTGTGGAAAAATAAGGTTTCAGCAAGGAAAAGAAAAATAATGGAAAATTCGACATTACCTAGGACCCCAGAATCGACACACACACATTTATATAGCCTATAGCTGGAACTTAGCCATCCCTAAAGTCCAATACGGCACCACTTCCTCCACTACTCATCTCCTAATTTTCCTCCATGATATCTCCCTTATCCTTCTCCTAAATTCTCTCTTTTGATCACTTCTCCTTAGAGTCCCTTTACAAGCCACTTCCAGCCTTCTAGAAGCCTAAAATTAAACTCCAAAATAAAGCTAAGCTAGCACTCGAACCTCAGACCTTCCTGCGTGCATATGTCGCCACCTCTCTGCACCCTAGTGGCGTCACTTTGCCACTTCACCACAGGCTTCTTTGTGCCATTTTCACTTATTTTTATTTAAAAGCCCACTACTCACAACCCTGAATCCTTAATTAATTAAATTAAGAATCCTCCACCACAAAACTCGAACCAAGATTTTCTCCAACACACCTAGACACTCAAAATTCATTAAACCTTTAAAGCCATCATGTCATTTGTCATTTTCTTGCTCACTTAAAAATTTTATGAGACCCAAAGCCCAAACCCCAATAGGCCCAATTCTACTAGGCCCAAATTCAGGGCGTTACAGTCCTTACCTTACAGCCCAAACATCCATTTGTAGCTAAATTTTTGCTAAAAATTTACCCTAATCTACTACTATATAAACCCCTCTTAACCATCATATTTTTGACACCATTCAAGCAATTAGCTTCAACCCTAGCCACCTAATTCTTTCCTCTTAGCCGTCGGCCTCAAATCCCAAAAACTCTCCCCAAATTTTCCCTTTGTCACAGAACTTCCCTATCGCCACAGCAAAGCTTCCGCCAGAGCATCTCTGTTGCCGCTGCAAAACCCAACACCATCTCAACATCGTCGTTGTTGTAATTCCATCACCGTCGCAACACTTTTTCCACCACACGTTGTCAATTCCTTTTCTTCCTCTTTTGCCGAAATTCGACCTATTTTTCGGGAAAAATCACCATGTCTCTCAAAAGAACTAGATCTTCCAAAATACTATAAAATCCAATTGTGATTCAAGATGAAGAAGCAAGGGAAATATGTGATTAAAACACTATGAAGAATTCAAAATTTTTAACTATGATGGATATGTGGAAATTCATGCATAACCAATAACAAGATTACTGGAGATAAGCAAAAGTCAAAGATGATACCATACGAAATACTTTTAAGAATATCTCTAATTGTTTTGTTCCTGAATTTCCAAATCATATCATCGAGACATGGCAAGAGGATATTATGGGATCAAATGCGACAAATAATGGAAAAGGAAAAAGACATAGAGGATGACATGAGTTAAAAGGGGGGAATTTCTTTTTCTTAAGTATTTATTTTTAGGCATTTACATTTCTTTTCTTAGTTAGTATTTTACTTTTGCATAATAAATAGGAAATTGCAAACATGAATAAATTAAACTCAATGCCTCTTTTTTATAAAAAGCGAAGTAGTGTGGTAATGTTAATGAACATGTCTAGGATTGGATTGTTAAGAAAGACTTGGTACTTAAGCAGTCTTCATGACTCATCTTTATTTTCTTGCTATCCTACCTGGTGTTCAGTTCTCATTCATTACTTTGTTTACGCAATGAGGACATTGCTTCTTTTTAAAGACGGGACTTGGGTAATTTAATGAAATATCCCTAATGGGGGAAGTTTTGCTATGAAACTTTCTGTGTGTTGGCTAAAAGCCGGAATACCCTTAATGGGTAATTTAATGAAATATCCCTAATGGGGGAAGTTGGATACAGCCCAGGTGAGTAAATTTACTATCATACCTTTAAAGGTAGGCTGAGCATGTTTGTGTATTATGTATATCTGCTATGTGAGTACGTTAATGCATTCACAAATTATTATGACTTGATATGTTGCATGGGATTGGGTTATGATATTGATGAAAGGGGAAGTGTAATTCGGTGGCTCTGCCACATATTTCGGTGTCTCTGTCACACTATTTCGATGGCTTGGCCACATATTCTGGTGACCCTGTCACATTATTTCGGTGGCACTGCCACAATTTCGGTGATGAGCAGCGTGACTGCCATCGAGGTGTGTAGCGGATGAGGGTCAATTGTAGAAATCCCCACCGGTGTGTTTTGGCTGGAATGGGTGGTGTGTAGCGGATAGATTATTAGGTTGGGCTGGGTTGCATTGCATTCATTTTATGCTATACCATGCTAATAGGGCTCAAGCCCAGTTTGTTTCCGTAAGGGCTAAGGCCCAGTTCGTTTCTGTATGGGCTCGGGCCCAATTAATGTTCGTTAGGGGATTACATACTGAGTTCTCGTAACTCATCCCTCTGCTTAATTTTGCAGGTAATCCTTAGCTTTGAGGATTTGGAGCCGAGGTGAACTCAGGGATGGCCATACATCGTTTCTTTAGTAAACTACGTTTCACATTACTTTAAATTTATGTTAATTTGGGATGATGTTCTGTAATAAGGCTACTGGAATTTTATTTTGGTTTTTGTTTTAATGCGGTTAATATCTATTATGAAATGATCAATACGGGGTTTTACTAAAAACGTAAATAACTGTTTTCCAAAATAGTAATGAACGGTTCCCAACCTATAGATAAATAAACTCAGGATTTTCTTAAAACTACAATAACTGTTACAAAATGACAAATTTTTGAAATCCTCTGAATCATGTTTTTGTGTTATAATGCAATTTGCGGTGTTAGTAATATTGATAATTTTTGCAAGAAAACCTTAAAAACATTTGATTTTCAAAATGGAAACAAAGCTCGAAACTTTTAAACGATCGTGAAGTTTCTTTAACAACCATTCCATGTGACATGCCAGATCTGGTCGTAACGTATAGGTCGGGTTTGGGGTGTTACATTTAGTGGTATCAGAGCCCGGTTACAAAACCCGGTTGTGGAATGGGTGCAAAAATATTTTCCAAAATTGGGTTGAAATATGGTTTAGAAAAATATATGTTTTTAGAGGTATGGCACCCGAGTCTCTGGCACCAAATCCGTAAGTCTTCTGACTTTGCTTGATATTATAAATTGATTTTAGAAAGAAACTATTAGAGTTAGTGTATTCTGACTGCTAGCTATAAGAGTTAAGACTGTAGAGACTGAGACATTAGGAATTCGATTCACAAAAACCACTTTTAAATATGTCTTCATAAAATATCTGTTAATAAACAGTGGAATGATATACTAATTCATAAAATTTCTAATCAGATTAATTCGATTCAGCAAACATGAGTACAAGAGGACGTTGACATGGTACACACGGCCGTGGTAGAGGCCGAGGTGCTAAGGCTGGATCCTCAAAATCAGGGCATGCGCCGGAAGGCGAAGTGCTAGCATCACCAGTAGCGGAAGCAGGGTCTCAAGACTGGACTGGAGGGGAAGATGCTTTGTCTCAAGCTATGCTACGAGTCTTGGAATGGGTTGCTGGAGCAAGTATTGGGAGAGTGGTCCGGAAACCTATCCTTGAGCAACTTTGGGCAAATGGGCCGAGATATTTAGGGGCATTTCTGGGGTGGCCCCAAATGTAGTTGAATATTGGTTGGAGGCAGTTGAGCGGATTATGGATGACCTAGATTGCACAGTAGAGGAGAAACTGAAAGGAGCAGTGTCCCTCCTACGAGATGAGGCATACCAGTGGTGGCTCAAAGTGAGAGAAGGTACTTCAGCGGATCGTATCACCTGGGACTTCTTTAAGACAGCGTTCCAGGGAAAATATGTTGGGGTGAGTTATGTGGAAAGCCCAGAGGAAAGCATTTCTAAACTTGGTCCAGGGGAATAAATCTGTGGCAGAGTATGAGGCGGAGTTCCTACGCTTAAGTTGGTACGCTCGGGGTATAGTCGCAACCGATTATGAGCGTTGTGTACGGTTCGAAGATGGTCTACGGGACGAGCTACGAGTACTGATAGCTCTGCAGCGGGAAAGAGATTTTTCCATTCTGGTCGAGAAAGAAAAAATTGCCGAAGAAGTGAAACGTTCTGAGAGGCAGAACCGAGATAAGGATAGGGGTAGAAATAAGAGAAGTTTTGAGTCATCAGGTTCTTCAGGGGGTTTTCAAAAGAGGCCTAGGTTGGATGGGCCAGCTCGAGTGGGGATGCCTGTTGCTGTTGGTCAGTTGCAACAGTGTGCTCAGTGTGGGAAAACACATTCAGGTGAGTGTTGGAGAAGAACTGGAGGATGTTTCAAATGTGGATCTAGGGATCATCTAATAAAGGACTGTCCACAAGAGTTGGCTAGGGTGAGGACGATAGGTCAGGGTTCTGCACAGTCAAGGAGAGATGGTCAGCAGCCGCTGAGAGGTCAAGTTCCAGCCAGAGGAGGAGATGGGTTTGGACGAGGTCATGAGCACCGGGCAGAGGTATGGGTAATATAGAGGCAAGACAGTCGGGGTTGGTCTATGCAGTTAGACATCGAGAGGATGGCGACGCACCGGACGTCATAACAGGTACATTTCTTATGTTTGATACACCCTTTACAGCTTTGATAGATATTGGGTCTACACACTCATATGTTGCCTGTACTGTATATGGGACTCTGAGCATTAAATCTAAGATTGCTGCTAGAAGGATGTATGTGGTTAGCCCTTTAGGAAAATTGGTGGTAGTGAACAAACTATTTAGGAATGTGCCTTTAGAAGTGCAATGGATTATTTTCCCGGCAGACTTGATGGATTACCGTTCGGCGAGTTTGACCTTATCTTAGGTATGGACTGGCTAGTTAAGCATCGTGCAAACTTGGATTGCGCTGTTAAGCGTATGGTGTTTAGAACTCCAGAGGATAAGGAAGTAGTTGTAATAGGAGAACGAAGGGATTATCTATGTGATTTCTGCGCTTAAGGTCGAGAAGATGGTGCGAAAAAGGTGCAAGGCATTTCTGGCTTTTGTCAACTCATCTAATGCCAAGGAATTATCTGTTGGAGATGTCAGAACCGTGAAGGAGTTCTCAAACGTCTTTCCTGAAGAGCTTCTGGGCTTGCCTCCGGATCGCGAGGTCGAATTTGGCATTGAGCTATTTCCAGGAATGGCTCCGGTGTCCATCGCCCCTTATAGGATGGCGCCGAAGGAGCTGGTAGAACTTAAAGCTTAGATCCAAGAGGTGTTGGACCGTGGATTTATCTGACCAAGTGTATCTCTGTGGGAGCGCCGATTTTGTTCGTTAAGAAAAAGGATGGGTCGATGCGTATGTGCATTGACTATAGGCAATTGAATAAGTTGACTATTAAGAACAATTACCCGCTATCAAGAATTGACGATTTGTTCGATCAGCTGTGAGGAGCTTCGATTTTCTCGAAGATAGATTTGATATCTGAGTATCATCAGCTAAAGGTCAAGGAGGCGGATATTCATAAGACTGCTTTCCGAACACGTTATGGGCATTATGAGTTTCTAGTGATGCCGTTCGGATTGACTAATGCACCAGCCGCTTTTATGGATATGATGAACCGAGTTTTTCAACCCTATCTAGACTGGTTTATGGTAGTGTTCATAGACGACATTTTGGTGTATTCAAGAACGGAGGAGGAACATGATTCTCATCTTCGGGTTGTGCTGCAAATATTAGGAGAGAAGCAACTGTATGCCAAATTCAGCAAGTGTGAATTTTGGCTAAAGGAAGTGACCTTTTTGGGGCATGTTGTTTCTGCTGAGGGGATTAGAGTTGATCCCCGAAAGATCGAAGTTGTATTGGATTGGAAACCACCGAAGTCAGTGTCAGAAATTCAAAGTTTTCTGGGTTTGGCTGGGTATTACAGAAGGTTCATTGAGGGGTTCTCGTTGATAGCTGCACCGTTAACCAAGTTGTTACGAAAAGGAGTACCATTTGTTTGGACTGATAAGCAACAGGAAAGTTTTGAGAAGTTAAAAAAAGATCCTGACTGAGGCACTAGTATTGATTTAGCCAGAGGCTGGGAAGGTATTTGTCGTCTACTGTGATGCATCGCACACAGGTTTGGGTTGTGTGTTAATGCAAGAAGGAAAGGTGGTAGCGTATGCATCTCGTCAACTAAGGCCGCATGAGATGAACTATCCCACTCATGATTTGGAATTAGCTGCAGTGGTGTTCGCCCTAAAAATATGGAGACACTATCTGTACGGAGAAAAAGTTGGTTATCTATGCAGACCATAAGAGTCTAAAATATCTCCTTACCCAGAAGGAGCTGAATTTAAGATAACGGAGGTGGATTGAGTTGCTGAAAGATTATGACTGCTCGATTGAGTATCACCCGGGTAAAGCCAATATGGTGGCAGATGCTTTGAGTCGCAAGGTGATATTGGATTTGAAAGCATTGTTTGCTCATCTCAGTCTGTATGAAGATGGCAGCTTGTTAGCCGAACTTCAAGTGAAATCGACATGGGTAAATCAGATTAAAGAGAAGCAATCATTGGATGAATCATTGGGTTCTCGACTTCGGCAAGTGGAAAGTGGGGAAGCAGTGGATTTAGGGTTGAATAGTAAAGGGGTATTATGTTTTCGTGGAAGAATTTGCATGCCGAAGGACTCTGAGCTGAGATAGATGATTCTGCGGGAGGCACATAGTAGCCCATACGCTATGCATCCTGGTAGAAGCAAGATGTATCGAGACTTACGTGAATTGTATTGGTGGCCTGGTCGAAACGGGAAGTTACCGAGTTTGTAAGTAGGTGTTTGACATGTCAATAAGTGAATGCGAAACATTAGTTGCCTTTGGGATTGCTGCAACCAGTGAATATCCCACTTTGGAAGTGGGAGAGGATAACGATGGATTTTGTTAGTGGGTTACCCTTGACGCCTACTAAGAAAGATTTGGTGTAGGTGATCGTCGATCTGTTGACTAAGTCCGCTCACTTCTTATTGGTTCGCACTGATTACTCACTCCAGAAGTTGGCTAAGCTATATGTGGCAGAAATTGTGAGGCTGCATGGGGTACCAGTGTCTATCATATCAGACAAGGACCCTAGGTTTACATCGCGATTCTGGAAGGTATTGCATGAAGCTTTGGGTACAAGGCTGGACTTCAGCACAGCGTTTCATCCATAGACTGATGGTCAATCGGAAAGGGTAATTCAGATTCTGGAAGACATGTTAAGGGGTTGTGTGATTGACTTCAGGGGTAGTTGGGAAGATTACCTACCATTGGCGGAATTTACGTATAACAATAGCTATCAGTCCAGCAATCAGATGGCACCCTACGAGGTGTTGTACGGTCGTAGGTCTCGTACCCCTACCTGTTGGACAGAGTTAGATGAGCGACACTTGTTGGGTCCAGAATTGATCTCAGAAACGGAGGAAAAGGTTAAGCTGATTCGGGACCAGTTAAAAGAAGCTTCTGATAGACAGAAATCGTATGCAAATCTGAAGCGTAGGGAGATACAATTTTCAGTGGGGGATCATATCTTCTTGAAGGTCTCACCTTGGAAGAAGGTTTTAAGATTTGGACGGAAGGGCAAGTTGAGCCCCAGATTCATCGGGCCTTATCGAGTGTTGAAAAGTGTGGGACCAGTGGCTTACCAGCTTGAGTTACCCCTGGAGTTGGGTCAGATACATAATGTATTCCATGTTTCAATTCTAAGGCACTATCGTTCAAATTCATCTCACATAGTGACGGTGGAAGAAATTGAGGCAAGACCCGATCTGTCTTTTGAAGAAGAACCAGTGCAGATTTTGGATCGGGATGTTAAAGTGTTAAGGAGGAAGTCGGTTCCTTTGTTTAAAGTATTATGGTGTAATCACAGTTCAGAGGAAGCCATGTGGGAGCCGGAAGAGGCAATACGACAGCAATACCCTCACCTCTTTTACTCAGGTAAATTTCGAGGCCGAAATTTCTTTAAGGGGGTAGAACTGTAACATCCTTAAAATACGGGTCTGGCATTTTTGTGTTGTTGCATGCGTTTAGCTCACTTAGCTTGTTATTTAGGTGTGCTTGGGGGTCCTAGGGAGGCTCGGGTTCGAGTGAGAGCTTTGGTAAAATTTTACTTTTTGGGCACTTAAAAGGGAGAGCTAGTGGAAGTAGACCTTAAGAATAAATGGTTGTATTTGGATGTCACAAGTAGCAAGGTGGCCTAGTGGTTGGCGTCACAAGGGAGCATGGAAGGGGGGAGAGTGTTCGAATCCCATCTGCTACAACAGGGAGCTTTATTTTTTGTGCTCAGGTAAGAGAGCTGGCTGAGTGGAGTTCAAGCTGTGGAGGAGAGAGCAAAGACCTGGTCAAATAATTTGAATGGATGATGGAGAGGGGATTGAGGAATAAGTTGAGGAGAAAATCATGGGATTTGGGGGTGAGAGGTAGTGCTTGGACGAATGTGGGCTGTGGTGGGGAGAATATTCGGCTAGAGGATGTTGTTGGGGTAAAAAATCGGCATTTTGGAAAAGGGAGCATAACCGAAGCCTTTGGGTGTTTTTGTGCCGAAATATTTTAGCTGCATTTTAGTTTTCTTTTGCATTTTCAACACTTACTATTCTCTTTACCAAAACTATTCTCACTTCTCTTCTTTTTCTCTCTTTTGGTCTTTTCTTCCACTTGTTCTTTTTGCTCAACAACACTATAGCAAAACCTCTCTTTTCCATCTCCTACTATTTGTTTTCTCCACCATAGTCGAACCTCCCTGGTAGCCATTTTAAATTGATTCTCTCTTGAGTGTCCACCATAGTCGAATTTTGTTCTCCTTCATTACTTCTTCATTCTTTTCTATTCATTTTCTTTTGCATTCCCAATCTCCTCTTGTGTCAAACTGAATCCGTTTCTTTCATCTTTTGCTATTAGCCGAACATCAAGAAGCAAAAGTACTAGGATCTCTTTTGTCTGCCGGAAGTCCCCCTTCATTCGGCTCTTGCTAATTCTAAGGTAATGAGTTCCTCCTTTCGTATAATTTTCTTCTCTTCTCTCTTCTAAAGCATCAAAACAGTTATCCTTTAACTCCTTTCATTTTAGGCTGAATCTAAATACCCTTCTCCACCTTGAATCGTGCTTGTTCTTTCGTGGTAACCGGGGCTCTTGGTAGCAGTGGTCGAATTTTGGGCATCTTGGTAAGTGGCCATGACCGAATAGGGGTGGATGGATGCCTTCATCCATGATTCATTTAGGCTGAAAGGTCGTTTCCTTACTATTTTATTTTGGAACAACAGGTCTAACTCATGTTTTATTTAGGGACTCAACCTAGTAACCGAAGGGAGTAACCAACATTCAGGTATAGCAAAGAAGTGTCGTATTCTTGGTAAGTAGTGTGGTGTGTTGTCGCTTTTGACCTTAGAGTTTTGACATTTTCTGATCGAGACTTTCTTCATGGAGGCGAGTGGTAGCCGTACTAAGGGGGCATCGATTAAGGAGTCCAAGGGGAGTGGACTCGTAACCTCTGCTCCTAAGTTCAAATGACGTAGAGTGTCAGCGATTCGAGATTTCCCGCCAAGTTGTGGAAGGGAGTCGACATCTGATTTGGATAAGCAAATCGTGGTCGTTAGCGCTAGTGAGGGTAAGTGTTAGTAAATCGTATGGTTAGCCGTGGATTATAGATCTCCCATTGTTTTACTATAAGCTAATAGTGTGATGTGTTGACTTAGGTGACGTCGATCGGGAGTGTCTAGTTCTTCACGTGATCAAGTGTGTAATCACACTTTTATTTGTTTTGCTATGAAATTTTCTGTGTGTTGGCTAAAAGCCGAAATACCCTTAATGGGTAAGTTAATGAAATATCCCTAATGGGGGAAGTTGGATACAGCCCAGGTGAGTAAATTTACTATCATACCTTTAAAGGTAGGCTGAACATGTTTGTGTATTCTGTATATCTACTATGTGACTACATTAATGCATTCAGGAAATATTATGACATGATATGTTGCATGGGATTGGGTTATGATATTGATGAAAGGGGAAGTGTAATTCGGTGGCTCTGCCACATATTTCGGTGACTCTGTCACACTATTTCGATGGCTCTGCCACATATTTCAGTAACCCTATCACATTATTTTGGTGGCACTGCCACAATTTCGGCGATGAGCAGCGTGACTGCCATCGAGGTGTGTAGCGGATGAGGGTTGATTGTAGAAATCCCCACCGGTGTGTTCTGGCTGGAATGGGTGGTGTGTAGTGGATGGATTATTAGGGTGGGCTGGGTTGCATTGCATTCAGTATATGCTATACCATGCTAATAAGGCTCAAGCCCAGTTTGTTTCCGTAATGGCTAAGCCCAGTTCATTTCTATATGGGCTCGGGCCCAACTAATGTTCGTTAAGGGATTGCACACTGAGTTCTCATAACTTACCCCTCTGCTTAATTTTGCAGGTAATCCTTAGCTTTGAGGATTTGGAGCCGAGGTGAACTCAGGGGTGGCCATACATCGTTTCTTTAGTAAACTACGTTTCACATTACTTTAAATTTATGTTAATTTGGGATGATGTTCTGTAATAAGGCCAGTGGGATTTTATTTTGGTTTTTGTTTTAATACGGTTAATATCTATTATGAAATGATCAATAAGGGGTTTTACTAAAAACGTAAATAACTATTTTCCAAAATATTAATGAACGGTTCCCAACCTATAGATAAATAAACTCGGGATTTTCTTAAAACTGTAATAACTGTTTCAAAACGGCATATTTCCGAAATCCTCTGAATCTGGTTTTTGTGTTATAATACAAGTTGCGGTGTTAGTAATATTTATAATTTTTGCAAGAAAACCTTAAAAACATCTGATTTTCAAATTGAAACAAAGCTCGAAACTTTTAAACGATCGTGAAGTTTCTTTAACAACCATTCCATGTGACATGCCAGATCTGGTCGTAACGTATAGGCCGGGTTTAGGGTGTTACATGATTTGACCCAATTGAAGATGGATCAATTGATGGACAATTCTGGTAAACAATTAGGTCACCAAACCGTGTAAACAAGGGAGAACAAGTCCAATTCAACAAAGCATTTATGAGCAGCCCAAAAATCAGTTTTTGGGGATTTATTAGAGGTCCCTACAAGTGCAAATAAATTAGAAAATAGCCCACAAGATACTCCATTGAAACCGTCCACACCCTAGCTTGATTCAAGCATGAAATCATGCTTGAATCAAGCAACCAACATACCATTTCCTTCCAACCTTCACTATAAATACCCACTCTCATTCCTCATATCCATCATCCCTCATTTCTCAAATAGCATTCGTCTCTCACTCTCATTTCATTCTCCCATTTGCTTTCTTTCTTTCCACACATAAGCATCCATATTTTCCCTTTCCTTTAGCCAACAAATCCTTGAGTAGGTACTCTCTTGGCCAGCCACCTTGAGAAGCAACTTACGAAGGAGAAAACACAAGGATTGGAGGAAGCCATTTTGACCAGATTCTGCAAGACTATCAAATTAATCAAAGTTTATTCTCCCTTATCTTTGTTATTTTGATTTTAATCATGTTTGCAACTTGTTTTGTTATCTTGTCATCAACAATGGTAACTTAAATTTGTTAAGCTAGAATGATTGCATTAATTCAATAAATTTCATTTAAATTGTATTTATGATGTTCTGTGCCTTAATAGTTCATGTTTTCAATTAAAATTAATAATGTATTACATTCATATGTGATTGAATGCGTTAGAATTAGTTGAGCGATCCTAGCCAGACGATGACTAATGGATGCAATAATTGAAAAGTGCATGTTTAATTTAGATCCTAACCCGACTAAATTAAAGGTTCATAATAACTTGAGAGAGCTCTATTATCTTTCATAGCTATTAGGTTTATGTGATTAAATTGTTTCATACCTAGCCCGTCCCTGTTACTTCACATGAATTCTAAGAAACCCTTAGTTAAATATGATCGGTAATATGCATATTTCTCTATGTAAAAGATTCTGAAAGGACTTAATATTGGTTTCAAGCTTACGAAAGATCGGGTTGCCATGGAATATTTTCTGGATCATTATTAAGCATGATAAAAATGAATTGAGTTGATATATGTAATTATTCTAGCCTATTCATGTTATTGATTGTTGAAGTTTGTGAATTTGGTGCTAAGTTCATCTCATTCATTTTATTACATACATTGCATTTAGGTTAATTTGCATTAGGGATCACTTTGAATTTACATTATTCAATTTAATTTAACAATCAACCACCTCCAAAACATTCTGTTTTCTTACCAAATTCTTAGTATTAATTTTACAATTAATTGATTAACATACACAGTCCCTATGGAGACGATAACTCTTTTACTTATTACTTGAAATGACTGTGTACACTTACACAAACCACGTGTTACAATGTTCGGAAAGAAACTTGGATTTTTTTTCACAACCTAAAACACAATCAAATCCAAGTTAAATAAATAAATAAATAGAATAAATAGTTAGAACAATAAATCAAATATTGGAATAATAAAGAAGAAAATAAAGAAGATAAATGGAAAAGATTGTAACAGCCTAATTTTGGGTCTAGTCGGAATAGTGGTTTCAGGACCACAAACTCGACGAAGAAAAATTAGTTTTTATTATATTTTTATGGTCTACAGTTTTATGGAACGATTTCGCGAAAATTTCGTTCGAAATTTTTGACATTTGGGCACTCAATTTAGTCAAAAGAACTAAATTGCAAAAAAGTACAAAACTTGAATTCTATATGTTAGAGGTATCCAATTGCTATGAGATTTTAAATTAGAGGTCCTTAGATGGTAATTAGACCATTGGTTAAGTTGGTGGGAAAAAATGGACATGGTTTGGTATGTTTTCAAAGTTTTTCATTAAGAGTATTTTGGTAATTTGGTAATTAAATAAATTAAAAAGCCAAATTAAAAGTCAATCTCTGTCCATCTTATTCCCGTTGGCCGAATTTTACATGGAGAAGACATGGCTAGGGTTTTGGTCACTTTCAAGCTCAATTTTAAGTCCGTTCTAGCCCCGTTTTTAATGATTTTTATGTTTTGAAATCCTTGTAACATGATCTATTTATTTCTACCACCAATTTGAAGAGATGTCAAAGTCTAAATTTTACCCATGTTGAACATGTATGTATTTTGATGTTTGATGGTGGAAAATGCATGTTTGGTGTATTGTAACACCCCTAACCCGTATCCGTGGCCGGACTAGGGTTACGAGGCATTACCGAAGAAGATACAACTCAAAATAGGCATTTTTTTAACATTTCATGTACACATACTTTGCATACCAATCATAACCAGTAGATATATTTTGAAACATTTAAACAGAGTAATTTGCATATTCTATCAATACAAATTTCATACCACAATAATAAAACCAAAATCATTCATATCACATCTAACACCTATCTCAAATTTATAACATAATCAATCATTTATAATTAACACCATAAATCTAATCATTTTATTAAAGTCTAAATAAATAAACATTACTTTTAAAACTTATATATGACTTTCGAACATTGTAACATTAAAACAAAATGGCATCAACCACTTAAGTATAACATTCAGCCATACTTAATATCTTATATATAACTAAATCAAGTATATTCATCATCATTTTAATTTACAAATTTGAGACCATGACAAATCATAAACAAATCTTTAGATGAACATACCAATATGACATTAAAACACATCCGAATACATATGCAAATACATTTATAATCTCTTAATTAAATTTCTAAGTCAAATGCATAAACACATACTTACATGATTCTTCTGTTCGAATGGCTAACACCTATAAAACCAATTTAATCATTAACATGTCCATCTTTTCATAACCGCAAATATATATAATTTTACAAATTCATAAACAAATTATAAAACCAAATTCATATGTAATACATGCATTCAACCATTATAATACCACCACATTGCCGAATACATATATATACATCACCAAAACCAATTCTAACTTTTTAACTATCATCCTTACCAATACTTAAATACATATACAATTTATTAAACACCATTCAGTTAATACCTATATACATATTCAAAGATTCATTTAACCATAGTTCACTATCATCTTTACATAATACATAACAAGCAAGCCATTACATATCATCTAATCACATTCAACTTACCCAAGACTTCATCACTTAACATAGACAAAACAACAACATATACATTTAGTTCAAATTCATATATCAACTAAAATATTCCACCAAAATTGACATAACCAAAATATATGTATCAACCACATAACCAAGTTCATTAAACCTAATTTCAAAACATCACACAAACATACTTATTACGAACATATACTCAAGCAAATATGCATATGTAATAACTCATTCACAACAACCATTGCAAATCATCAACAAAGATAGCAAATTAATCAAAAGAGGATAAGCCATTTTCGCATGGCTATTAATTGTATACATAGGTACTCAATTCATATCCACCCTTTTACTATGCTATACATGCCATATATTCGTAATTAACATAGCCAAAATCCCAAAGTAAGCTGTCGATAGTGTGATAGTCCTGCTGACGATCCCCGAACTCATAACGAATCCAAAATCTATAAAACAGAAACCTACAAAGAAACACAAAGTAAGCTATTTAAGCTTAGTAAGTCAATAGCAATATAAAGTTAATTAACTTAGCAAAATCACATATACAAAATTTATATCAAGTAACACTTTATACAACAATAACAAATAATTACTCAAATCTCAAATCAAAGTCACATAATATACTCTTTGGCCGAATACACATAGTTGAAGCTTATACACCATTCACATATTTACACATTAACTTTTGTACAATGTAATGAACAAATAACTTACCTTTCATTTCTCAACACAGATATATGTACGTACCTGAGTTCTTTTAATTCACATATCACATTGGCCTTCACTTACACATGCCAGTTGAACCATTCGGAATTAAAAAGGATACACGGATAGTCGGAAGCTCGTACAATGCCAACGTCCCAGACGTGGTCTTACATGTAATCACATATCGATGCCACTGTCCCAGACAGGGTCTTACACGAATCAAATACGATGCCAATGTCCCAGACATAGTCTTACACGTAAAAACATATCGGATATCCTATGTCATGACATATGTATCCTATCTATTCCTAAGGTTCGTGCGGGGCTTACAGACGTCGAACCTCGGTCGAATCAAGCTCAGAAGTTAGCCAAAGTACCATACCCACATTCAGCCATAGCATGAATAAATTCAAATAATTCATTTTGATACTTAACTAATACATATCCATAGTTATTTCAACATTTAAATGCTAATTGACTTACCTCGGATGTCGTCGACTGTTAAATCGACTACTCGACCACTTTTGTCTTTTCCCGATCCAAATCTGATTTCTCTAATTCTTGATCTAAACGTATTCAAATTAAGCTTATTTAAACACCATTACACTCAATTTAGCCTAAAAACACATAAATGGGCAAATTACAATTTTGCCCCTAACATTTCACACTTTTTACAATTTAATCCTTTTTGCACAAAATAAAAAATACACAAAATTTGACTATACACCTTAAGGGCTGAATATTCCTAGTATTCATACAAGCCCATACATTTCATTTATTTCACATTTTAGTCCTTAAAAAATTATTTTGGCAATTTAGTCCAAATTACTCAATTTCATAAAAAATTCAAAGACAAAACTTATTAATCTAACACATATATTTCATATTTCATCATCAAACATCAAAAACCACAAGGTATCATCAATGGAAAAACACAAAATAATCATCAAAATCACAAATTGAGACATGGGTTTTGAAGTACACAAAGCAACGATCTCAAAAACATAAAATTATCAAAAATCGAGTTAAAACTTGTAACAGTCCGAATTTGACCCTAATCAGAACGGTGGTTTTGGGACCGCAAATCTGAGCTTGAATAATATTTTAATATTATTTTCTTTGTTGTTGATATGTGACTAAGCATGTGTTAAATTTCCGTAAGCTAATTTGTCTGTCTGTGTGTTCAATTTTGACAAAAGGACTAAATTGCATAATTTGTAAAGGTGACTTTTTATTTGATTAATGGCTAAATTAGTGTGGCTTTTAAGTGTTAAGGACTTATGTGGCAATTTAGCCACTATTTTGGTTAGTGGACGGCATGAGTAAGAAAATATGTATATATATGTGTTTATATATATATATATTAAATATTATAAGTTAAAGTTTTATTATATTTATTTTATAAGTTATATTTATATTATAATAAAAGAAACATGGTTAATGGATGAATGAAAGACTATTATACCCATATTACATGTTTGTTTTATTTGTTTAATGAAAGGTTAAAAATGTAAATGAATTATTATGTTTGTATATTAGATAAAACATAGAAAAAAAAAATGGCCATTTTAGTTCATCCTTTAACCGAATTAAGAAAAAGAGAAAGCAAGGGATGAGTTTTGCATATTCGGCCATTAGGGAGCCAAATTAAAGGTTTGTTCTTGTTCGATTTTTAATAATTTCTATGTTTTTGAGATCGTTGCTTAGAAATGTTCAAGACCCATGCCTTAATTTTTGAATTTGATGAATATTTTGAGTTGAGCCAATGTTGATAGTTGGTTGTTTATGTTATTTAAGGATGGAATATAAAATATATATGATAGATTTACATGTTTTGAATTGGAAGTTTTGGTGAATTTGAGTATTTTGGGCTAAATTGAGAAAATAAATTTTTGAGGGGTTAAAATGCAAAATAAATGAAATGTAGGGACTTATATGATCATATGGAAGATTCAGCCTAGCTATGTTGTTGTGAGATTTTGCATATTTTGTGTTTTGTGCAAATAGGATTAAATTGTAAAAGTGTGAAATATCGATTATAACCTTGAATACATGTTGAAATTGAATTTATAGATTGAAAATTTGGCCAAATCTGAATGTGGTATAGTGTTTAAACAATGAAATGTAGTTAAACTTAATTGTGTTCATTATGTGAAAGTGATATTGAATTATGTGTGATATATGTGATATTGGTAATAAGTGAAAGTGATATTGAATTATGTGTGATATATGTGATATTGGTAGTATGTGATGTGAATGAGATGACTCAATAATATGAATATTCGGGCTTCGACCCTAGCAGGCCTTGTGCCGGTGAAGTTTATCAGGCTTATTGCCTAGCAGGCTAAATGCCGGTGATTCAATTTCAGACCTCGGTCTAGCAGGCTTAGTGCCGGTGAGTAATTCAGGCTTACGCCTAGTAGGTTTTAAACCGGTGATGAAATTTCAAGTTACAAGACATAAATTTTTCTAGCTATGTAATCATCGAGGAATTAAGTTGATAGTACGAGTTATATATGTATGTTCGGCCATACAGGTACGTGCCTACGAGTTATTAAATTGATCTTCTATATTTGACCAATAAGGTAAGTATATATGTGTTAAGTTGCCGAACGCGAATGATATTAATTGAACCTGTTTATTAGGCCTTATGCTTATGTTTATGTGACCATATTAGGATTTCTTTGATGCCATGTATACGAATGTATGAAATGTCAAATGGATATATATATATACATATATATATGTGTGTGAATATATTTTCTTTTATGTGAAATTACTAAGTGTAAAGTATATACTTATTTGTATATTCATATATTTATGTAATCCTATTGAATTATGTGTATCGAAAATATGAGTAGTTGGAGATGAGTTATTAATTTATATTTGAACAACATGATGAGATAATAAATTGAAGTTTAAAGGTAAAATTGTGATGATGGTTGAGCTAAATGAGGTATTAGTATTCAGCATTAATAGACCAAATGAGTATTAAGCTTTAGATTTTGTGATATTATGTATGTTATTGAAATGATTGAATGATTACTTGATTTAATACATTTGCTTAAGACTTACTAAGCTAGTAAGCTTACTCTGTGTGTTAATTGTTCTATTTTATAGATTTTTATCAAGCTACGAGCTCAGGGGATCGTCAGCGAAGTCATCCACACTATCAATCTATTTTGGTATTTTTGAGTTTGGATTTTGAACTAAAGGCATGTATAGGCTAGACTAGGTTTTGAATTAATAAATTTTGTCCTTGTATATATGTATAGCCATGCGAATATGGCTAAATATGATGCTTAAATCTAAGTATAATCGGTCATGGCATACAAATGAGATGTGTTTGTCATGTTTTGTTATGGTTTGTGTTTAATTATGTTTGATGGTGATTGAAACTCATTTTAGAAAAATGTTAAATGGCATATGCGAATGGTAAATGTGAAGTGTTTGTTTTATATAAAATATTTGGCATGAAGTAGTTGTTTGTGGCTTAAGGTTATTATATTAAGTAAGTTTGATATAGGTGATTGTGGATTTCATAATCGGTTATGAAGTGAAATATGAATGATGGTTGTGTACTACTTTTAATTTGATACTTATATTATGAACATGGTTAATTGGTTTGAAATGATAAGTATAAGCCAAATAGGTATTTGGATGTTTGATAATGTGATTTAGTAGAAATGATAAAATATACATAAGTTGAAATGATATTTATAAGTTATATTAAACGTCTGCATATGAAATAAATTAGTTAATTTGATTGTATGAAATTGAATATCTATATATGGTTTTAGGATAGATGATGAAATCTTATGTTATGTATTTAGATTGACATATTTGCATGTGGTTCAACTATGTGTATTTACATCTAGTTTAAGTTTAGGTGTTTTGGACAAGAAAGGACATATATTATGTTCTAGTTGGATGTGAGTATGTTGTTATAAATGTTTTGATTTTAGAATTGTTGAAAAATGCAAATGTACGAATTTGGCTTAGATGGATTAGGATAAGTTGTTAATGTTTAAGTTTGCTATGGAAGTACAAACTCGTAATGCATTTGTCCATGTCTTTAATAACAGTAAATAAATGATATGACCTGTGCTATGCATGGTAATGCCCTGTAACCTTAATCTGGCAACGGATACGGGTTAAGGGTGTTACATTTTATTGGTATCAGAGCTTACGGTTTAGTCGATTCTAGGATTACCGTATCATGTGTGAGTCTAGCTATACATGCCTTAATTTATACTACGATAGTATGATGACTTCTGACATCTAAATTGTGATTTTTATATAGTAAATGGATCCCGACAGAGCTGTAGCTGATGATGTTGAGAGCGTAGCGCCTGATCTCGCACACGGGTCAGCGCCGATGACTCTCGACCTGTCTCGAGTAGCCATGAGGGGGAGGCTAAGCAAGCCTTCTACCAGATGATGAACGAATGGTTTACTCAATATATCCGAACTAATCCGGCTGTGCAACAACTTCTACCCCCGAATAATCCATCTCCGATACCTATGGTACCTCCAATAGTAGATCCGACGAGATTTGGCAAGCCTCCTATAAATAAGATCAGGAAACACGGGGCCGAAGAGTTTAAAGCTAATGATGATGATGATGCGGAACGAGCTGAGCTGTGGCTTGATAATACTATCCGAGCGTTCGATGAGTTATCATGTACTCCGGAGGAATGTTTAAAATGTGCTATATCCTTATTACGGGACACTGCATTTCACTGGTGGAATACACTAGTATCGGTGGTTCCGAAAGAGAAGGTGACCTGGGAATTCTTCCAGATTGAGTTCCGTAAGAAATATATCAGCCAAAGATTCATCGATCAAAAACGTAAAGAATTTCTGGAGTTGAAACAGGGTCATATGACTGTGACTGAGTATGAACGAAAATTTGTGAGATTGAGCCGATATGCTCGAGAATGTGTTTCAACTGAGGCTATTATGTGTAAAAGATTTGAAGACGGTCTGAATGAAGACATTAAGCTGCTGGTTGGTATACTTGAGATTAAAGAGTTCGTGGTACTTGTTGAACGAGATTGTAAAGCCGAAGAGCTTGGAAAAGAGAAAAGAAAAGCCGAGTTCGAAGCTAGAGACACTCGAAAAAGATCATCGAGTAAAGCCTTTCACTTAGCATCAAAGAAGTTCAGAGATGAATCCAGTTGACATAAGGCTACTTTAGATTTTACCAGACGAGATAGAGATCGTCCACCTGCGGGCTCCCGAGCTACTTCGATGGCTAGTGTTGGTAATGTTCAGCAGAACTAGGCTGAGTGCAAACACTGTGGAAAAAGGCATTTTAGGAGCTATAGATTGCATGATCGGTCCTGTTTTATGTGTGGATCGATGGATCACTTTATTAGAGAATGTCCGATGTTAGTTGAGCAAAACACTGTTCAGAATGTGAGACCGAGCAATGTGTCAACACGAGGCAGACCACCCAAACATTCGGGTAATGTAGGTGGCAGTCAAAGGGGAACAAAAGATACAGCGATTCGGTCAGAGGCTTGTGCACCTGCTAGAGCATATGTTATACGCGCTCGCGAGGATGCTTCTTCACCAGATGTCATTACCGGTACTTTCATTCTTTATGATATTAGTGTAATTGCGTTGATTGATCCTGGTTCAACTCATTCTTATGTATGTGAAACATTAGTATCCAGTAAGACTCTGCCTGTTGAGTCTATTGAGTTTGTGATTCGAGTATCAAATCCCTTGGGTCGGTGCGTTCTGGTTGACAAAGTGTACAAAGGTTGTCCGTTGATGATTCGAGACTCATGTTTCCCAACCAATTTAATGTTATTGCCTTTCGATGAATTTGATATAATTCTGGGAATGGACTGGTTGACTTTGCACGATGCTGTTGTTAATTGCAAAAGAAAGACCATTGATTTGAGATGTCAGAACGGTGAAATTATTCGGATTGAATCTGATGATCTGAATGGGTTACCAGCAGAAATATCTTCGATGTTAGCTCAAAAATATATGAGAAAAGGGTTTGAAACTTACTTTGCTTATTTGCTTTGATAGTAAAGTGATAGAAAAGAAGATTGAATCCGTTCCGGTAGTGTGCGAGTATCCAGATGTGTTTCCTGAGGAATTACCGGGTTTGCCACCTATTCGAGAAGTAGAGTTTTGTATTGAATTAGTACCGGGGGCGACTCCGATTTCGATAGCTCCGCATCGAACGGCACCTACTGAATTAAAAGAGTTAAAAGCACAGTTGCAAGAATTAACAGATAGGGGCTTTGCGACCGAGTTTCTCTCCTTGGGGTGCACCAGTTTTATTTGTGAAAAAAAGAAAGATGGGATTATGTGAATGTGCATTGATTACCGATAGCTCAATAAGGTAACTATAAAGAATAAATACCCTTTGCCACGGATTGACGACTTATTTGATCAGTTGAAAGGGGCTTCAGTGTTTTCAAAGATAGATTTGAGGACGGGTTATTATCAGTTGCGAGTCAGAGATTCCAATGTGCCAAAGACTGCTTTTCGAACGAGGTACGAACACTATGAGTTTTCAGTTATGCCTTTTGGACACACTAATGCACCTGCTATTTTTATGGATCTGATGAATCAGATTTTCAGTCGGTTTTTGGATCGATTTGTAGTAGCGTTTATAGATGATTTTCTGATCTATTCTAGAGATGAAACCGAGCATGCTGAGCACCTGAGACTTGTGCTACAAACTTTGCGAGATAAACAGTTGTATGCAAAGTTTAGCAAATGTGAGTTTAGTTGAGTGAAGTCAATTTTCTGGGCCACGTTGTTTCAGCATCAGGTATTCGGGTTGATTCGAATAAAATATCGACTATACTCGATTGGAAACCACCGAAGAATGTTTCTGAAATTCAAAGCTTTTTGGGGCTTGCTGGTTACTACAGACGATTTGTGAAAGGTTTTTCTATAATAGCTACCCCGTTGACAAAGCTATTATAGAAAGATGTTAAATTTGAATGGTCGAAAAAGTGTCAGAAAAGTTTTGATCAGTTGAAAACTCTTTTGACCGAAGCTCCAGTGTTAGTTCAGCCTGAATCGGGTAAAGAATTTGTTGTTTATAGTGATGCATCTTTGAATGGTTTGGGTTGCGTTTTAATGCAGGAAGGCAAAGTTGTAGCTTATGCTTCGAGACAATTAAAGCTTCACGAAAGAAATTTGGGTTATAGTGGACAGACTAACCAAATCAGCCTACTTTGTTCCAGTTCGTACGGACTATTCACTCGATAAGCTTGCAGAGTTATATGTATCTCAAATTGTAAGATTTCTTGGTGTGCCGATTTCTATTGTTTCGGACAGAGACCCGAGATTTACGTCGCGGTTTTGGAAGAAATTACAAGATGCTTTAGGTACTAAACTACACTTTAGCACAGCTTTTCATCCGCAGACAGATGGTTAATCCGAATGAACCATTCAAATCTTGAGGATATGTTGAGATGTTGCATCCTCGAGTTTGAAGGTATGTGGGAACGGTACTTACCTCTGATTGCATTTGCTTATAATAATAGCTTTCAATCTAGTATCAAAATGGCACCCTACGAAGCTTTATACGGTCATAAATGTCGTACACCATTATACTAGATCGAGCTCAATGAAAATAAGATACACGGGTTTAATATGATTAAAGAGACTGAACAGAAAGTGGCAGTGATCCGTGATAGTTTGAAAGTTGCATCAGATCGTCAAAATTCATACGCGGATTTAAAACGTAAAGACATTGAGTTTCAGATTGGAGATCGGGTATTTTTGAAAGTTTCTCCGTAGAAGAAAGTGCTTCGATTTGGACGTAAAGGCAAGTTAAGTCCGAGGTTCATCGGACCGTATGAGATCATCGAACATGTCGGGCCTGTTGCTTATAGATTAAGGTTACCGTCTGAACTAGCAAAGATACACAATGTATTTCATGTTTCGATGCTTCGTAGATTTAGATCAGATCCGTCACATGTAATTGCCCCATATGAGATTGAAATCCGATCTGATATGACGTACGAGGAGGAACCGATCCATATCTTAGCTCGTGAAGTGAAAGAGTTGAGAAACAAGAAGATTCTGTTAGAAAACGTATTATGGAATCGACATGGAATAGAAAGAGGCTACGTGGGAGCCTGAGGATTCAATGAAACAACAATATCCGACTCTATTTAAAGGTAAGATTTTCGGGGACGAAAATCCCTAAGGGGGGAGAGTTGTAACAGTCCGAATTTGACCCTAATCGGAACGGTGGTTTCGGGACCGCAAATTCGAGTTTGAATAATATTTTAATATTATTTTCTGTGTTGTTGATATGTGACTAAGCATGTGTTAAATTTCCGTAAGCTAATTTGTCTGTCTGTGTGTTCAATTTTGACAAAAGGACTAAATTGCATAATTTGTAAAAGTGACTTTTTATTTGATTAATGGCTAAATTAGTGTGGCTTTTAAGTTTTAAGGACTTATGTGGCAATTTAGCCACTATTTTGGTTAGTGGACGGCATGAGTAAGAAAATATGTATATATATGTGTTTTTATATATATATATATATATATATATAAATCTTATAAGTTAAAGTTTTATTATATTTATTTTATAAGTTATATTTATATTATAATAAAAGAAACATGGTTAGTGGATGAATGAAAGACTATTATACCCATATTACATGTTTGTTTTATTTGTTTAATGAAAGTTTAAAAATGTAAATGAATTATTATGTTTGTATATTAGATAAAACATAGAAAAAAAAATGTCCATTTTAGTTCATCCTTTAATCGAATTAAGAAAAAGAGAAAGCAAGGGATGAGTTTTGCATATTCAGCCATTAGGCAGCCAAATTAAAGGTTAGTTCTTGTTCGGTTTTTGATAATTTCTACCTTTTTGAGATCGTTGCTTAGAAATGTTCAAGACCCATGCCTTAATTTTTGAATTTGATGAATATTTTGAGTTGAGCCATTGTTGATAGTTGGTTGTTTATGTTATTTAAGGATGGAATATAAAATATATATGATAGATTTACATGTTTTAAATTGGAAGTTTTGGTGAATTTGAGTATTTTGGGCTAAATTGAGAAAATAAATTTTTGAGGGGTTAAAATGCAAAATAAATGAAATGTAGGGACTTATATGATCATATGGAAGATTCGGCCTAGCTATGTTGTTGTGAGATTTTGCATATTTTGTGTTTTGTGCAAATAGGATTAAATTGTAAAAGTGTGAAATATTAGGGGCAAAATGGTAATTTGCCCATTTAGGTGTTTTTGGATTAAATTGAAATGAAATGTGCTTGAATAAGCTTAATTTGAATATGTTTAGATCAAGAATAAGAAAAACTGATTTGGATCGGGGAAAAAACAAAAATAGTTGAATAGCCGGTCTTCGTCGTACGTCGATAGCCGAGGTAAGTCTTTAAGCAATTTAATATCATTAATATCGATTATAACCTTGAGTACATGTTGAAATTGAATTTATAGATTGAAAATTTGGCCAAATCCGGATGTGATATAGTGTTTAAACAATGAAACGTAGTTAAACTTAATTGTGTTCATTATATGAAAGTGATATTGAATTATGTGTGATATATGTGATATTGGTAATATGTGAAAGTGATATTGAATTATGTGTGATATATGTGATACTGGTAGTATGTGATGTGAATGAGATGACTCAATAATATGAATATTTGGGCTTCGAGCCTAGCAGGCCTTGTGCCGGTGAAGTTTATCAGGCTTATTGCCTAGCAGGCCTTGTACCGGTGAAGTTTATCAGGCTTATTGCCTAATAGGCTAAATGCCGGTGATTCAATTTCAGACCTCAGTCTAGCAGGCTTAGTGTCGGTGAGTAATTCAGGCTTACACCTAGCAGGTTTAAACCGGTGATGAAATTTCAAGTTGCAAGACATAAAATTTTCTAGCTATGTAATCATCGAGGAATTAAGTTGATATTACGAGTTATATATGTATGTTCGTCCATACAGGTACGTGCCTACGAGTTATTAAATTGATCTTCTATATTTGATCAATAAGGTAAGTATATATGTGTTAAGTTGTCGAACGCGAATGATATTAATTGATCCTGTATATTAGGCCTTATGCTTATGTTTATGTGACCATATTAGGATTTCTTTGATGCCATGTATACGAATGTATGAAATGTCAAATGGATATATATATACACATATATGTGTGTGTGTGTGTGTGTGAATATATTTTCTTTTATGTGAAATTACTAAGTGTAAGGTATATACTTATTTGTATATTCATATATTTATGTAATCCTATTGAATTATGTGTATCGAAAATATGAGTAGTTGGAGATGAGTTATTAATTTATATTTGAACAACATGATGAGATAATAAATTGAAGTTTAAAGGTAAAATTGTGATGATGGTTGAGCTAAATGAGGTATTAGTATTCGGCATTAATAGACCAAATGAGTATTAAGCTTTAGATTTTATGATATTATGTATGTTATTGAAATGATTGAATGATTACTTGATTTAATACATTTGCTTAAGACTTACTAAGCTAGTAAGCTTACTCTGTGTGTTAATTGTTCTGTTTTATAGATTTTTATCAAGCTACGAGCTCAGGGGATCGTCAGCGAAGTCATCCACACTATCAATCTATTTTGGTATTTTTGAGTTTGGATTTTAAACTAAAGGCATGTATAGGCTAGACTATGTTTTGAATTAATAAATTTTGTCCTTGTATATGTGTATAGCCATGCGAATATGGCTAAATATGATGCTTAAATCTAAGTATAATCAGTCATGGCATACAAATGAGATGTGTTTGTCATGTTTTGTTATGGTTTGTGTTTAATTATGTTTGATGGTGATTGAAACTCATTTTAGAAAAATGTTAAATGGCATATGTGAATGGTAAATGTGATGTGTTTGTTTTATATAAAATATTTGGCATGAAGTAGTTGTTTGTGGCTTATGGTTATTATATTAAGTAAGTTTGATATAGGTGATTGTGGATTTCATAATCGGATATGAAGTGAAATATGAATGATGGTTGTGTACTACTTTTAATTTGATACTTATATTATGAACATGATTAATTGGTTTGAAATGATAAGTTTAAGCCAAATAGGTATTTGGATGTTTGATAATGTGATTTAGTAGAAATGATAAAATATGCATAAGTTGAAATGATATTTATAAGTTATATTAAACGTCTGCATATGAAATAAATTAGTTAATTTGATTGTATGAAATTGAATATCTATATATGGTTTTAGGATAGATGATGAAATCTTAAGTTATGTATTTAGATTGACATATTCGCATGTGGTTCAACTATGTGTATTTACATCTAGTGTAAGTTTAGGTGTTTCGGATAAGAAAGGACATATATTATGTTCTAGTTGGATGTGACTATGTTGTTATAAATGTTTTGATTGTAGAATTGTTGAAAAATGCAAATGTACGAATTTGGCTTAGATGGATTAGGATAAGTTGTTAATGTTTAAGTTTGCTATGGAAGTACAAACTCGTAATGCATTTGTCCATGTCTTTAATAACAGTAAATAAATGATATGACCTGTGCTATGCATGGTAATGCCCAGTAACCTTAATCCGGCAACGGATACGAGTTAAGGGTGTTACAAAACTCACCTTGAATCAAGCTCAAAATGGCCGAATGAAGCTTAGGTTTTCTTTCTTTTTCTTTTGTTAATTTTCGGCTAGCTAAAAAAAAAAGATGAACATGGCTTATTTTTGTTTAATTTTAGCATATATTAAGTTATAATTAAGTTACCTTTTTAACCTTTTATATTAAATAAACATAACATATAAATTAAGGTCATTATTGGTATATACCGTCCACTATCCTTGAAAATGGGTTATTTTCCCTTTAAGGACCTCGTATCAAAAAGCCATTAACAAATTAACACTTACACTTTATTTTGTAACTTTTACATTTTACGCGGTTAAGTCCTTTTATTTAATCGGACACCTACGACAAAATTAAAACACGAAAATTTAACACAAACAAACTCACACATAATAAACACGGAAAATAATTTTAAAAATATTTTTTGGACTCAGATTTGTGGTCCCAAAACCACTATTCTGATTAGCGTCAAAATCGGGCTATTAGATGTATGGTACACGACTTTTGCTAAGTGATTTTCGGTGAAAATGCCTAAAAGGACTTATTTGTAAAAGTTATAAAATATGGTGTAAAAATGTGAATATGTAACAGCCCGATTTAGGGACTAATCGGAATAGTGGTTGTGAGACCACAAATCTGAGGTAGAAATATGTGTTTTATGGTTTTTATGAAGTCTATGACATGTTTGCATGATTGTGTGAAAATTTCATGAAGAAATTTTATAAATTAGTGATCAATTTATTCATGAGGACTAAATTGCAAAGATTGAAAAATATGAGATTCTAGAAGATTCAAGTATGAGATAGCAATAGAAAATTTATTAGAGGTCCTTATTTAGCAATTAGACCATTATATCTCATGATGGACAAAAATAGGCATGGGAAGGAAAAATCTCAAAAAAGGGGCCTTAAGGGCAATTTGGCCATTTGGTTAATAAGTTAATTAAAAGGGAAAAAGAAGTCAAAATTGATGTCCATCTTCCTCCCCATTGCCGAAAATTTCAAGCTCTCCATATCTAGGGTTTTGTCATCTTTCAAGCTTGATTGTAAGTACCTCCTAGCCCCGTTTTTAATGTTCTTCATATTTTTGAGATTCTCGTAGCTCGATTTAGCTATTTCTAGCTATATTTTAAGCTAGAGGTGTAACATCCTCAAAAGGGGGTTATTTGGAATTTAATTATTTTTCTTATGTATGGACTGCTGTGATTTTATTTATTGAATAATAGAGCTTAATTTAAGGCTTTGAGTGTGCACGGTTTGGTAGAAAATTTCAGTTTGTAACTTTAAAGGCAGGGAGCCTTAGCAGGAGGGTGTTATAAGAATAAATGAAGGAAATTGGACACTAACAAGGCCTTGGCAAAGTGGTAAAAGCGAGGCCACTTAAGAGCTAGCATGTGACGCCACCAAGGGGAGCTAGGGAGCTTGTGTTCGAGTCGCAACAATCCCTCTTTTTGCTCATTTAAGGGACGGCACAAGTGGGAGAATTTTTCTCCCTTTAAACTCTTTTATTAATTATTATCATTAAAGGATAATATGAGCATCTTTAATAGGATTTTATTCTAAGGATAATAAGAGATAATCAAGGATATTATGAAGATTAAAAGAATTATTAATGGAAGATAAATGAGGATATTCCATGGATTATTAGGAGATTATTATTTATTATAAGGATTAATTCAAATTATTTGAATTAATACAAATGTGTGGCCAAGAGTAACTTGGAGTGTGTTGCCGAAATTTAAACTCTTCCTATGAAGAGTGGACGGCAAGCAATAAAGGGGGGGTGCCGAAATCCTTTATAAACCCCTAGCTACCATCTTGATTTTCTTTTAGACATTTTCCAGTAGCCGAAATTCTGATCACCTTTTCCATAATTTTTTCTCTCTAGCCGAATCATCTACTCCCTTTTACCTCTCTTCTTTTTCTTTTTCTCACTAAAAGTCTAGCCTTGTTTGATAACAAAATCAACCATAGCCGAATCTAACCCCTATCAAGGTGCCGAAATTCTTTTTCCCTTTTTATTAAACCCTATTTGGCCGAATATTGAGTATAGTATCTTCCTGCATCTCCTTTGTTAATCGATTTGGATCAAGGTAAGTAATGGTCGAATATTTATCTCCCATTTTCCTTCTTTTTCTGTCGATTTCTTTTACAAGGAAAGGTGCCGATTTCGGCAATGGTTATAAGACTTCTAAACGAGTGATAACCGATTTCCTCTAGGTATTCAGGAAAGTAAAGCAGTCGACTCAAAGCCTGATCTCTAGCATTCGATTTTGGTAAGTGGTGGTAAGATCAATTTCTTTATTATAACAATTCGATTAAAAGCCGAAGGCTATTAGTTTTACTTACTAATCAATGGTGATTGACGAGCAGATTCGGGAATCAAGTATTGCGATTAGTATCCAAAAGTGTGAAGGTAAGGATTCGGGTTCACAAGGAACCCCTCTCAAATTAATTGGTTGGCCGATTAGGCCATAGTACTAACCCGGGTATTTGGCCGAATATAGGGATCAGTAGATCTAGGGAGGCCGACTCTTCTTTCCGGGATTTAGACTCTTTGTTGGTGACAGGTGTGTACATACACACTATAACTTATTAAATGTGTTGAATATTGTAAATGCTTACTTGATTTATGTAGCATTGGATGATATACCATATCAGTATAGATGGTAATTCAGGTAAGTACCTGTTAACGTGAATTATTATTAATGCTTTTGGGAAGCATGATGTACTGATTTATACATATGATGGCATGTAACATATATTTATGTGACTGATGTGGGATTGACTGAGTGGAGGGGGCAGTGATATTGTGCCGACGGGCACCAGTGTTTTGGTAACACACTGTGACTACGGTCACCAGAGGTTTGGCATCTCATAGCGACTTGTCCCTGTGGTTAACACCACCGTGGGTTGGCCCCACTTGAGATATGGGATCGTCTGCCAGTGACTTGGTATCACACGATGGGTTGGCCCCATCAACTGATTCGTGTCTACGGACACCAGTGTTTTGGTAACACATCGTGACTATATGTCACCAGTGGTTTGGCACCACCAGTGGTTTGGTACCACAACGGGGTAGACAGTGGCGTATGGCTGGCTAGGTTGGGATACATGATATTTTGCATATTAATTGTTATATGTTGTGTATGAAAAATGTTTTTAAAACGGGGGAAGGGTTACATACTGAGTCTTGGTGACTCACCTTCTCCTTTATATTTTTCAGGTAACACGTAGATCGCGGATGTGGAGCCGGGTTGACTCGAGGTGGCCATGCAGTGGGATTTAAATTTTAACAGACTCTGAATTTCAATTTATTTATTTTTGGATTGTGGATTTAAATTTTATTTCGGATGTAATAAGGCCTCCTAGCATTTTTATTTTTATTTTATTTTATGCTGGAATATTTGTTTTAATTATCTACTATTATTGAATTTAAATCACATGCTTTCCAAGTTAAAATGAAAATTGTTTTTAACGTGCCATCGGGCACATTTGGAATTTTATATCAGCTTGGCTTAAATAAATTTTCTAATAAAAACTAAATAAAGTTTTTTTTTTTACAAGACATTCAAACAAAAGGTTTTCAACAACTTAAATTGATTTAGAAAAATGAATTTTTCAAAATATTTTCCTTGTAACAGACTAGATTCGGCCATAGCGTTTGGGCCGGGTTTGGGTTGTTACAAAATTGGTATCAGAGCCCAGTTCAAAGCTCGGCTGTGGGGGCCCCAGGCCCAAAAATGTTTTAGTAGGCCTTTTGAATTGTTTTGGGGTTTTAAGCAGCATGGCCCGAGTCTCCGGCACCGATCCGCCCAGGTAAGTACATCCAAACCTCTTGGTCAATTATATTCTGTAGAAGGGTAGGAAGCATGGAACGTAGATAGACTTACAGGAACTTGAACCCTAGGAATAGGTTACTCAAACACACAAACGAAGCATAAGACTTAAAGAACTAAACCAACCTATGACTTAGTCACTGAGCTAGGGTGTGGTAACCCCTGTACGCATGTCTAGGATTGGATCCGGAAGAGCCTGGTATTTAAGCAGTCCTCGTGACTCACCTCCTCTTCGCAGGTATCCTACCTGGTGCGTAGCTTCGGTTCACCCTAACTCAGAGGGCTCAGTGGTGTGGCAACCTATGTACGCATGTCTAGAAAGGTTCAGTGGGAGCTTGGTATTTAAGCGGTCCACGTGACCCACCTCCTCTTCACTCGAATCCTGCCTGGTGCGTAGCTTTGGTTCACCCTGACCAAGCGGGCTCGGTCATAGGCCTAATATAATGACTAAAACCCGAAAGGGATTTAGCCACGTTTTGAAATGAATGAAACAACAAAAACCCAAATGTTTTCAAAACTTTTGCAATAAACTCTTTCAAATCGGAGAACATCACTTTTACAACGTTTTTCTCGAAAAACTTGATTTGTGGAAAATTACAAAAATGCCCTTAGGGGTAAAATTACCAAAATGCCCCTGACTCATAAAATATCAGTTCAATGGTTTTGCTCCAAAAATTTCAACTATTTTACAAATATTCAACAACTTAGTTCTGAAAATCATCAGCAAAATATTTTTGGTTTTAGAAAATTTCGAAAACGCCCTCAAGTTGCAAAAGTTACCGAAATGACCCTGGTTTTGGAAATCTTCACAAACATCACTATTTGAAAAGAAACATTTTCAGAAAGAAACCCCTCGAGTTTTACAACTGTTAGAAATATCCCCGATTTATCAAAATTTCAAAATCTCCCTGAATGACAAAAATTACCAAAATACCCCTGTAGGAAAAATGACGAAAATACCCCTGGGTTAGAAATGGGCAGAAATGTCCGAAGAGCGAATAGGTATGGAAAGTATTAAGGAATGGATGCATGAACTCCTTTGTGTGATCTAGGATAGGAAACTGAAACCTTGTTTGCTCGAAAGAATCTCTGATTAAACCTTATCCATAAAATTTCTTCGCGATTAATAAAGAGGAACAAATGCTAATGCATAAAAATTTTCTTAATCAGATTAAAGCGCGGTAGAAAGAATGAGTTCTAGAGGACGTGGACGCCGTGGACGCGGTAGGGGTAGGATGACGGTGTCTGAACCCGTCAGGTCGGGACAAGGTTCTAAAAATGAGGTACCACCGCCACCACCACCTCCTACTTTTAGAGCTGAGGAGCAGGATCAGACCGGTGGTGAGGCTGTGTCGCAAGCTGTGTTGCGAGTTCTCGAGTTGGTGGCTGGGGCTGGTGGAAATTTAGGAGCTCGGAAATCTGTTCCTGAACGGATTCGGTCCAATGGAGCTGAGGTATTCTGGGGTGTGTCGGGAGTGGCACCCAGTGCAGCAGAATATTGGCTGGAATCGACTGAACGGATCATGGACGATCTAGACCTGTCTAATGAGGAAAAGCTGAAAGGAGCAGTGTCGCTCCTGAAGGATGAAGCGTATCAGTGGTGGCTCACGGTTCGGGATGGAGCCACGGCAGATGATCTCACGTGGGAATATTTCAAAACCACCTATCAGAAGAAGTATGTGGGCACCGGCTACACTGACGCGCAGAGAAAAGCTTTTCTAGGGCTAGTGCAAGGAACTAAGTCAGTAGCGGAATATGAGGCGGAGTTTTTAAGGCTGAGTAGGTATGCTAGAGGCATCGTGTCTACTGAGCATGAGCGCCGTGTCCGCTTTGAGGACGGACTCCGAGATGATTTGAGGTTACTGATTGCCCCGCAGCAGGTTCGTGAGTTCTCATCTCTAGTGGAAAAGGCTAAGGTAGCCGAAGGGATCAAGGAGGCTGTGAGGCAAAGTTATAGTAGGAATAACCAGAAGAGAGGATTTGGGTCAGCTGGATCCAGTGGTAGTGTCCAGAAAAAGGCTAGGCCAAGTGGACCAAATCAGGCGGCAAGGCCCGTGACTGCTAATCAGAGGCCGACTCAGTGTAACCGCTGTGGAAAGACCCATTGGGGAAGTTGTTCGACCGGTGATAGAGGATGTTTCGAGTGTGGGTCTTTGGAGCATCGTGTCAGAGATTGTCCCCGGAAACTAGCTAAGAATCAGCCAGAAGGGCAGAACCGTACTCAAGACAGAAATGTGGGACCACAGAGGGGTCGCGGTAATGGTCGAGGAGGAAATAGTCCGAATAGAGGTCGTGGAACTCAGGGCAGAGGTTCGGGTAACACAGAGGCTAGGCAGCCCGGCTTAGTCTATGCAGCGAGGCGTCGCGAGGAGGGAGACGCACCGGACGTCATAACCGGTACGTTCCTAATATTTGGTTTACCTTATGCTGCATTAATTGATGTGGGTTCGACGCACTCGTACGTTGCTAGTAGTGTGGTAGGAACCATGGACCTAGACTCTGAGATTGCTTCTAGGGAGATGACTGTAGTTAGCCCTTTAGGTCACTCTGTAGTAGTAGACAAACTCTATAGAGATGTACCCCTAGAACTCCAAGGGGTAATACTTGTGGCTGATCTGATGGAACTACCGTTTGGGGAGTTCGATTTGATCCTTGGAATGGATTGGCTGGTTAAGCATCAGGCGAATTTGGATTGCGCGGCTAAGCGCATGGTTCTTAAGACGGCTGAAGGTGATGAAGTGGTTATGATAGGTGATAGAAGGAATTACCTATCCAACGTGGTGTCTGCCTTGAAGGCTGAAAAAATGGTCAAGAAGGGTTGTGAGGCGTATTTGGTTCGAATCTGTGCTTTGGAAGCTAAGGAGTCAGTTATTGGAAAAGTCCGAACGGTTGGGGAATTCGCTGATGTGTTCCCAGAAGAGCTTCCGGGTCTGCCTCCAGATCAGGAAGTTGAATTTGGTATAGACTTGCTACCCGGAACGGCACCTGTGTCTATAGCACCATACCGAATGGCACCAAAGGAATTGGTGGAGCTAAAGGCTCAAATTCAGGAGCTCTTGGACAGAGGGTTTATCCGACCAAGTATATCTCCGTGGGGAGCACCTGTGTTGTTTGTCAAGAAGAAGGACGGTTCTATGCGGATGTGCATCGACTACCGCCAGTTAAACAAGTTAACGATCAAAAACAAGTACCCGTTGCCTCGGATCGATGACTTGTTTGATCAACTGAAAGGTGCGTCGGTATTCTCAAAGATTGACCTTAGGTCAGGTTATCATCAATTAAGGTGAAGGAGGCTGATGTTTACAAGACGGCATTCCGAACTCGATATGGGCATTACGAGTTCTTAGTGATGCCATTCGGGTTGACCAATGCACCGGCAGCATTTATGGACTTAATGAATAGGGTATTTCAACAGTACTTGGACCAATTTGTTGTAGTGTTCATCGACGACATATTGGTTTACTCAAGGACGGAGGAGGAGCATGACAAGCATTTACGGATAGTTCTGCAAGTATTGAGGGAGAAGCAGTTATATGCCAAATTCAGTAAGTGCGAATTTTGGCTGAAGGAAGTGGCTTTCTTAGGGCACGTAGTGTCGGCGGAAGGAATTAGAGTAGACCCTCGCAAGATAGAAGCAGTATTGGATTGGAAACCACCTAGGTCGGTGGCTGAAATACGAAGTTTTCTAGGTTTAGCGGGGTACTGTCGGAGATTCGTGGAAGGATTCTCTCTAATAGCAGCACCGTTAACTAAGTTACTAAGGAAAGGTGTTCCATTTGTATAGACAGAGAAGCAACAAGAAAGCTTTGATAAGCTAAGGAAAATTCTGACGGAAGCTCCGGTTTTGGTACAGCCAGAAGCAGGAAAGTTGTTTACCGTCTACTGTGATGCATCCCATACTGGGTTGGGATGTGTGCTGATGCAAGAAGGAAAGGTAGTAGCCTATGCGTCCCGTCAGTTAAGACCGCATGAGGTTAACTACCCAACGCACGACTTGGAGTTAGCCGCAGTTGTCTTCGCTCTAAAGATATGGAGACACTATCTGTATGGGGAAAAGTCTATAGTCTACACAGATCACAAAAGTTTGAGGTATCTTTTGACTCAGAAAGATTTAAATCTGAGACAACGTCGGTGGATTGAATTATTAAAGAACTACGATTGTTCAATCGAGTACCATCCCGGTAAGGCTAACGTGGTGGCTGACGCGTTGAGCCGGAAGGTTGTGATGGACTTAAGAGCAATGTTTGCTCGGTTGAGTCTATATGATGATGGGAGTCTCTTGGCAGAGCTGCAAGTTAAGCCAACGTGGATCAAAGAGATTAAGGTCAAGCAGTTAGTGGATGAAGGATTGAATGCTAAGAGGGTACAAGTTCAAGATGGTAGTTTGGAAGGATACAACCTGTCTAGTGATGGAGTGCTATGCTTTCAAGGTCGAGCATACATGCCGAAGGATGAAGAGTTGAGGCAAAAAATTCTCCATGATGCACATAGCAGCCCATATGCTATGCATCCGGGAGGAAGCAAGATGTATGGAGATCTACGGAGACAGTTCTGGTGGCCTAGGTTGAAGCGTGAAGTGACGGAATTTGTAGGGAAGTGTCTGACGTGTCAGCAGGTTAAGGCTGAACATCAGTTGCCATCAGGGCTACTTCAACCGGTAAAGATCCCTCAATGGAAGTGGGAGCGGATCACTATGGATTTCGTCAGTGGGCTACCCCTTACGCCCAGCAAGAAAGACGCAGTTTGGGTAATAGTAGACCGTCTGACTAAGTCAGCTCACTTCATACCGGTGAGGGTGGATTATTCTCTTCAGAAGTTGGCTAAGCTGTACGTGTCGGAGATAGTAAGATTGCATGGTGTTCCAATATCGATCATCTCGGATAGGGATCCCAGATTCACGTCAAGGTTCTGGAAAGCTTTGCATCAAGCTTTGGGTACACGGTTAGATTTCAGCACGGCTTTCCATCCACAGTCTGATGGACAGTCGGAAAGAGTGATACAGATCTTAGAGGACATGTTAAGAGGATGTGCCTTGGATTTTAGTGGTAGTTGGGAGGAGTACCTACCATTAGCGGAATTCGCTTATAACAATAGTTATCAAGCGAGTATTCAGATGGCTCCATACGAAGCCCTATATGGACGTAAGTGTCGTACTCCGACGTGTTGGACGAAATTGGGTGAGCGACAGGTGTTGGGTCCAGAATTGGTAGCGGAAACTGAGGATAAAGTTAAGGCGATTCGGTCTCGTCTCAAGGAAGCATCAGATAGGCAGAAGTCTTATGCCGATCTCAAACGCAAGGAAATGGAGTATGCTGTGGGAGACAAGGTTTTTCTGAAGGTGTCGCCTTGGAAAAAGGTGTTGAGATTTGGTCGAAAGGGGAAGCTGAGCCCAAGGTTCATCGGGCCATATACGGTGATTAAGCGAGTAGGACCGGTAGCTTATCAGCTTGAGTTACCAGCAGAACTGAATCAAATCCATGACGTCTTTCACGTATCAATGCTGAGACGGAATCGGTCAGATCCTTCGCACGTTGTGCCAGTAGCAGAGATCGAGGTGAATGCGGATTTATCTTTTGAAGAAGAACCGGTTCAGATCTTAGACCGAGATGTGAAGGTTCTACGTAGGAAGTCAGTGCCCTTGGTGAAGGTGCTATGGCGGAACCACGATGTGGAAGAAGCCACGTGGGAGCCCGAGGATGTGATGCGGCAGCAATACCCCCACCTCTTTTGACCAGGGAATTTCGAGGACGAAATTTATTTTAAGGGGGGTAGAACTGTAACATCCTCAAAAGGGGGTTATTTGGAATTTAATTATTTTTCTTATGTATGGACTGCTGTGATTTTATTTATTGAATAATAGAGCTTAATTTAAGGCTTTGAGTGTGCACGGTTTGGTAGAAAATTTCAGTTTGTAACTTTAAAGGCAGAGAGCCTTAGCAAGAGGGTGTTATAAGAATAAATGAAGGAAATTGGACACTAACAAGGCCTTGGCAAAGTGGCAAAAGCGAGGCCACTTAAGAGCTAGCATGTGACGCCACCAAGGGGAGCTAGGGAGCTTGTGTTCGAGTCGCAACAATCCCTCTTTTTGCTCATTTAAGGGACGGCACAAGTGGGAGAATTTTTCTCCCTTTAAACTCTTTTATTAATTATTATCATTAAAGGATAATATGAGCATCTTTAATAGGATTTTATTCTAAGGATAATAAGAGATAATCAAGGATATTATGAAGATTAAAAGAATTATTAATGGAAGATAAATGAGGATATTCCATGGATTATTAGGAGATTATTATTTATTATAAGGATTAATTCAAATTATTTGAATTAATACAAATGTGTGGCCAAGAGTAACTTGGAGTGTGTTGCCGAAATTTAAACTCTTCCTATGAAGAGTGGACGGCAAGCAATAAAGGGGGGTGCCGAAATCCTTTATAAACCCCTAGCTACCATCTTGATTTTCTTTTAGACATTTTCCAGTAGCCGAAATTCTGATCACCTTTTCCATAATTTTTTCTCTCTAGCCGAATCATCTACTCCCTTTTACCTCTCTTCTTTTTCTTTTTCTTACTAAAAGTCTAGCCTTGTTTGATAACAAAATCAACCATAGCCGAATCTAACCCCTATCAAGGTGCCGAAATTCTTTTTCCCTTTTTATTAAACCCTATTTGGCCGAATATTGAGTATAGTATCTTCCTGCATCTCCTTTGTTAATCGATTTGGATCAAGGTAAGTAATGGCCGAATATTTATCTCCCATTTTCCTTCTTTTTCTGTCGATTTCTTTTACAAGGAAAGGTGCCGATTTCGGCAATGGTTATAAGACTTCTAAACGAGTGGTAACCGATTTCCTCTAGGTATTCAGGAAAGTAAAGCAGTCGACTCAAAGCCTGATCTCTAGCATTCGATTTCGGTAAGTGGTGGTAAGATCAATTTCTTTATTATAACAATTCGATTAAAAGCCGAAGGCTAGTAGTTTTACTTACTAATCAATGGTGATTGACGAGCAGATTCGGGAATCAAGTATTGCGATTAGTATCCAAAAGTGTGAAGGTAAGGATTCGGGTTCACAAGGAACCCCTCTCAAATTAATTGGTTGGCTGATTAGGCCATAGTACTAACCCGGGTATTTGGCCGAATATAGGGATCAGTAGATCTAGGGAGGCCGACTCTTCTTTCCGGGATTTAGACTCTTTGTTGGTGACAGGTGTGTACATACACACTATAACTTATTAAATGTGTTGAATATTGTAAATGCTTACTTGATTTATGTAGCATTGGATGATATACCATATCGATATAGATGGTAATTCAGGTAAGTACCTGTTAACGTGAATTATTATTAATGCTTTTGGGAAGCATGATGTACTGATTTATACATATGATGGCATGTAACATATATTTATGTCACTGATGTGGGATTGACTGAGTGGAGGGGGTAGTGATATTGTGCCGACGGGCACCAGTGTTTTGGTAACACACTGTGACTACGGTCACCAGAGGTTTGGTACCTCCAGAGGTTTGGCATCTCATAGCGACTTGTCCCTGTGGTTAACACCACCGTGGGTTGGCCCCACTTGAGATATGGGATCGTCTGCCAGTGATTTGGTATCACACGATGGGTTGGCCCCATCAACCGATTCGTGTCTACGGACACCAGTGTTTTGGTAACACATCGTGACTATATGTCACCAGTGGTTTGGCACCACTAGTGGTTTGGTACCACAACGGGGTAGACAGTGGCGTATGGCTGGCTAGGTTGGGATACATGATATTTTGCATATTAATTGTTATATGTTGTGTATGAAAAATGTTTTTAAAACGGGGGAAGGGTTACATACTGAGTCTTGGTGACTCACCTTCTCCTTTATATTTTTCAGGTAACACGTAGATCGCGGATGTGGAGCCGAGTTGACTCGAGGTGGCCATGCAGTGGGATTTAAATTTTAACAGACTCTGAATTTCAATTTATTTATTTTTGGATTGTGGATTTAAATTTTATTTCGGATGTAATAAGGCCTCCTAGCATTTTTATTTTTATTTTATTTTATGCTGGAATATTTGTTTTAATTATCTACTATTATTGAATTTAAATCACATGTTTTCCAAGTTAAAATGAAAATTGTTTTTAACGTGCCATCGGGCACATTTGGAATTTTATATCAGCTTGGCTTAAATAAATTTTCTAATAAAAACTAAATAAAGTTTTTTTTTTACAAGACATTCAAACAAAAGGTTTTCAACAACTTAAATTGATTTAGAAAAACGAATTTTTCAAAATATTTTCCTTGTAACAGACTGGATTCGGCCATAGCATTTGGGCCGGGTTTGGGTTGTTACAAGAGGTCATGTTTAAAAATTTATCCATGTATGACATACATGTATTTTGATGTTTAATAGAGGAATATGCAAGTTTGATGTCTGATAAACATCTTTTTTTAAGTGATTTTCATGGAAAATTCATAAAAAGGACATAATTGTAAAAGAGATAAAATGTGTATGTTTTGGGTCTTGTAGACCCATAATGAGGACGTTAAGAGTTCGAGTGAAAAATTTTAAGTTGAAAAGAAAGTTCATTGCCTGATTTTGTACAAATAAGTAAGTTAAGTCCAGTAATGCCTCGTACCCGGTTCCGGCATCGAATACGGGTAAGATATTTTACAGAATAAATGAAAATTATGGGATTTTATAAGCATGTATAAGGTTTGGCTAAGCATGGGTATTGAAGAAATTGAGTACATTTCATTTTACGAGCTTAGGGACAAAAATGTAAATATGTCAAACTTTAGGGGCAAAAATGTAATTTTTGCCATAATGTGATTTTGAAATGAAATGAATAATATATTGATTAAATAAGTTAAATGTGATATTACAGATCAAGAAAAATGAGGTTCAAATCTAGAACGGGGGAAAAATAAGTATTTGACGATTTAGTCCTTTTCGCCATTTTTATGCCGAGGTTAGTTTGTATGTTTAATAAGCATTAAATTATATGTGCATAAATTCTTAATTGATATAATTATGGTAAATTTGATATTATTGAAAAGAAATGTGAATTTTATTGAGTACGATGCTACAGAAATGACCGACAGAGATTCGGTACAGCGAAAGTCCCAGTTGAACCTTAGGAATAGATAGGATATAAATGTCATGACATTAGGGTTACTGAGATTATGTGTAAGACCATATCTGGGATATGGCATCAATATGAGACATTCGTGTAAGACTATATCTAGGATATGGCATCGATATGAGACTTCGTGTAAGACCATAGCTGGGCTATTGGCATCGATAGGAGATTACATGTAAGACCATATCTAGGATATGGCATTGGTACGGTACTGCGTGTACTCGAGTATCCTTTAGCATTCCAAATGGTTCAACGGGAAACTCAACGGGTATGCCAAAGACGAGAAAGTATGTGATTATGTTACAAGTTGGTACAGGTATGTACATAAAGTTTATAAGCATTGACTTAATGAAATTGTGAGTTCATGATTTCCATGAGAATGTTTTTTGTGAAAACCTTGTGATTTTTGGTCTATACTTGTGATGTATGAAATAAATGGTAAATTCGATTGACGATTATGTGATTGGCTTTCGAGCCAAATTGAGTTATGATGTGGTATGTTTATTCACACAAATTGTGATTTGTTGGATATGAGAAAAAAGGAAAGATTGGCATAATTGCTTGTTGAAATGATTATAGAAGTATGGGAAGAAAAGAGTTTAGGCAATTGAAAGATGTTAAAGTATATGCTTGAAATGTAAATACTCACAATTAATGTGCATGTTTATTATGAAGTTTGAAATGATTTGTTATTTGCTGTAATATGTTACAAAGGAGAGATTATGGTTGTTAGGCTAATGCCAAGATATTTTAAATTATGCTTATAAGTTGATGGAGTAAATATCATGATTGAATAAGAATTATAACCGTGAGATTTATAGTAATTTGTATTATCTTGTGTTTAAATTGTTAGACTTGATAAAAGATTGGTAATAGTTGCTTATTATTTTCGTATGGACTTACTAAGTTGTATAGCTTGCCCCCTTTTTTTCCATATCTTATAAGGTTATTAAGCTAGCTCAGATTGGAGTTCACCGGAGATCCTATCACACTATCAAGCTGTCATTTTTGGGTATAAATGAATTCAAGTATTTTAAGTCTATGGCATGTATAGGAACTTAGTTAATTTGTTATGTGTGTCATCATGATTGTAGCCAATGTGTTGGCTTGTGATTGTCAAAGGCTTGTTTTGATATTTGGCTATGTAAATTGGTTTATTTGGGCTATCATGGTTGTAAGCCTAAATATATATATGTGTGTGCTAATGACTTTGGTGATATGGTCATGGTATGCTTGGTGAATGTTAGAAATGTTATTTATGACATGAATGTGAGATGTTTGGAAATGTGGTCTATTGATGAAATGATAAAGTGGAGTACAAATAAGTATCTTGAAAATAGTCAATTGACGCTTAATAGATATTGTGAATATGATAGATCTTAACATTGTATTAGCATGTGATAGTCATAATTGTGGATTTTGGTTACCCAAGTATATTATGTTTTGTGCCTTTGAATTGGTGTAAGTGTTTGTGTGTGTAACACCCCAAACCCGGCCCAGAAGTTAGGCCCGAATTTGGCGTGTCACATTGAAGTGTTTTTTCGAAAACCATGTTTTCATTGAAAACCCTCCTTAATATTTAAAAACTAAAGTATCAGTTTGTGTTAGTTCAATTTCAAAACTTGGTTCATTGAAAGGTTAATCACTTTTAAAATGTTATTAACTTCGTTAAAAAATCTTTTTTAGTTGTGGAAGCTAAAGAAGTTTAAAACGTATATTTTTACAAATAGTAATTGGGTTGAAAACTCGTCTACGTCTAACGGTTATAAAACGTAACAAAATCCAAAATTAAAGAATTAAATCCAGAGAGGCCTTATTACAGAAATCAAAACCCAAAATGGAATTTAAAACATATATAAAGTCCAAAGCATAACAACTGCAGTCATGTGGTCACCTCCGAGTCCCTTGCAGCACCGATCCTCCTAACGCTGGGGATTACCTGCACAGTTAAAAACGGGGTGAGTTTACGAAAACTCAATGTGTAATCCCCTTACTAGAGTAACAATCAGTATACAAAAATAGAAACTGAAACAGACTGGGCCAAAGAACTTTAACAGTAACAGTACAGTTCAGTTCAGAACATACGTGAGCCAAGCCCACTACAATATCATTTGGGTCACAGCCCATAACAGAATCAATTGGGCCTAGCCCAAACCAATAACAAAACAAGTGGCCTAAGCCCAATATAGTGACAGATCTTATAAACAGATATGCAACAGTATGAGGATGCATCCCACCCCGATCCAGTCAACACACCACCCGTACCAACCCTTGTAACAGTCCGGTTTAGACCCTAGTTGGAACAGTGGTTTCGGGACCACAAATCCGAGTCAGTGAAATATTTTAATATTATTTTTTGTGTCTTTGATATGTGAATAAGCATGTGTTAAAGTTCCGTGAATTAATTTGATCATTTGTGTGTTTAATTTGAGAAAAGGGTTAAATTTCATTAAATGCAAAACTTGCAAGCTATTTGTTAAAGCACCTATGTGAAGTGGCTTTTAGAGGTAGAGGCCTTATGAGGCAATCAGACCACTATTTAGTTAGTGGATGGTAATGGTCAAAAATGACCTTATATTATATGTTATATATATTTTGTTTTAAAGGCTAAAATTGGAATTTTGTTATTAAGTTTAATTTAATGTAATAAAAACATGAAAATGGCCATTTTACTCATCTTTTTGACCGAAAACAAGAGGAAGAAGAAAGGGTTTTATTCTTTTTATTTTTGGCACTTGCAAGTCTTGATTAAGGCAAGTTTTGGCTTCAGTTTTTGATAATTTCTACATTTTTGCAATCGTTGCTTTGAATGCTTCAAAACCCATGTCTTAATTTTGAGAATTAATGATGTTTATGAGATGTGCCATTGATGAAATGGTGAGCTTTGCAATGAGTTTTGGTATTAAATGAAAGATATGTGTTTAATGAACATGCTTTGTTCTTGAATTTTTGATGAATTTAGCTAATTAGGGCTAAATTGTGAAAATAGTATTTTGAGGGACTAAATTGCGAAATAAATGAAATGTAGGGATTGATATGAGCATAGTGTGTATTCAGCTAAACATGGGTGAAAGCAAATTTGGTGTAATTTGTGATTTTGTGAATTAGGGACTAAATTGTCCAAATGTGAAAATATGAGGGCTATGATCGCTGTGATCAGAGTCTTAAAATTTATAAAGAGATTGATCGAACTTGCAAACTAACTCTGACAACGATTAAAGGCAAGTGTACCTATCGAACAGTAGTATAGCTTAGGCAAGATCAGATTGTCGAACCCACAGGAACTAAAAGTACTAATACTAACCATCTTTTTATTATCTAGCCTAAAATAAGTGAAGTTGTTTAAATCTAACGACTACTAAGCTAAAGACGCAAAGACAAAAAGAATGAATTGAGAAATAACTTAAAGGAAAACTCAGTTGATTTAAGATGATACCTTCAGGAAGAATCCACCTAGACTTCACTTGTTATCTAACCCTAAACCATACGATTTATTCACTTGACTTGATCCGTAAGACTCCCTAACGTATATTAAACCCTCTCTCGAGGCGAATAATGTCTAACCCTTGGTTAATTAATGGAAATCTCTTTCTCACTTAATAACCCCCTAGAATAGCAGTAAATTGATCTATGGATTCCTATATTAGGTTTCACCCTAATCCGGTAAAATCTCGTCACCCTATCTCTAGGTGCGCGAATGACTCCGCTTTAATTATGCTAGACCTATGAATAGGCAGGGACTTTTGCTCCACCACCTAAACACATCATACTTGGATTAATATCCCGGAAACATTAACACAAGAATTAAACGCACATAATTAAGAACAAATCAAGTATTTATCTTATAGTTCAGAAAATAATAACAAGATTCATCTAGGTTTCATCCCCTTCAGGTATCTGAGGGGTTTAATTCATAATAAATAAAGAAAACATCTCAGAAGAAAAGATAAAACAAAACATAAGAAATCCCTAAAACTCCCTGGAGGAATTGAAGGAGAGATCCACCGTCTTGAGTAGAATTCCAGCTTCTAGAGATGGATCAACTGGTTATCTTCGAGTGATTCCCACAACTCTGACCTTTTCGGCTTGGCTACTTGGCCTAGCTAACCACCCTCCTTTCAGGTAACACATAGAGGGTTTATATCGACTCTTGGAATGTGTTTCTTCACCCCAAAGTATCCAAATCTGAATGAAATTACTTTTTGCCACGATAGGGACACGGCCATGTCACACGCCCATGTGACTAGTCTTCAAGCCGTGTTCGGACTTCTTTAATGAGGCACAACCGTGTGACTCGGGGGTAAGGCCGTGTTCTAGATGATCAATGCAGCACGACTGTGTGGGCTTAAGTCCAGACCGTGTGGATTTCGTGATATGGCCCACGTTTTATGTTCTTTTCGTCCTCGGATGCTTTCCTGGGTATAAGACATGAAAAGAAAGGATTAAGAGCACCTTTTTATATCAATCAAGGCTTAAATCATCCAAAATCATATTAAATGTGGGATTAAAATATGTTTGCTTTTACGATTTATGAAATACCCCCATACTTAAGCTTTTGATTGTCCTCAAGCAAAATTCTCAACTTACAATTAAAACAAACTTTCCATGATTCATAATTTCTATCAATAATGTCTCATCATAATTCATAGATAATTTATACCTGGATGAGTTAACTCAAAAAGTCCTAAAGATTCAAACAGTCAAAGTTATATATTTGTAGCATAAAAACGTAGGTGTTTCCCCATATCTAAATAATTACCATTGATTCAAAACCGACAAGGATTGATATCCTCACAAAAGATTCACTCAAATCACTCAAAGTGTTTAAGGTTCATGAAAAGAGCACTCATAAGTCGAACCTGAAAAGTTAATCCCATAGGCTTGCCTGAAAATCAAATATCCACCACTGTAAAATGAGATGATAAATAGATCAAAAGGTCTTTAACAGGGTTGTAACGGGGCTAGGGTTAAAGGTGTGGATAAAGGCTGAATTAGAAGGTTAGAATCAGGATTGAATTGACAAGTTATCTATCTAGAAATAAATAATTACATTAACTGAAAAGTAATAACCCTAGTAACATGAGCTTTTTCTTTTGACAAATTGACTTTAACTGTATAAGCTCACTTTTCATAATACTAATACTGAATATACTTTGAAATTTTTTTTTAGGAACAAATCAAGTGATAAAAGATAAATTTAACTACTGAACTAATTTAATTAGGTAACTTAATCAAATCATATCTCGATCAAATGGTAGTCAAAAGGAATGGTGATAACAAATACAAAGGGGTTTTGGGTTATAGTAGGTGAGTCAATAAAAAGGGTTGTTAGGATCAATAGGGTTCACTAGGGGTTAATTATGGAGGTCGGCTTTTTAGTGTAGTGAGTGGGTTAAATCCTAGGTGCCTTTATCATCTCTGTATATCAAATCATAGGTGTGGTCTCAACATGTATAATCGAGGCAAGTTCTAGAATAACAGTTCATAGTTGACACACTTATAATCAATAAAGTGAGCATGGAAAAGAATATATGCTCTAATAGGCTCAAAATCTCACAAAAAATTATGGGCGTTTTGATATCACCCTTGTAAATTTCAAACTTCCAGATAATATTCAGATTCAGCTTAACAACCTAGCAAAGATTTTAATTTTGAAAAATAGACTTATCATGCTTGATTCTCTAATATTCTTCTAATTTAATCATCAATGCACAATTATCAATGACTTATTCTGAAACATATTAATAAAAATCATAAACCATCAGAAATTTCATCCTAATTAGTAATATGAGGAAATTGCTTAAAAACAAGACTAAATTCAGGGATTTGAGAATAATGAAGAAAGTTAGGCCGGATTTGAGAATAATGCAGAAAGTTAGGCCCTTTCTTCAAATAAATATTCACCCCCCACACTTAAGATGTACATTACCCTCAATGTACAAAGATAGATAATAACAATTAATATATAATCAAAAGAGAGGGAGAGAGTGCCACTTCCTGAATTTATGGATGATCTCCTTGGATTGGCAGAGGTCGTGGTTATGGATGACTTATGTAGTAGTGAATTACTCTTAGTGATTTGTTCGTTTCTATGGAGTGTTCATGTGATACTGTGAAGTCACCAATTAGACATCTCGGAGGCGTATAAATATATGTTAGGAATACTCGAAGGTTAGATGTGAATGATAATCATGATAAAAGTTTGCAATGTATATAGAAAAAGTTCAAACTAAGACAAATTAAAATAAATGGAAAATAAGGAAAATAGAAAAATTAAGAATTAAAGCTTAAAATAAGAAAATAAAAATTAGATAAATAAAAGGACTCAGAGGTCCTCATTATCGGTCAGGTCCTGTGGTGGTGTCGGTGATGAGATATGGAAGTGATGGCGTATCTGCTGGAGGGTGGCCTCGATTCTATCAAGACGTCAAGTGTTGTCAGTGAAATACTGCTCGAACTGGTTAAGGCGTGCAAAGATAACTGACAATGAAGTTGCTGCATGGGATGGCCGCTGGCTCGGAGCTGGTGCCTCCTGTAGTGGTGGTGGGACATCATTAGTAATGTCCTCGAGCTCCGCTTCATCTGTGGTTAATCGGTATTAGGGAGGGTCAGTCCCTCGACAATGTTTAATCATCCTCATGTGTAGCATCGTTTGAATACCCTGAGGTATCATCTAGCCGATCAGTGTGAGCGAAAAAATCTGAGCCTCGGTTTGGAAGAGGCCAAAGTGTCGAGCTAAACGAGTGATGTACGGCCCCATTGATAAAATTCTCTTCCTATGCGACTCCATTTGGTGTTGAATTGCACAGGCGATGAAGTATGCGAGGTCGAAAATGTGTCCTTCTGACATGCACGATAGGTAGTAGACATTGTGCTTGTTCACTACGTCGGTGCTCCCATGTCGACCTGTGATAGTGTGGGCTAGAATGGCGTGGATATACCGCAGGGGTGGGCCAAGGGCTTTCGCCTTAGAGCGACTGGGGTCGTAGACGCCTGTGGTGGGGGCTAAGCTGTGCCAGCAGTTGAGGGGAGTGCAGTGGAGCTGACAGTTTAACTCAGAGAGTGGAACTTTTGCTATAAACTCCTTCTTGTAGAGTCCGAGTGCTGTGCTGAATTGTGGTAAGCTTAGGCGACGTACTGTGCCCCCTAAACAGAATTGGACTATGCCTGGGTCGTCATATTGGTTCATCACTATCTGTAAGGTGAAAGTGGTGCAGAACACAAGTGTGAGTTCCAAATATGTGGGCTCGATGATAGAGAAAAATTGCTCCCACGGCTCGACCGATATGAGGGCTCGAATATCGGCTGCTAGTCCGACCTGTTCCACGGCGTCCCAGTCAATGCACCTTCCGGTGCCGAGAGGTCTTTCCTGGAATGCCTTATATCGTTCTTCCTGAGCTTTTTGAGAGTATTGAAGGAGGCGGTGTCTTTTTTCGAAAGAGGCACTAGTTGAGGACGAGCCGAGTCCCTTTCTTTTCTTGGTGGGGCTGGCCGTAGTTCGTTTCCCTTGTGATGATGACATTGTACCTGAAATAATAGATATTCAAGTAATGTTTGTACGAAATTGTCGTCTAGACCCCAGCTATTAAATCCTATAAACAGCCTATTCTAATTTTACATAGGAAAATTTGTATAAGAATGTAATCAATAGAAATTTTTAAATCTATCTAACAATCGATAAATAGCAACCAATAGTTAACAATCAAAATTTTCACTATAAATATTCATGGGAAATGAAACATTGAGACAAGTTCTAAGAAAATAAATCATGCTTAAAACAAAAACAAAACAAAACAAAATAATATGAAATTTATCAATCTTTAAGTCAAGAAGATACAGTAATGAAGGGAACCAGGGGTTGTGATGGTGTAAATTGGCTGCACACGGGCGGAGCACGGTGGTGTTGTGAGGTTTTTTGCAGGTACACGGCTGTGGTGTGGGCGTGGGCTACTGCAGCACGGCGGTGGCGTGGGCGTGTTCTTCCTGCAGCACGATGGTGGAGAGGGCGTGTTCACGGTTTTAGGGTGGTTTTTTGGAAGAAAGAAAGATTGGGGTTTTGTTGGGAAGGTGAAGGGTGTGGGTGTGGCTGGATTTGAGAGAAAAGAAGTTTTAAAATTTGTTTTAGGGTTGATTTGGGGGAGATGAGTGATTTAGTTACTTAAATAGGGGTAAGAGCACGAGAAGGGGCCACGCCCGTGCTCGATTTTTATGCGCCCGTGTTTTTCGTGATTTTAAATTTTAGGCGCGTTCAGGTGTTTGGCCACGACCGTGGGTATTTGTGGCACGCCCGTGTTCTTACTCACACGGTTATGTAGAACGGGCGTGTTCTGCCCGTGTTCAACAAGTCAGTATGTTGGCACGATGAGGTACCACGGGCGTGTGCAGCCCGTGTGTGGCAAGTCAGTATCTTCACACGGTCGTCAGGCACGGGCGTGTCCAGCCTGTGGTTGGCAAGTCAGTATCCTCACACGGTCCCCCGGCACGGCTGTGTTCTACCCGTGTTTAGGAAAATTTTATCTCTTGTTGTGCACGGCTATAGGTACGCCCGTGTTTCATCCCCTGACTTCCACACGGCCACGGGCACGCCCATGTGCAAGGCCGTGTGGCCCTAAACCTGTACTTCATTGATATGGAGTTAGATGCTTAAAAGTAAAATGTTAGTAAATTAGTGCTCCTGTTGTCTCCCGAGAAGCGCTCGTTTATAGTCTTAAGCTAGACTTACACTGTTTTCATTTCTAAAAGAAGGTTCATGGAGCTGAAGCTCCTCTCTCATATCCCTAAAATCTGCACCATTATAAATTTTGAGTCGGTGACCATTTACCTTGAATGTGCCTTTAGTGGGGTGAGTTACCTCGATTGTGCCATATGGAAAAATTGTTTTGATCATGAATGGGCCTGACCATCTTGATTTCAGCTTCCCAAGGAATAGTTTAAGTCTTGAGTTGTATAGTTGGACCAAGTCCCCTACTTCAAATTGTTTTGATTTCTTGAGACGAGCATCATGGCGTCGTTTTGTTGTCTCCTTGTATAGTTTTGAGTTCTCATATGCCTCAGCTCTCCATTAGGCTAGCTCGTTCATCTGCATCATTCGTTTCTTTCTTGCAGTTTTAAGATCAAAATTTAAAAATTTTATGGCCCAAAAAGCCTTGTGTTCTAACTCGAATGGTAGATGACAGCTTTTCCCGTATACAAGTTTGTATGGGGACGTTCCCAGAGGGGTTTAAAATGTTGTTCTATAGGCCCATAAGGCATCATCTACTTTTAATGCTCAATCTTTCCTGTTTGATTCAACTGTTTTTCTAGGATGAGTTTAAGTTCCCGGTTTGCTACTTCAACTTGCCCACTGGTTTGAGGGTGATATGGGGTAGCTATCCTATGGTGTACTCCATATTTTTTTAAGACTTTGTCAAATTGAGTATTACAGAAATGAGTGCCCCTATCACTAATGATAGCTCTAGGTGTTCTAAAATGAGAAACAGTTTCTTGAGAAACTTAACTACTACCCTAGCATCATTGGTAGGTAAAGCTTCAGCTTCCACCCATTTTGACATGTAATCAACTGCCACTAGGATGTATTTATTTCCAAATGAACTAGGGAATGGTCCCATAAAATCAATACCCCATACATCAAATATTTCACATTATAACATATATGTTTGAGGCATTTCATCATGTTTAGAAATATTACCTGTTCTTTGGCATTTATCACACGAGGTAACATACCTGTTGGCATCTTTAAATAGAGTGGGCCAATAAAAACCTGATTCGAGTATTTTGTGTGCTGTCTTGATGCCACTGTAGTGTCCTCCTGAAGGTCCTGAATGGCAATGCTCCAGGATTTTGCTTGCTTCTGCCTTTATAACGCATCTTCGAATTACCTGATCTGCACATATGAGGAAAAGAAAGGGATCTTCCCAAAAATAGTTTTTCACATCAGCAAAGAATCGCTTCTTTTGGTGATGTGTTAGTCTTTTTGGCAAGATGTTAGCAGCTAAATAATTTGCGATGTTTGCAAACCATGGTACCTCAAAATATGTTATAGAAAAGAGTTGTTCTTCGGGAAACGAGTCGTTTATCTCACTTTCATCGAGCTCTTCAATATGTGGATTCTCAAGTCTGGAGAGGTGATCTGCCGCAAGATTCTCAGCTCCCTTCTTATCTTGTATTTCCAAGTCAAACTCCTGTAAAAGTAAAATCCATCGTATGAGTCGAGGTTTTGCATCATGTTTGGTTAAAAGATAAGGAAGAGATGAATGGTCAGTGTAAACAACAGACAATATTAGATACTGCCTAAATTTGTCAAAAGTAAAAACTACATCTAGCAATTATTTTTCCATGGTGGTGTAGTTTTCTTGTGCGGGTGTTAGTGTTCTGCTAGCGTAGTAAATTGGCTGAAAATGCTTGTCTCTTCGTTGTCCCAAAACTGCACCTACTACAAATGTAACAGTCCGGTTTATACCCTAGTCGAAACAGTGGTTTCGGGACCACGAATCTGAGCCTGAATAATATTTTAATACTATTTTCTATGCCGTTAATATGTGGTTTAGCATGTGTTAAATTTCCGTAAGCTAATTTGTTCGTCTATGTGTTTAATTTGACAAAAGGATTAAAATGCATTAAACGTGAAAGTTGCTTGCTATTTGTTAAAGTGCTTAAGTGATGTGGCTTTTAAGAGTTAAGGACTTATGTGGCAATTTAGCCACTATTTTGGTTAGTGGACAGCATGGGTAATGAAATATGTATATATATATTTATATATATACATATATTAAATTTTATAAGTTAAAGTTATATTAAATTTATTTTATAAGTTATGCTATTTTATAATAAAAGAAACATGAGAAATTGGCCTTATTTCATCACTTTCTTGCCGAAACTCAAAGAAAGAAAAAGAAAGCTTTGAAGCTTTGTATTTTCGGCATTTCTAAGCTTAAATTCAAGGTATGTTTTAGTCGGTTTTCGATAATTTTTATGTTTTTGTAATCGTTGCTTCGAGAGCTATCAAACCCATGTACTAATTTTGAGTATTGATGATGTTTGTGTGCGATGTCATTGTTGATATGTTGAGTTTTGAAATGATTTTAGTTGATAAATGAAATATTTGAGCTAGATGAACATGTTTTGTTCTTGAAGTTTTGATGAATTTAGCTAAATAGGGCTAAATTGTGAAAATATTATTTTGGAGGACTAATTTGTGAATTTGATGGAAAATGTGGACTTATATGAGATGTATATGCATTCGGCTAAACATGTGTATGTGTGGATTTTGTGAATTTGATGTTTTGAGAAAAATGGACTAAATTGATAAAGTGTGCAAATATGAGGGTTAATTTGCAAATAACTCTAAATGTGTGTTCTTGGATTGAATTGAATGAATTAGTGAATAAAAGGGTTAATTCTGAACATGTTTAGATCAAGAACCGAGGAAAACGGACTTAGATCGCGGGAAAGCGAAAATAACCGAGTAGCCGTTTTCATTCCGACATATCGAATCCGAGGTAAGTCACTATGCAAATAAATGTATATGTATGCAATTGAAATTGTTCATATGATTAATGGTGATATTGAATGCTTATGAGAGATTATGCATTTGAATTCTGAGATAAGTTCGATATAGTGATTAAGTCCGAGAAGTCCCGTACGAACCTAGGAATAGATAGGATTGAATAAGTCACTACATAGACATCTGTTCTATTGTTATCATGTAAGACCACGTCTGGGATGTTGGCATTGATTTAAGACTCGTGTAAGACCCTGTTTGGGACAGTGGCATCGATATCTGGTTATGTGTAAGACCACGTCAGGGACGTTGGCATCAATATGAGCTATACGTATAAGACCACGTCTGAAACGTTGGCATCGTTAATATCCTTACGTATAAGACCATGTCAGGGACATTGGCATCGTACTGATTCGCGTAAGACCCTGTTCGGGACAGTGGCATCGATATCTAAGTATATATAAGACCTCATCTGGGACGATGGCATTGTACGATTATTCTGAACTTCTGAGTATCCTACTGGATTCCTTATGGTTCAACGGGCAAGTTTGAGATACGAATGAGAAATCTGAGCTTTGATAGAATAAAATGTCCTATTCAGGTATGTTGATTATTCACCAAATGTGTATATAAGGTAAGTGTCTAGGTGATCTACTATGATGATTTTTATATGGTTTAGAAATATGTTACATGAGAAGCATGCATGAAAAAGCTATGTGTATATGATTCTTAAATTGATATATGTGGCAAATTTGGCCAAGGATATGAATCAAAGTATAAATATGAGAAAATTGCGTTGTGGAAGAAATGAAAATGTGCCAATGTGGTTATATGTTTACATGCTTTACATATTAAGTTTGTTTGTATATTGACTTACTAAGCTTTTGGAAAGCTTACTCTGTGTGTGTTTACTCTGTTTTATAGGTCGTTAAAGCTACTGAAGGCTCGGGACCATCACGGATCGTCATCACACTACTAAACTTATTTTGGTACACTTTGAAAATGTATATGGCTAGATATGGCATGTATAGGCTAGTCCTTGATATGAGTTGTAAAGTGAACTTAGCCATGTGATTTGGCTAGTTATGTTTTGGTAATATGCTTAAAGGAATATGATATGTGAAGTTGTCTTGGCATGATTAGTTGATATATGAAATGGTTATGAGATGGTAAGTATATAGATGATTGGTGCTTGAGCATAATTGAGAATTGGTCATGCAAATTAGTATGTTTGGAATTGGTTTTGAATGTTTATATTGAATGTATTGTTGTGATTACCTTAGTTGTCAAATGTGCATGAATTGGATGGCTATTTGGTATAATTTGGTGGTTATAAGTGGATGAAATGTCTTGGTAAATATGGCTTGTAGGTTTGACCCTTATGGGTGGCATTTTGGCCTTGCAAATGGCCTATAATGTCACACGGTCGTGGCACACGGGCGTGCCTAAAGACCGTGGGTGAATAGTAGGATGTAGCTTGGTAGCACACAGCCTCGACACGGGGGTGTCAACTAGCCGTGGTGTACAAGTCAGTAGCTAGCTAAGAGTACACGGCCATGGTACACGAGTGTGCTTGGTGGCCGTGGTAGGGAAGTCAGTATATGGCCTAGTAGCACGGCCATGGCACACGGGCGTGCCTAGTGACCGTGTTGGTATAGTCAGTATATAGACATGGATGGACACACGGGGGTGTCTAGAAGCCGTGGAGGGCACACGGTCTCCTCCCACGGGCATGTCTCCCCTGTATTTTAGAAAAGTTTCAATTTTTCCATGAGATTTTGTTTGTGTTTCGGTTTAGTCCCGACTCAATTTGTAAGCATGCTTAAGGTCTCATTGACCGTTTTAAGGGACATTATGTTTAAGAATGATGATTAAATGTATGAGATTTCTGTTGATGCTTTCCGATATGTCCGGTAACGCTCCTAACCCTAATCCAGCGACGAACACGGGATAGGGGTGTTACAGCAAAATCACTTGCAGCACACATTAGTTCAAAGGGTAAATTCCAATCAGGTGCAATTATAATCGGAGTATTTATTAATTTATCCTTAAGGACATTAAATGCATCTAAACATTCCTGATTGAAATTGAAAGGAACATCTTTTTCTAGTAATTTTGTTAAAGGCTTGGCTATTTTAGAAAAATCTTTAATAAATCTTCTATAGAACCCTGTATGTCCTAAAAAGCTTCTAATAGCCTTAACTGAACTAGGGGGAGGTAATTTTTCTATGGTTTCAACCTTTGCTTTATCTACCTCAATCCCTTTATTGGAAATCTTATGTCCTAATACAATCCCTTCTCTGACCATAAAGTGACATTTTTCCCAATTCAAAACAAGGTTTGTTTCCTCACATCTCATTAGAACTCGTTTTAAATTTTTAAGGCAATGATGGAAAGAATTACCGAATACCGAGAAATCATCCATAAATACCTCCATAATGTCTTCCACAAGTTCGTCAAAGATTGACAACATGCAACGCTGAAATGTAGCAGGAGCATTACATAATCCAAAAGGCATTCTACGATAAGCAAACGTACCGTATGGGCATGTAAATGTTGTCTTCTCTTGATCTTCAGGAGCTATTGGGATTTGGAAGTAGCCGGAGAGTCCGTCCAAGAAACAGTAGTACATATGCCCGGATAGTCTTTCTAACATTTGATCTATGAAGGGTAGAGGGAAGTGATCTTTTCTGGTGGCATCGTTCAGCTTTCTATAGTCTATACAGACTCTCCAACCTATAACTGTTCTTGTAGGGATTAACTCATTCTTTTCATTGGGCACTACAGTAATGCCTCCTTTCTTTGGAACCACCTATACAGGACTTACCCAAGTACTGTCAGAAATAGGATAAATTATTCCTGCATCTAGAAGTTTAATTACCTCAGCCTTGACTACTTCTTTCATGTTGGTGTTTAAGCGTCTCTAAAGCTGCACACACAGTTTGTATTCCTCTTTCATTAAAATTTTGTGGGTACAGAACGATGGGTTTATGCCCTTGATGTCAGAGATTTTCCAAGCTATGGCTTTTTTATGTTCTCTTAGTACCTGTATTAACTCCTCTTTTCCTTGGGTTTTAGTTCTTAAGAGATAATAACCGGTAGCGTAGAATTGTCCCCGAGGAATGCATACTCTAAGTGTTTTGGCAACTATTTTAATTCCAATTTGGGTGGCTCATCGATGGAGGATTTTTGTCTTAGTTCGTCATTGACTTTAATGCTTTCTTCTTGCGTTTGTCGAGGTGAAGACGTATTCAAATTATCAGCTTCATCTTCTTCCCCCTCATCTTGAGTCAGGCACAGTTCCATCGTGTCATCATGTAGGATTTCCTGTAATGAGTTTTTGAATGATATGATCAGTAGTATCAACAAAATAACAGGCATAATCTTGTTCTCTAGAATATCGCATGGCATCATAAATTTGAAAAATAATTTCCTCATCACCTATCCTTAATGCAAGTTTACCGTTACCTACATCGATAACTGCCTTAGCACTAAAAAAGGACGCCCTAAATTTAAGGGAACATCAATGTCTTCATCCATGTCTAACACAACAAAATCAACAGGAAATATAAATTTATCAATTTTCACCAAGATATCTTCGATAACTCCTCTAGGATATTTAATAGATCTATCAGCTAACTGAATACTCATCCTAGTGGGTTTTGGTTCCCCAAGATCTAGTTGTTTAAACATTTTGTAAGGCATTAAATTAATATTGGCACCTAGATCAGCTAATGCCTTCTTAATATTTAAGCTACCAATTAAACAAGGAATAGTAAAACTTCCTGGGTCTTTTAATTTGGTTGGTAACTAGTTTTGGAGGATGGCTGAGCATTCTTCATTAAGTTCCACCGTCGATACTTCTTCAAACTTCCTTTTATTCGTCAGGAGTTCCTTTAAGAATTTTGCGTATTTCGGCATCTGTGAATAGCTTCAACAAAAGGTAAGTTAATATGTATTTGTTTGAAAAGTTCGAGAAACTTACCGTATTGGGCATCTAATTGTTCTTTCTTCAACTTTGCTGGATATGGGATTGGAGGTTTACTTTCTTTGCGTACTGGATTTATGTCCTCAACTCCCTCATCCTCTGTTTTGTTATCTTCGTGTGGTCTCTTTAGTTCAACTAATTCCTTTCCACTCTTAGTGTGACTGCCTTTACCTGTTCTGTTTCTTTAGAAAGAATCTCTACCCGTATTTCACAAATCATCTCAGTAAGTAGTCCAACTGACTTAGTGAGTCCCCAATTGATTCAGTGAGTTTCCCAACTTGGTTCTTTGTCTCCTCAGCCGATGTTTGTTGACTTTTAAGTGTTTTCTCGGTATCTTGGAGACGATTTTCTGTGCTTGCCATGAATTTTTTCAGCATCTCTTAGAGGTTTGGCTTTTTCTCTTGTGAATATTGCTGATTTTGGAAATTTTGAGGAGGTTGTTGTCTTTGATTTCCTTGATTTCCTTGTCCTCCCCATGAAAAATTTGGGTGGTTACTCCAACCTGGATTGTAAGTATTACTATAGGGATTATTATTGGATCTGAAATTATTACATATATAGTTCATCTGTTCGCTCTCTACGTCTGGTTGGTAGGGTGGGTACTCAGGATCCGCCACAGTTCCACTTGTGTTGCACTGCATGACTGGGTGTACCTGCGAAGAACACAAAGTATCAAGCTTTTTATTCATCATCTCTATCTGTGTTGATAGTGTGGTCACTGCATCGAGGTTGTAAACTCTGGCTGATTTTATCGGTTTAGTCCTTGTAACTTGCCACTGATAGTTATTCAATGACATCTCTTCAATGAACTCGTAGGTTGCTTCAGGAGTTCTGTTGTTCAGAGTTCCACCGGCGGCTGAATCAATTAGTTGCCTCATTGAGGGGTTTACACCGTTGTAGAAGGTTTGGACTTGTAGCCATAAGGGTAAATAATGGTGCGGACACCTTCTCAAGAGATCCTTGTATCTCTCCCATGCGTCGTATAAATTCTCTAAATCCATCTGCATAAAAGAAGAGATATCATTCCGTAATTTGGCCGTTTTGGCCGGTGGGAAATATTTTAAAAGAAATTTTTCGGTCATTTGTTCCCATGTAGTGATTGACCCTCGTAGTAACGAGTTCAACCACTGTTTGGCTTTATTTCTTAATGAAAAGGGAAATAATCGAAGATGTATGGCATCATCAGAAACGCCATTTATTTTGAAAGTATCATAGAACTCTAAAAAAATTAGCTATATGAGTGTTTGGGTCTTCGTCCTGTAAACCATCAAATTGAACAAATTGTTGAATCATTTGTATTGTGTTAGGCTTTAATTCAAAATTGTTAGCAGCTATAGCAGGCCTAACAATACTCGATTCCGCTCCTGTTAAATGCGGTTTAGCATAATCAAACATGGTATGTGGAGCATTATGTTCTCCCACATCATGTGCTTGTGGATTATTTTCGTCCATCCCTTCAGTAAGATTGGATCTGCCTTCTTGGTCTTCCTCTGTGTAATTTAGGGCTCGTCTGTTTTCTCTGCGAGTCCTACGAACGGTAGCTTCAATTTCCCTGTCGTATACTAGTGGTCCTTTCGGGTTCCTTCTAGTCATAAACTAGAGGTACCTGCTAGGAGAAGAAAGAAAGAAAATTTAGCAAAATCAAAATTTAACCTATAAAATAAAAATAAAAGTAAATTGCAAAAAATAAAAATAATGGCTAAAGTAATAAAAATAGAGCTTTCTTAATATTTTAGTTCCTCGGCAACGGCGCCAAAAACTTGATCGCTGTGATTAGAGTCTTAAAATTTATAAAGAGAATGATCGAACCTGCAAACTAAATCTGAAAACGATTAAAGGCAAGTGTACCTATCGAATAGTAGTATAGCTTAGGCAAGACCGGATTGTCGAACCTACAGGAACTAAAAGTACTAATACTAACCTTCTTTTTATTATCTAGCCTAAAATAAGTGAAGTTGTTTAAATCTAACGACTACTAAGCTAAAAACGCAAAGACAAAAAGAATGAATTGAGAAATAACTTGAAGGAAAACTCAGTTGATTTAAGATGATACCCTCAGGAAGAATCCACCAAGACTTCACTTGTTATCTAACCCTGAACCATACGATTTATTCACTTGACTTGATCCGTAGGACTCCCTAACGTATATTAAACCCTCTCTCGAGGTGAATAACGTCTAACCCTAGGTTAATTAACGGAAATCTCTTTCTCACTTAATAACCCCCTAGAATAGCAATAAATCAATCTATGGATTCCCATATTAGGTTTCACCCTAATCCGGCAAAATCTCGTCACCCTATCTCTAGGAGCGCGAACGACTCCGCTTTAATTATGCTAGATCTATGAATAGGCAGGGACTTTTGCTCCACCACCTAAACACATCATACTTGGATTAATATCCCGGAAACATTAACACAAGAATTAAGCGCACATAATTAAGAACAAATCAAATAGTTATCTTATAGTTCAGAAAATAATAACAAGATTCATCTAGGTTTCATCCCCTTCAGGTATCTGAAGGGTTTAGTTCATAACAAATAAAGAAAACATCTCAGAAGAAAAGATAAAACAAAACATAAGAAATCCCTAAAACTCCCTGAAGGAATTGAAGGAGAGATCCGCCGTCTTGAGTAGAATTCCGGCTTCTAGAGATGGATCAACTGGCTATCTTCGAGTGATTCCCACAACTCTGACCTTTTCGACTTGGCTACTTGGCCTAGCTAACCGCCCTCCTTTTAGGTAACACATAGGGGGTTTATATAGGCTCTTGGAATGTGTTTCTTCGCCCCAAAGTATCCAAATCCGAATGAAATTGCTTTTTGCCACGATAGGGACATGGCCATGTCACACGCCCGTGTGACTAGTCTTCAAGCCGTGTTCGGACTTCTTTAATGAAGCACAGCCGTGTGACTCGGGGGTAAGGCCGTGTTCTAGATGATCAATACAGCACGGCCGTGTGGGCTTAAGTCCAGGCCGTGTGGATTTTGTGATATGGCCCATTTACTCCGTTTTGGGCCCGTTTTATGTTCTTTTCGTCCTCGGGTGCTTTCCTGGGTATAAGACATGAAAAGAAAGGATTAAGAGCACCTTTTTATATCAATCGATGATTAAATCATCCAAAAGCATACTAAATGTGGGATTAAAATATGTTGCTTTTACGGCTTATCATGCTAATTTGTAAAACGCCCTAAATGTGTGATTTTGGATTGAATTGAATGTGTTGGTAAATAAAAAAGTTAAATTTGAATATGTATAGATCAAGAACCGAAGAAAACAGACTTAAATCGCGGGAAAGCAAAAGTAGTCGAATAACCGAGTCCAAACGAATATCTGAATCCAAGGTAAGTCAATATACAAATAAATATATTTGTATTGAATTATGTATATTCTTATGATTATTGATAATGATGAATATACATATGAGATGATGTATACATGAATTCCGAGATAGAAACGACATAGTGATAATGTCCGAAAAGTCTCGTTTGAACCTAGGAATAGATAGGGTAGTCTATGTCATGACATAGATGTCTGTTATGTTATATCATGTAAGACCACGTCTGGGACGTTGGCATCGATATGAGATTTACGTGTAAGACATTGTCTGGGACATCGGCTTTGTATTAATTTGTGTAAGACCTTGTCTGGGACAGCGGCATCAACATCTGACTACATGTAAGACCACGTCTAGAACGTTGGCATTGTACGACTAATCCGAGCATTCTGCATATCCTATTAGATTCCGAATAGTTCAACGGGAAAATCTGAGATACGATTGGTTATATGATTGTAAATCCATGTCAGGTACGTTTGAAATGTACATTAAGTGTGTATAAAAGGTAAGTATCTACATGAACTTACGAAGATGAATATGAGCAATGGAATGATGAGATGATATGTGAAAATATGCCTAAATAAGCTATGTGTATATGTGGTATTTGAGTTGAAGAATGTGATATGATATGGCTAGGCAAGTGAGCCAAACTCTATTTGAGATGTATATGCTATGAGAACCATTATTATTATTGCATCAATACGGTGATGTGCATTTTATGTTAAGTTTATTTGTATATGGCTTACTAAGTTTTTGAAAGTTTACTTTGTGTGTATGTTTTCTCTGTTTTATAGATCGTTAAAGCTACTGAAGGCTCGGGACCGTCAAGGATCACCATCACACTACTCAACTCCTTTTGGTACCTTTGAAATATGTATATAGCTAAATATGGCATGTATAAGCTAGTCATTTTGGATGATGTTGAAAAGTGTATAATTAGCTATGAGATGTGACTACATAAGTGTAGATAACATGCATGAGTAAATATGAAACATGGTGTTTGATTTGGTATGACTTGGTAACTATGAAATGGTCAAGTTAATGGTAAGTATATGGATGAAATGCGAGTATGCATGTTTGATCAAAGAAGGGGATATATGAAAGGTAAATGTGGATGAATCATGCTTGATTGCATATGTGTTTTAGTTGTACAAATTGGCATGATTGGTGTTGTAATTGTATGTGGAGATTTGATGATTAATTTGATATGTTTTTGGTTGCCAAATGTGAATGAAATGAATTGGTAAATTGCTTATAGGGATTGACCCTTGTGTGGGTGGCATTTTGGCCTTGCAAGTGGCCTATTTTGCTTACACGGCAATGGCACACGGGCGTGCCTAGTAGCCGTGTGATTAAGTCAGTGTCTAGCCTATTACTATACGGCCATGACACGGGCGTGTCAACTAGCCGTGGGAATAAGTCAGTAGCCAACTCAAGTGTGCACGGCCATGGCACACGGACGTGCCTAGCAGCCGTTTGAATAAGGCAATATTTAGCTTAAGAGTACACGGCCATAGCACACAGGCATGTCTGGTGACCGTGTGGATAAGTCAGTATACATGCTCTGATTTGGCACGGCTAGAACACATGGGTGTGTCTAGTAGCCGTGGGAGGCACACGGCCTGGTCATATGGGCGTGTGTCCTTTACAGTTTTGAAAAAGTTTTAAATTTTTGAGAATTTTTGTATGTGTTCGGATTAGTCCCGGCCCTACTCTAAAGCATGATTAAGGTCTCGTTGACCTATATAAAGGACACTTTGATTGTGATTGATGATTGGTTGTATGAAATGCCTGTGCAAGTTTCCGATTTGTCTGGTAACGCCTTTAACCCTAATCCGACAATGAATACGTGTTAGGGGTGTTACAACCCTACACTTACGTGGGGATATAATCGACCCACCCCGCCAACACATAAAGCTTAGCACCGGTTGCGGCACCAAGTCAACAGAACGGCCAAAAGCCATAAATATCGCAGCAACACTGCCAGTTAACAGAATGGCTAGAAGCCATAATTAGGATGGCATGGAGCCATAATTAGGATGGCACAAAGCTATCGGTGACCGTAATAAGTTTGGCACATAGCCATCAGCGACGGTAATATAATCGGCACACAGCCATGGGTAAGTATGATCGACACAGAGTCATCAATATATATGTTAGGCACATAGCCATGGGTAAATACGATTGGAACAAAGCCATAATCAAGATGGAACAAAGCCATATTTAGGTTGGCACAGAGCCATAATTAGATTACGCGGCTTTAAGCCGTCCATCCGTCCACAGTCGTCTCATGCGACTCGTGTGACCTTAACAGATCAATATTGGATCCACAGCCGTCTCATGCGACCCGTGCGACCCTATCAGAGCTTCCTCCGTATCAATGTCCCAACCCCATGCAATATGTCGTGTATGTCATGCTCAATCATTACACGTGTATGCAAAATGGTCATGCCCAATAACAATCATTTAGACATATATTAAAAGCATCTCAATCACACGACCATGGTCAAGTCAGTTAAAACACAGTCATACGATCACAGTCAAATCAGTCAAATTCATAGTCTAAGTCAGTCATTTAACCCTTAGGCAAAATAGTCATTTTACCCTATAAGGGTATTTCAGTAATTTCACAAATCGACAGTATTTCGGTAATTTCAAAATCTGAGGATATTTCGATAATTTTACAAATAAGGAGTATTTCGATAATTATACAAACTGAGGTCTGTAACACCCTAATTTTGGGGCGTAGATGAACTTGGGTTTGGGCTTTTGGGTCTCAGAAAATTTTTAAGTGAGCGATAAAATGGCAATTGGCATGTGGGCTTTGAGGGTTAATGAATTTGGAGTGTCTAGAGGTGTCGGAGATGTCCTGGGATCAAGTAAGGGTATAGGAAAAATTCTGGTTTTAGCCCAAGGGAACTGTGACTTCAGTTAGTAGGCCTTTTAAAAAAATGAAGAAGAAAAATGACACAAAAGAGCTTGTGGTGTAGCGGCAAAGTGGCGCCACTTAGGGAGCAGGGAGGTGGTGTCATTAGCAAGCAAGGGAGTCCAAGGTTCGAGTAGTGGCATTGTATTTTATTGGATTATTTATTTTGCTGTTAGGACGGCTAGAGTTTGTGTTACAGTGAAAGCCTGATGGATGAGAGGTTTGAAATGGTCATGGAGAGATTGTAGGAGCTTATCTTGGAGAAAATTTAGGATGAGATTGAGGAGTTATCAGGGAGAAAAGTTAGGAGCTGAGAAGTGCGAAGAGTTGGTGTCATTTTGGGAAGTGGGAAGTGTATAAATTCGGCTTAGAAGGGTAACTGAGTGACATTTTTGGGTCTTTTAGGGGTATTACGAATTTTCATTGTGGCTTCGGCATTTGGAGAGTTTTGCCATTTGGAGAGTTTTGCAAATAGGTCAGTCTTCCTTTTCTTTACCAAATATCCTGTAGTTACCCTCACACAAGCATTTGATCTTTTTCTTTTCTTCTTGTTACCTTTTCCAAACCCTCTAAAGTCGAATAATTCCACCCTCCCTTTGCCGAATTCTTTTTGTGCCGTCACTATTTCTTCAACCTAGCCGATTCTTGTGTAAGTACTTTACTCTTTCAATTGATCTTGCCAGAACCAACTTCTCTTCTCCCTCACTCTTTCTAAATCGATTTTGGTAGGGGATTGATATCGAATCTATGATCTTCAGATCTCTGCCGAGTTACTCTTTATGTGTTTCGGGATTTGGGTAAGTATTCTTCACTTTTGGTTTTGAAGGTTGGCCGAATGGTCGTAAGTAATGTAAAGGTGACTTAAGATGGATATAAGTCACTTATGGTTCAGTTTTTAATAATTAAGGTTGATGCAGATTTAAGAAGTACTCGTGATTAATGATCGAGGAAAAGCTATTAAGACTTGGTGTTTCAAGTAAGGTTAAGGTGAGACGTCGGCTTTTGGTAAAGTATTCAATACGTATATGTGATTAATCTTTGAGTGATATCGTTTATAGGATCTTGGCTAAGGAGATCGCAGCGCGTTTTGTTATCAAGTGTGTACATACACTATACACACACAATGGATTGGGAAATCCCGAAATCCCGAAAATTTGGCTTCGATAGTCTTGTGAGTGTGCGAACACTCGTATGAGGGAAATGGAAACGATAACAGAGACCCCATGAGCGATCTCATGGACTTGGGTCGTGTTGTGTCCAACTGGGCCAGAATGGGCAAAATGGGCCCGATGGGCCGTAGGCTAAAAATAGGCGAATTTGATTATTTAGTAATAAGTGATGAACTAGTCATACTGGTTACATGGTTTGGAATTGATTTGGGCCAGATGCGCCATATGAATGTGATTGGGTCAGATGGGCCATATGCATGTGATTTGGGCCTAATGGGCCATATGAATGTGATTGGGCCATATGGGCCAAATAAATGTGATTGGGCCAGATAGGCCATATGAATGTGATTTGGGCCTAATGGGCCATGCGAATGTGATTGGGCCAGATGGGCCTAATAGGCCATACGAATGAGATTGGGCCTGGTGGGTCCTATGAACGTATGTGAATTTGTTGGGCTTTGTAAGGGGTCTTGGGCTTAGTATTTGGTAAATTGCTTAACCTTGCATAAAACTTTAATAATTAACTAATTGTGACCGTGGACAAGTCATAAGGTTAAGGTGTGGCAATGGGTATATGCATGTCTAGTATTGGATCTAAGGAGAGCTTGGTACTTAGCCGGTCTTAATGACTCACCTTCTCTTCTCTGGAATCCTACCTGGTGCATAGTATATGTTCACTTTAGCCAACGAGGACTTGATAGCGGGCCAAGGTAAGTAATAGACCCATAAAAATGAGAAATGACCGAAATGCCCTTAAGGGCGAAAATGACTAAAATGCCCCTATGTGTTGAATGTAAGATTTATGGATGTTACACGTACATTTGCTGCATTCATATGATATTCTGTTTAGGATGCATATAGGTGGGAATTATGGAATGGAGGAAGTATATGAGGATCGCATGGTTGCTTGACAACCGTGGATCCACCGATGGTTTTTTAAGCCCATTATATGATTAGCAGCTCTGCTGCAACGTTAGGTAGTACCGCAACCGGGCTACCCTTGAAGTGTATCAGATGGGTGGGTCGATTTAGAAATCCCCACAAAAGTGTTTTGGTTGGACGGAGACGATGTGTACCGGATGGATTATTTGGGGAGGGTTTGCACGGCATTGCATGTATGATATTATTATGTTGTTATTATATGTATGCTATTTGTTTGACGAGGTTCGTACACACTGAGTTTTCAAAAACTCACTCCCTCTTTTATTTTTCTCAAGTGATCCTTAGTAGGCGGTTCGACAGATGGAGGGACTCAGAGGTGGCCAACTAGCAAGACGATTAAACCTGTTTTTCTTAATATCTAAATTCTAGATTTTAAGTTATTTTATTTCGGATTGTAATAACGTTTTCCTTCTAGTTATTATTCCATTACTTCCACTATGCATTGAAATTTTGAAACGGAATCTAGATTTATTTCCTTAAGCATATTTCAAGTTTTTGAAAATAATTGTGTTTTAAGAACGAGCTTCCGCTGTCAAAGAAATTTTTTTTTTACATAGTAACAAGGAAATAGTTTTTTCTTTTTGAAAGCAAACTGGATTTTACTTAACTTTTCTCTAGAAGGGTTTTTAATGAAAACAAGGTTTTTGCAAAAACACTTCAATGTGACACGCCGGATTCGGGCCTAACTTATAGGTCGGGTTTGGGGTGTTACATTTAGTGGTATCAGAGCCCGATTGCAAAGCTCGGTTTGTGAAATGGGTCTTATTACTTGGGTTTTAAAAAAAACTATTTTTAGACTGGATCGAAATGTTTTGGAAATTCTTGTGATGTGGCACACCGAGTCTCCGACGTCGAACCAAGTAAGTTCTCTTATTATTAAGCTTATTTAAGTGGGCTACTTTAGATGATTATACTAAAGCTTTTTAGTTAGAGTGAAACTAAAGCCCGTAGGAACTTGAAACTGTAGAGGATTTACAAAAACAACCTATTTACTTAATACTATCATAAAACATCGACTTAATTACTGAAACTAACTAAAATTTCATAAAATTCCTAATTCAGATTATAAGAGAATCAACGATGAGCGCTAGAAGAGGTGCAAGGGGTCGCGACAGAGGCCGTGGAAGTGTTAGGGCTGGGGCATCAGCATCGGGCCACACATCTGCTGGGGAGGCACCAGCTTCACCAAAGCATGAGACGGTCTAGGAGACAGAGGTCAGAGTGAGCCCACCAACCTCGAGTAGCGGTAACCCAGAATTTGTTACTGGTGTGCTGACGTAGCTAGTAACAGAGGTACTGGAGGAGGTTAAAGAAATTGGTGAAACACTTCGGGTTACGTACGTGGACTATAAGAAAAAAAGAGATCGCAGTTCTCTAGGGCTACAGTCTAGTTCTGTGAAGCATGTTAAGGTACGTCCAAACTTTTCGGCTTGTGAATACTGCATAAGGTGTCATCAGGGTGAATGCTTGAGAAAGTTAGGAGCGTGTTTCAGATGCGAGTCTGAGGAGCATCAGGCTCGGGATTGTTCAATCACCATTAAGTCGGGTATGTTTTGTGTGGATGCCATATTTTGGGTGTAGAAACTCTATGCTTGCAATGTTTATCTGCTCTAGTGGGTAGGGTTTTTTTAGGGGGTAAGTGTAAAGGGTTCAATTAGAGTTAAAGTGTGTTAGTGTTATTAAAATCAGAGTGCACAGCGAAAGCATAGTGGTGTGACTTGAGCGGTGCGATTAATAGTTAGTTGGAAATTTCAAGGACGAAATTTCTTTAAGGGGGTAGAACTGTAACGCCCTGAATTTTGGGGCCTAGATGAATTGGACTTTCGGTTTTTAGGTCTCAGAAAATTTTTAAGTGAGCGAGAAAAATGACAATTGGCATGTGGGCTTTGAGGGTTAATGAATTTGGAGTGTCTAGGGGTGTCGGAGATGTCCTGGGATCAAGTAAGCATATAGGAAAAATTTTGGTTTTAGCCCAAGGGAACTGCGACTTCAGTTAGTAGGCCTTTTAAAAAAATGAAAAAGAAAAATGACACAAAAGAACTTGTGGTGTAATGGCAAAGTGGCGCCACTTAGGGAGCAGGGAGGTGGCGTCATTAGCAGGCAAGGGAGTCCAAGGTTCGAGTAGTGGATGGTATTTTATTGGGGTATTTATTTTGCTGTCAGGACTGCTAAAGTTTGTGTTGCAGTGAAAGTCTGATAGATGAGAGGTTTGAAATGGTCATGGAGAGATTGTAGGAGCTTATCTTGGAGAAAATTTAGGATGAGATTGAGGAGTTATCAGGGGGAAAAGTTAGGAGCTGAGAAGTGTGAAGAGTTGGTGCCGTTTTGGGAAGTGGGAAGTGTATAAATTCGGCTTAGGAGGGTAAATGAGTGCCGTTTTTGGGTCTTTTAGGGGGTATTACGAATTTTCATTGTGGCTTTCGGAATTTGGAGAGTTTTGCAAATAGGTCAGTCTTTCTTTTCTTTACCAAATATCCTATAGTTACCCTCACACAAGCATTTGATCTTTTTCTTTTCTTCTTGCTACCTTTTCCAAACCCTCTAAAGCCGAATAATTCCACCCTCCCTTTGCCGAAATTCTTTTTGTGCCGTCACTATTTCTTCAACCTAGCCGATTCTTGTGTAAGTACTTTACTCTTTCAATTGATCTTGCTAGAACCGACTTCTCCTCTCCCTCACTGTTTCTAAACCAATTTTGGTAGGGGATTGATATCGAATCTCTGTTCTTCAAATCTCTGCCGAGTTACTTTTTATGTGTTTCAGGATTTGGGAAGTATTCTTCACTTTTCGTTTTGAAGGTTGGCCGAATGGTCGTAAGTAATGTAAGGGTGACTTAAGATGGATATAAGTCACATATGGTTCAGTTTTTAATAATTAAGGTTGATGCATATTTAAGAAGTACTCGTGATTAGTGATCGAGGAAAAGTTATTAAGGCTTGGTGTTTCAAGTAAGGTTAAGGTGAGACTTTGGCTTTTGGTAAAGTATTCGATAAGTATATGTGATTAATCTTTGAGTGATATCATTTGTAGGATCGTGGCTAAGGAGATCGTAGCACGTTTTGTTATCAGGTGTGTACATACACTATACACACACAATGGATTGGGAAATCACGAAATCCCGAAAGTTTGGCTTTGGTAGTCTTGCGAGTGTGCGAACACTCGTATGAGGGAAATGGAAACGATAACAGAGACCCCATGAGCGATCTCATGGACTTGAGTCTTGTTGTGGCCAATTGGACCAGAATGGGCAAAATGGGTCCGATGGACCGTAGGCTCAAAATAGGCGAATTTGATGATTTGGTAATAAGTGATGAACTAGTCATGCTGGTTACATGGCTTGGAATTGATATGGGCCAAATGAGCCATATGAATGTGATTTGGGCCTACTGGGCCATAGAATGTGATTGGGCCAGATGGGCTATATGAATGTGATTTGCGCCTAATGGGCCATACGAATGTGATTTGGCTAGATGGGCCATATGAATGTGATTTGGGCCTAATGGGCCATACTAATTAGATTGGGCCTGTAGGCCATGTGAACGTATGTGAATTTGTTGGGCTTTGTAAGGGGTCTTGGGCTTAGTATTTGGTAAATTGCTTAACCTTGCATAAAACTTTAATAATTAACTAATTGTGACCGTGGACAAGTCATAAGGTTAAGGTGGGGCAATGGGTATATGCATGTTAGGATTGGATCTAGGGAAAGCTTGGTACTTAAGCAGTCTTAATGACTCACCTCCTCTTATCTGGAATCCTACCTGGTGCATAGTATCTGTTCACTTTAGCCAACGAGGACTTGATAACGGGCCAAGGTAAGTAATAGACCCATAAAAATGAGAAATGACCGAAATGCCCCTAAGGGCAAAAATGACTAAAATACCCCTATGTGTTGAATGTAAGATTTATGCATGTTACATGTACATTTGTTGCATTCATATGATATTCTATTTAGGATGCATATAGGTGGGAATTATGGAACGGAGGAAGTATATGAGGATCGCATGGTTGCTTGACGACCGTGGATCCACCGATGGCTTTTTAAGCCCATTATATGATTAGCACCTCTGTTGTAACATTAGGTAGTACCAAAACCGGGCTACCCTTGAAGTGTATCAGATGAATGGGTCGATTTAGAAATCCCCACAGAAGTGTTTCGGTTGGACGGAGACGATGTGTACTGGATGGATTATTTGGGGAGGGTTTGCACAGCATTGCATGTATGATATTATTATGTTATTATTATGATATGTATGCTATTTGTTTGACGAGGGTCATACACACTGAGTTTTCAAAAATTCACTCCCTCTTTTATTTTTCTCAGGTGATCCTCAGTAGGCGGTTCGACGGATGGAGGGACTCAGAGGTGGCCAACTAGCAAGACGATTAATCCTATTTTTCTTAATATCTAAATTCTAGATTTTAAGTTATTTATTTTACGTTATTTTATTTCGGATTGTAATAAGGTTTTCCCTCTAGTTATTATTCTATTACTTCCACTATGCATTGAAATTTTGAAACGGAATCTGGATTTATTTCCTTTAAGCATATTTCAAGTTTTTGAAAATAATTGTGTTTTAAGAACGAGCCTCCGCTGTCAAAGGAAATTTTTTTTACATAGTAACAAGGAAATGGTTTTTTGGATACACCTCGTTTTGAAAACAAACTGGATTTTACTTAACTTTGCTCTAGAAGGGTTTTTAATGAAAACAAGGTTTTCGCAAAAACAATTCAATGTGACACACCGGATTCGGGCCTAACTTCTAGGCCGGGTTTGGGGTGTTACAAGGTCTCAGGGACCCAACAAAAGGTCCACCGTTGCCTCGAGCGACTTAAGTAACCTAAACAGACACAACGGTGTAAATGGGCCTAAGGCCCATTATTCGGCCTAAGTGGGCCCACACGCTCGTGTGGCTCATTTAGTCCAGAAACAGCCACAGTTATGCAAACGTCATAGTCCAAACAAAACTTACCACATCACATACATTTTATCCGTGTGGGCCTACAAGCCCACTGGGCCCACACAACCCATTTCGACCCATCGAAGCCCATAACAGCCCAAGACCACGAGAGCGCTCGTGGTGGCCTCTATAAACTAACGCCCATGTTCATGGGCTCGATTCACCACACGCACGATCGCACACTCGTGTGGTATCATACGCAATATTTTTGGCTTTTCGGCATTTTTCCGATCTACAGTCATAGCAGTGTGAACAACACGTACTTTCGGCTTTTCAGCCGAATACCGCATACAAATACACACACTCTATCGGCTTTCCCGCCAACTATCGAATACAGGGTATTATTACACACCTTATCAAGTAGAGTACTAAGAATTCACGATCGCCAGAACCTATATTCAAACATAACATTCAGTTAATCACCAAACAAATAATGTTAAGAAAAACTCTTAGCAACCCCCTAACCGAGAGAACGATACCACATGCCTTGACCAAACCGGTCGACTGTGATTTGCCTAGTTAACCCAAAGTTTGATGCAGACACCCTTCCGCATCCTGGCAGAAAATCCCGAACAGCTGACACCTTACGCCGCTTAAACTTGGGAGTAGAGGCTACGCGCTCAAACACAGCCGATACCTTTTTCATCACTTTACTACTAGAATTCTCTTTACCCATCGAGAGTTCTTGATTGAATAACAAAAGAGTTTCAATAGCTTCTGAAATGCTTACACCCCGCCACTTCTAGTAAAAATCTAAAAACCCAATGATCAACTTAGGAAAATAACATTCGGTAATCAAAGAATAAGATGGAGGAGTATTTGGCTTTTAGAAAAAGTAGAAGAAACAGATTTGAACACATATTGCAATAATAGAGAAACAACATAGAGAACTTATGTGTACCTATCGATTCCTCAGAACCCTTGCAAGACCGAAACAACACCAATGGCAAAGCACTGAAACAGTCGGCCAATAATAGGGAGAGAAGCAGAATATTCGGCCAAAAGAGCAAATAGCAAAGGGGAATATCGAAAGAGAAAAGAGAAAAGATGGAGAAGAGGCAATGATAGAAGAGAATAACCAAAAAGAAAGAATAAAACCGAGGGGAAAAGAGAAAATATATTCGGCTAGAAAAAATGTAAAATAGAAGAGGTGAATGAAAAAGAACAATTCGGAAACACAAACCAGTTTTTCCCAAGGCAAAAGTAACCGAAACCAAACCGAAAATGAGAGAAAACTATCCTAGCCGAATTTCCTATGCTTCCCCTTACCAATTCGACACAACACTCCCACACACTTCAAACTCCTTATTTTTCTCCATAAACCACTCCCTTAATCCCTTCATGAAATCCTCCTTGATTCACTCAATGACCAATTCAAACCTTACCTTGTAAAGTTCCAGTCCACCTCTACTTCTCTACTGGCCATAGCAGCAAAATAAATACCTCTTTGCTCCAGGCGAGACTCAAACACTAGCCCCCTTTTGAAGCTCTATCACGCCACTTACCAATAAGCCACAAGATCAATCGAGTCCTAAATTATCATCAATATTTTATAAAGCCTTCCTGCCAATATCCAGATTTATTCCATGAACAACCAAAAATTTTGCACACGACATGACTTGAACCTCAAACCACATGCATACTCCTACCGCCTCCTTGCCACTAGACCGCAAGCTTCCTTGTGTCACATTTTATCCTCAAATATTAATAAGTCCTTCCAACCCACGCCAAGTTCAATTTTCGAGAAAACTAAAATTTTTGCTATAACTTAGATTTGAACTCAAGACCTCCCAAAACACTCCCAATCACTCCTAAAGCACATAGCCAGTAAAGCAAACATGCAATTAGTGAAATTTTTCTCGCATAACTAAAATCCAATTGCTCCGATGCCCATATCCTATTTCTTCTAGGCCCAAAATTCAGGGCGTTACAGTGTGAATAAGGGTGGAAAATGGCTTGGTAAATAGCCTTTATGTTGTCTACAAGGGTAGGCACACGGGCGTGTGTCTAGGCCGTGTGTGACACACGGTCTGCCCCACAGGCATGTGTTAAAGTTGTGTGTCCCCTACACCTTAATTTTGAGAAACAGAATGTCCAAACTTGAGTACATGGGCAGAGACACGGGCGTGTGTCTCAGTCGTGTGTGCCACACGTCCTAGCACACGGGCATGTGACTTGGCCGTGTGACATTAATTTGTTCAGAAGTTACAAGTCAGAGAGTTACACGGGGTCGCGACACGGGTGTGTATGACCATGCGGCCTGACCACACAGGCATGTCCCATATCCGCACGGGCGTGTGACCCCTGTTTAGTGGAAAATATTCTAAACTTTGTAAAAAAAATTTAAAGTTCTTGGTTTAGTCCCGAACCACTTCCAAAGTATGTTTTGGGCCTCGTAGGCTCGTATTAGGGACTTTATGATTAATTTCAAAAGGTTTTTAATTTGGACGAAAATTTATGACTCGGTAGTGTATGTTTGTTTATGTTTAAGTTCGGTAATGCCTCGTACCTCGTTCCAGCTTCAAATACGGGTAAGGGATATTACAAAGATAGACCGTGATATGTAAAAGTCCAAAAAAGCCTTGGAAACACGAAGAATCCACAACCCCCTTCAAACGGCTCTAATTTTCCCTCCATGATAGAAACCTTGACAAGCTAGAATGATTGCATTAATTCAATAAAGTTCATTTCCCTCCATGATCCCCACAATCTAAAAAGATTGTTAAAACTCTTCTAAAAGAAACTAAAGAGAAAATCTTGAAAAGAAAACTCTAAAAGGAACTAAAGAGAAAATCTTGAAAAGAAAACTCAAAGATAATTTATTGACTTAAAAGAGAAGTTGAATAATAATGAATTGATTGATTTGTGTACAATGTAAAGGCCTTTATATAGAATAGCTAAAGAAATCTAAATAAAACTCTTTAAGTATACTAGAATACTAATTAATCCAAACAAGTAGTTTTAAACTAAATTTTCTTGTTGACATAAAACTCTTAAATAACTTAAACTACTTAATAATTATTAAAAATTTGGAATAATAAAATAATAAGAGCTGATAAATATAATATTGTGCTCATATATAATAAAAATTTAGACCAAAAATCGAACCCAATATGATTTAAACTCGAATTAAAAGCCCAAAACTCGTTATTCCCGTCATAATCCTCTCCAGAAATTCTGCTCACACAGTCTTCACTAAAACGATGATAACTTGAGCTCCTAAACTAAAAATTGAGTTATTCAAAGTGAGTTTGAAAGCTAAGAGATAGTTCTTCGAACGCCATGAGACATCTCAACCCAAAAATGTTTGGATCCCATCCAAAATGTCATCGCAAGTATTCTAATTTACCAAACTTTAAAATTGGCAGCTTTGGTGAATGGAATTTAATAAATTTCACCCAATCCGTGCATGTATCATCCCATCTTTAACCAATTTGCCTTAGCCCTTTGCTCCCAATATATTTCTTCTTTTTTTAATTTCCAAATTTAATTGTATATTTATGTCAATTAAATATGCTAAATTTTTGTCTGTTCTTTCCAACCCATCAAGTTCTTCTAATTTCGTGAGCGATCTCCTTGATAACTCCTTTCTTAATTTTTTTTTTAATTCCCATTGCCCATCTTTGTAAACCTTTCCCCAAAACTGTTAATCACGCCACCACACTCCCCCTAATTTGCTCCTATAGTCGTTTCACCTCCTCTTCACAAGAGTTTTTCATAGCCCACCATGCTTCAAATCTAAAGTCAGACCTTTTCATGATCGCCTTTTCAAATTTGGTTTTAAATAGTAGAGGGCAATGATCAGAAAAACAATGTGACAAGTGTCTAATTGTGTATTCAGGAAATAAATTAATTCATTCCAAATTCACAACCCCTCTGTCAATATGTTCTTTGGTATTCGTCTCCGGAAGGTTTCCCCTTTCCCACGTAAACCAACGCCCTGTATACCCTATGTCTTCAAGATGATAGTCTTCTAGAATTACCCTAAATTCCTCCATGCGTCCTTCTTCCCTTGGCAGACCTCCTTTTTTTTCAAAAGAGTAACGAATCTCATTAAAATCCCCACAAACCAACCATGGGTTAATTTGCTCTCTTCCTAACCTTCTTAAAAGGTCCCATGCTCCATTCCTTCCTCGGGCTTCTAAGGTCCCATAGAAACTAGTCAACCGTCACTTTGCCCCACCTTCATCTTCTTCGATATCAACATCAATATGGTTGATAGAATAAATTCTTAAGCTTACAGATAACTCCCCCTTCAACCCTAGGCTCAACTCGCCTTTCGTACTCAAATCTGACACATCAATACCATTATGGAACCCACATCATCACCGCACTCTCTCCATTCGCTTAATGTCCAACTTTGTCTCCATAAGGAAAACAATGGGATTATGTTGCTTCAGCGTGTGCTGAAGCCTCCTAATGCCCTATAGACTCCCTAATCCACACATATTCCAGGTTAAGATTTTCATTACATCAGGTTGGCTTGCTTATTCGCAGGCGGTGATATCTATTTTTTGCAAATTTCCTCACATCTCTCACTCCCTTCAGCCATGATTGTACAAAAAGATCTCTCTAGAATTTGTTTATTTGACCTAGGCCTTATCTTTCCCTCGTTATTCACTAGTGGAAGCTCTTCCCTATCATCCTCCATATCTATTCTCCCCATCCTTTCAGAAGTTTTGATTCCTTTCCCTTTATCTTGAGTCCCTACTCCTTCCAAATTGAAACCTAAAATAGATCTCATGAGGTTGTGGTTTTGTCGTAGGTCAAAATTTCCTACCGACCTTTCACTCCTTCCTTCGTTTTGTTTTCCGATAGATTCATCAAAATTATCCCCGTTATTATCCTCCCTCAGCCAAGCACTCGGTGTAATCGTCACTCTTCTTGGTTGTGCCTTTAGAGACAAGTCCCACCCACACTCTACTTCCCTCATCCCAATATTTATTCTTTTTCGACATAATCTATCCCTATGCCCTAAACAACCACACAGGAAATAAAATAGAGAAAAAATTTTGTATCTAAATTTAACGTAAACAAAATTGATTGTGATGCCATAACTTTTCCCTCCTTTTTAGCAATTTTCATGCATCCAATTAAACCGTACTACGTATAAAATTTTTATAACTCTGATTTGATTTTCTTGTATCATATTCCAAGAATTTACCTACAAAATTCTCAAGTTGTTTTGCCACATTATCTAAGAAAAAACCTAGCGGGAGATCATGCACTTGTACCCAAAAGTCCGTCAACACTAGAGGAACATAACACATTCCACATCAACTTCGTGGAAAAAACGAAACAAATAGTGTTTTTCTCCTAAATCTGATATCTGAATTCCTCCCAATAAATGCTACAAATTAGCCATAGTATTTTTCACGACAAGGAAGTGGACCGCACTTGCTGTAAGACAACACCCTACCAAACAAAGATCATAGCCTAATTTTTGTAGATTAGGCTCCACCCCAAATTTCACGACTTCTTCTTCCTCATCGTGGAGGCATAAATCTGCCATATTTTTCTCCATTGACGAAACTCATTCGCACGCTAACTTCTTTCTTTTCACCGACTTGGTTGTAGAACAGACAAAATCACAATTTTTTCTATTATCGACTTGTAGTCTCCTGATTTTCTTGAATATAGAAAAGTTCTTGTCTGCTAAAGCAAACCCTAAGAAAAAAATTTGGACTTGCCAATTGAGCAAACAATAACGTGCTATTAAAGCAGACTCAAGTTTTTTAAACATTATAACATTTAAATTTAAATTCTTGAGAAATAAATTTAACAAATTAAGACCAAATTTATATAATATATATTAAAGTTAATCAAGAAATTATAAATGGAGTATAAAGATTTCCATAGTGTAAAGATAAAATATTCATCATTTTTCATCATTTTTTAAATATAAGTTTCCAATCTATAATTTATGAAGTTAATTAAATACAATTTTCAAAAAATTGAGTAATCGAAAGTAAAATTTTTTTATTGTTTTGTAAGTTGGATAGTGAAATAAATTATTTTAAATAATGGGGTGATCATATTTATATTTTATCTTTTTTATCAATTATATATAACTATTTAATAATGATTTGCTACTATTACTCATTATGCATTATTAGTTTACAATTATTAATCTTTTATATTATGAAAATTACTATGAATAATCATTTTTCTATTAACTGTTAATTATCAAAACTGAAGTAATAATTTTTTTTCGAAAGGTTTGTAATTTTAAAAACATGTAATTTAATGATTTATACTTATCAATAATCAATGTTTTGAAAATTGGATCAGTAGTCGAACCAATTAGATTATTTGTTTTTTATTTAACTAATTTGACTCCAGTTCAATAAAAATTGAATACACAATTAAAAATTTATAAATTAGTTCAACTGTCGATTTTTTATCCCAATGTTAGTTATGGAATCAATTAAACCGCTGACTCAACTTGTCAGTTTAGTTTAGTTTAGATATCACTTTGAGTAATTTGAAATTTTGATATAATTTAAAATATAAATTTTTTTGTTATAATAATGTTTATATTGTAAATGTAAAAAAAACTTTTATTTATAATAATTGTTTATGCAAATTTTAAAATTTTAATGATGAATTTTATAATTATTGTTTATCTATCATAATTTATTATTTTGTTATGAATTAACTATTACGTTTTTCATTTTTTTAATTTTAAATTTTAAATTTTAACTGAGAAATTTTCATATATCACTATTTGCTACTATTATTACTCGTTATGCATTATTATCTTATAATTACTAACCTTTATATGATGAAAGTTACTATGAATAGTCGGTTTTTTCCTATTAATTGCTCATTATAAAATATTGAAGTAATAATTTTAGTTTCAAAAGGTTTGTAATTTTAGAAACATGCGGTTAAATTATGTATACTTATATGTGTAACAAATGTTTTAAAAAATGGATTGATAGTCGAACCAATTAAATCATTCGTTTTCGATTCAACTGGTTCGACCATCGGTTCAACAATAATTGCATACACAATTAAAATTTATAAAATATTAGTAAAATATTAAAAATTTAATAAACTGATTCAACTGTCGGTTTTTATCCCAGTGTCACTGGTGGAACTGGTTAAACTAACAATTCAGCCTACTAATTTAGTCTAATTTAAGTATCACTTTGAGTAACTTAAAATTTTGATATACTCTAAAATCTTAAGATTACAATAGTGATGATATTTATAAATGTATAAAAAAAAATTCATATTAGTAGTAACTAAGTGATATAAATTAGTTATGAGCAATTCATTGTTAGTTAAGTAGTTCAGGATAGCTGCCTATTCTGTTAGTGATCCATTGCTAGTGTATAAGCGTTGAAGATCATATTGTAATTATAAGTAAGATAAAAATGTATTTTCTCAATTTCTCACATTCTAATATGGTACCAGAGTAATTTGTTTTACTGGTCATCAAAACTCATAGGCTGTAGTCCTTTATTGATGGAACGGTTCGTATACCACTAAAAGAAATTGTTGGAGTCGATAGTCTCTCTATTGAAAATCTGGTTGTTATTATAAAAACGACATGATTTTTAATATGATCATATTCCGGAGTATCAATCAGCCATTCTTAATGGTATTCCTTCAGAATATGATCATGTCATTTTTATAGTAGTGACGAGTCGAGTGCCTTTTGATTTACAAGGCATTACGACGGCGCTGTTAGATGTTGAAGCTCACCAGTAAGTGCATCCATCTTAGGTCACGTTTTCTGCATATCTTGCGATAGAGAACAAATCATTATCGTCGGGTTCTCAGTCTGCTATGGCCATGTCTACGTATGTTGGACAACCACCACCTCAAGTGTTTCGGCCCAATCGAGCAACTGAGTTTCGCGGTCGGGGGCGTGGACAATCCAGTGGTGGAACGCGCCTTCAATGTCAAATCTGTGGCAAGGTTGGTCATGTCACCCGGCGCTGTTATGACAAATATGATTCGGCGTATGATAATGATGTCCCAAACCCTAATGCTAGGTCTGGGCAATCGGACTCCTCTGGTTTTAGAAGATTGGGCTCGTCATATAGTGGGCCAATATCTCAAGAAAATCGTGGACCTATTTCAGCTTACATGTGTTAGGCTGATAATGGGTCTTATGAATGTCATACTTCTGGGCCTATTTTGGATTGTGATGATGGATTATCTGGTGGTCCCAAGTCTGGTCCTCCTGTTAGATATCCTGGGTTGGGTTCAGGTTCAGCCTGTTCTAGCCCTGGTTATTCTGGCCCATTGATACCTCTTTGAGATTTTTAGGTGCATCACAGGTGTCCCCAGCAGCTGTTGCTTCTGTCTCTCCAGCAGCAACTACTCCTTCTGTTGTCTCTGACCCGACGTGGTATCCTGACAGTGGAGCTACCACACACATGACAAATGACCCTACCAAGTTCAATGACTGTCAATTGTACAATGGGTCAGGTAAAGTTGTTGTCAGTAATGGTCAATCTATTCCTTTTCTTGCATTGGTGAGTCTGATTTATCTCATGGCTCTGATCTGTTGCTTCTTAAAGATTTATTATATGTTCTAGTAATCCACAAAAATCTTTCTATTTCGAAGTTTATTAAGGATAACAGTGTGTTTTTTGAATTTTATCCAAATTCCTGCTTTATCAAGGATCTGGAACCACGCCGGACACCACTTCGCGGCACTGAGAAAAATGGATTGTATCAGTTTTCATCTGTTTCTTCCAAACATGCGTTGACTATTGAAAACACGGCTGCTGATGAAGTGTGTCAGAATTCTAGTCCAGATTACAGGTTCACTCGATGGCATCAACGACTTGGTCATCCATCTCTTGCTGTTGTAAAAGAAGTGTTGGTGTCTTGTAATGTTTCAATTCCTACAACTAAGTCACCTTCTTTATGTAATGCTTGTGTTCTTGGTAAAAGTCATAACCTGCCATTTGTGGCTACTAATTCAGTATATTCTGCTCCTCTTGAACTCGTTGTTGTTGATTTATGGGGTCTTGCACTCTTCTGGTTACGTCTTGCACCTTACTACTCTTCTGGTTAACAATATTACATTTCGTTTGTATATGCCTTTTCATGGCACACATTGATATATTTTCTTCGCAAGAAATTTAATGCACTACAAATGTTTTTGACCTTCAAAACTCACGTTGAACTTCAACTTGGTGTCAAGATCAAACAACTTCAGACAGATGGGGGAGGTGAGTTTCGCACCTTTGATTCATATCTTAATGGGTGCGGTATAACTTATCGACTCACGTGTTTGCACACGTCTGAGCAAAATGGGATGGTGGAAAGGTGTCATCGGCAAATTGTGGAAACTGGTTTGGTTCTGCTTGCTCAAGCATCATTACCTTTGTCTTATTGGTCTGATGATTTTTATTCTACTGTGTATCTCACGAATTTGCTTCCTACAAAGGTGTTAGGTGGAATTTCTCTAATGGAAAAACTTCTTGGTCAGAAGCCTGAGTATAAGGTGCTTCGTGTGTTTGGGTGTTTATGCTATCCTTTGCTGAGACCATACAATCGTCATAAGTTACAATATATGTCCATGCCTTGCACATTCCTGGGCTATGCACCAAATCTCAAAGGTTATAAGTGTTTGGATAAGACTGGTCGACTGTATATTTCTCGTCATGTTCAATTCGATGAAGGCGTTTTCCCATTTGCCAATGGTTTGAGCTCGAAGCCTGCTGCAACTTCTAATAGTCCCTCTACTATTACTACGCTTCCAGTAGTTATGGTTCCTTCACCTATAAGGACCTCATATGTGAGTCCTCATCTTGTGGGTTTTCTATTACTGTCTTCTGAGTGTTATATACCGTCTCCTCCACAGTACTCTATTGCTTCAGGCTTGTCCGTAACTATTAGATGACAATCAGCGTACTCAGAGTATAATTCCTCCTGTCAATTCAGAGCTGTCAGGTTCCACTTAAAGCAATATTCATCCTATGGTTACTCGGAGTAAAGCTAGGATTTACAAGCCAAGAGTTTACACTGCTACTCTTAGCCCTGTTGAGCCAGTTGATATTCATGAAGCTATGGCCATTCCAGAATGGAAAGATGCGATTCATGATGAACTACAAGCTTTTGTCAAAAATAATACTTGGTATTTAGTGCCAGCACCAGCTGATCGATGTCTTATGGGTTTCAAATGGTTGTTTAAGGTAAAAAAGAATCCAGATGGCAGTGTGGCTCGAAATAAAGTTGGTTTGGTTGCTCAAGGTTTTTCTCAAGCTGCAGGTTTGGATTATCATGAGACATTCAGTCCAATGGTCAAAGCAAACACGATTCGAACGATTCTGGCGCTAGCTATGTCGAGAAAGTGGAAACTACAACAAGTTGATGTCAATAATGCTTTTCCAAATGGGGATTTGACTGAATATATATACATGAGACAACCACCTGGTTCTGAGGTCATGGATGTCAATGGGAAGCCTTTAGCTTGTCGCCTAAACAAAGCTCTCTATGATCTTAAGCAGGCTCTGAGAGCATGGTTTGAAAAATTAAGGGAATTTTTAGTTCAACAGCTGAATTTTCAGGTTTCACGAGCCGGTTCCTCATTATTTTTCAAACAAACTATATATGGTTTTATTTTTCTTCTTGTATATGCCGGTGATATAATAGTGACAGGTGATATATGCTCTGACCTAGATGAAGTGATTCAGTGTTTGAATCAGACATTCTCCTTAAAGGATTTAGGAGAGTTGAATTACTTTCTTGGTCTTGAAGTGAATAGAAATGGTGATTGTTTGCATGTGTCTCAGCAGAAGTATACTCGAGAAATTTTGGAGCGTGCTCATATGGCTAATGCTAAACCAGTACATACGCCCATGGTCAAATCCCCTACACTCACCTTATTAACTGGTTCACAACTTGACGATGGCATCGAATATCGGCAGGTTGTTGGTAGTTTGCAGTATTTGTGTCTGACTCGACATGACATAGCGTTTGTTGTTAACAAAGTTAGTCAATATATGCATCACCCACATGATGTTCATTGGACAGCTGTAAAACGAATCCTACGGTATATTTTGTGGTACACTGACTCATTATCTGGTGTTTCAGCCTTCAAGTGTCTCCTTTAACAATTTTTTTTCGATGCTGATTGGGCTAGTTCTCTTGAGGATCATAAGTCAACATCAGGGTTTGTGTGTATCTTGGCAACAACCTCAATGGATGGACCTCTAAGAAGCAAAGTGTCGTATCTCGGTCCACTTCAAAAGCTGAGTATCGAAGTTTAGCTGATGCAACATCTGAAGTAACATGGTTTTAGTCTCTTATGGACGAAATAGATGTGAAGGTTAAGGGTACACCAGCGATTTGGTGTGATAACTCTAGCACGGTATCTTTGGCAACAAATCCAGTGCTACATGCTCGAGTTAAGCACATTGAGCTAGATTTACATTTTGTGCGTGATAAGGTGCTTAATGGTCAACTTCAGGTTAATTACATTGCTGGAACTAATCAAGTTGTTGATGTGCTTACTGAACCGTTAACCATAGGTGTTTTTTTGTCTTGTCGTGATAGGATGAATGTCCTTGCTGCTAATATTTTTCAAAGCGAGTCTGCAGGGGGAATATTAGCAGTAACTAAGTGATGTAAAATAGTTATGAGCAGTTCATTGTTAGTTAAGTAGTTCATGATAGTTGTCTATTTTGTTAGTGATCCATTTATTGTGTATAAGCGTTGAAGATCATATTGTAATTGTAAGTAAGACAGAAATGTATTTTCTCAAAATCTCACATTCTAATATTTCATATTAATAATCAAATTTTAAAATTTTAATAATGAATTTATAATTATTGTGTTATCTACCATAATTTACTACTTTATGATGAATTAGTTATTAAGTTTTTCAATTTTTAATTTGAATTTTTTTTAATAGAGAAATTTTTATCAGGTTTTAAAATATTTTTTAATTTTAAAAAGCAAGGTAATGGAGTTGGTTGTGATAGGAAATAAATTATTTAAGTGGTTTAACAACATAAGGGTTTCAATAATTAAAATATTAAATTAATTTTTAATAGAGAACTTTTCGTATATCAAAATTTTAAAATATTTATTAAAATTATTTTTTTTGTTTAAAAAGATATTTTTATATATCAATGGAAAGATAGGAAAAGAGGTGGATCTAGGGGATGAGAGGTTCACTTTCTTAAAATAGAAAATTTTCTATTCAGGTCCTTTATAATTTATAAAATTTTAAATTAATAATGATAAAATTGCACTTTAGCTCAAAAATAATTTGATTTAATTCTTTAAAAATTATAAAGATATAGACTATTAAAATGGTAAAATTGTATTTTTAGAATCATAAAAATTATAATTTAATTCTGACCCCAAAAAAAATTTTAACTTTGCCCCTACCCCTAAGTCATATTTCTGGATCGCTATTGGATAGAAATAGATTATTTTAAATAGTTTAATAATATAAGGAGTTCAATCATGAAAATTTTAATAGAGAATTTTTATATAAAAAAGTTGAAATATTTTAATAAAATTATTTTTTTGTTAAAAGTACATTTTAGTCAATCACTTTTAATAGTCTTAGAGTATGAAATAGATCTTTAAGTAGTTTAATAATATAAGGAGTTCAGTCATTAAAAATATTAAATTAAAATTTGAATAATTTTTATATATAAAAAATTTGAATTGTTTTAATAAAATTAATTTTTTATATAAAAGAATATTTTAGCTAATAATTTTAGAGCTAAACTAGACATAACTCTTATTAGTAAGATTTAAAAAAATTTAAAACATTTGAACTAAATTTAAATTTTAAAATCCACATTATTAAAAAGAATTTATTTAAATATCACCTTCAATTCAAATAGGACTATATTTAAATGATAAAACAAATAAAACACCTGTAATATAATTTTAAAAAACTCGATTAATCAAACTATTTACGTAATGCTCTTCCACTTTTGGTATAGGGATATAAAATAGAATACAAGTTTGATAAGCTCCTACGGTTGTGAGTTAAAAGGGATCACTTGTATCATGTGAATTCCTTACCTTTAATTTTCAAACTTTGAATTAAAACTCAATTCTCAATCCAAATTAATTAATTTTTCATTATCATTTAATTTTGGTATAACCAACTTAATCTCAAACTTATAATTTTCTTTATAATAATAGCTTAAAATTAAATGATTAAACCAAACAAGTAATTTATTCCTAACATTATTTATTGAAAAATTATTTGGTACACTATTATTAGAGTTTTAGACTTCAAAAAAAATCAGAAGATTACAAATGTCTTATAGAATATAATAAAATATTAAAAAATATACATATTAAGTTTTCTAAAATTGCTCATGAAATTAAAAAATATTATATCTACACAAAATATTCCCTATTATTTATTGAAGTACGATTTTTTTCTTTGTAGTTTTTTCCGGTTCATACAGCTCCACCAGCTGAACTCGTTGATTTGTTAGACACTAATTCTAGAATTACATATGCTATGTGTCGAAACCGTCTCGAAACCGTCCCCTTTTTTGGAAAAGAGGGAATCGAACTTGGGTTTTGAAAATAAATAAAAACGGGAGTCGCCACCAATCATTTTTGCTAAGGTGTGATCGGATCACCATTGTTTTAATAAAACATTTTGGTTTACTAAAACATTGTTTTTGGTCCGCGAAGTTTTGAGAAATTGAGCTCGGGAGTCGGTTACGTACGAGGAAGGGTTAGCACCCTCGTCACGCCCAAAATTGGTACCAAATTGATTAATCAATGTCCTAGTGTCGAAAAGTTTGAAAAGATTTCAGAATTTCATTTTTGTCCTTTTTCATTTTTTTTTTCTTAAAAAAAAAACTTAATTGAATATCGAGTTTCTCTTGTTTCGAAGGAATAGAGTCTCACATCCAGCACGATTGGACATGATAATCTAAGTCCTTGAATCCAAGATCAACTCCAAAACCCTCCAAACACATGCAGTGTGATTTTGAAAGGATATTCGTTCATTTGGTCGAACAGAAAATCACACCCAGCACGATTGGGCACGATCTCTTTGAATTTCCAAACTCACGAATTACCTTTATGAAACCCATTTTTATGAATTTAAAAGGAAATGTCGGGTTGCGATTTTAAGATATCGATTCATATGGAATGGCGAAAATGAGAGATTAATGGTGCATGGTAATAAGAGATGCAATAAATAATAAAAAAAATGACACAGAAATAATGACAATAAATAAAAACCGAAAGATGTTAGTAGTTATAGAGATAATAGTAAATATAATGATATTAATAATGCAAAATATGTATAGTATAACAATATATAGTAATAATAATAATAATGATAATGGTAATAATATAATAATAATAACATAATAATGACAATAATAATAATGATACAAAATATATACAATATAATAATACAAATATAGTAACAATAATAAAGATAAAGTTAGTATATACAAGTAATAACATAATAATAATAGGAATAATAACATAAAAGAAAAATAAGATAACTAATAATAATAATAATACTATAGTAACAATACTAATAATAATACAATATATATATATACAAAATAATAATATATAATAACAATAGTAAAATACAAGAAAATAATAATGATAATAGTAAATGTAATAATAATAATAAGGATATGATATATACAATATAATAATATAAATATAGTAATAAAAATAACATAAATAGTATATAATAAAGATAGTAACATAGTAATAATAATAGTATAATAGAATATATATAATAAATAATAATAATAAATAAATAAAAATAGTGAAAAATAGGATGCTCGGGGTAAATTTTAAGTAAAACAAGGAAGGAAGGACCATATTAAGAAGCATGAAAGAAGGGAGGGACTAAAATGGGTAATAACCCCTCCCTTCCTAACGCGCCGTAGTGGAGGGACCAGATCGAAAGTCGGGCAAACTTCCTGGGCGAATTTTAAAGGAAACGAAAACCCAATTGCAGGAATGTGAAATGGCGGAGGGGCTGAATGCGCAATTAGCCCCTCCCAACAAAACACGCGGATCCCTTAGCTAGCGGGTCGGGTCGCGGGTCGGTTTCCCCAAAACGATGTCGTTTTGGGTGTTTTCAGAACTCACCGAAACGGCGCCGTTTTACTCTCTATAAAACCAAGTTTTCATTCCAAAAAAAAAACATTTCAACCCTATTCTAAAAAAAAACAAAGAAATCCTCTGGATTTCTCTTCTTCTCTACGCCTCCAGCCCGAGGACTGAGAGGGAGGGAATCCTACCCGCTTTTGAGCCAGACTCCGTCAACGGAGGAGGATCTCCGGCGTCGCGAATCCCAGAATATAGGTACGTTCCTTTTCTTTCTCTTTTTTCGTTTATAAAGATAATGATACAAAAAGAAAAAAAGGTAAAAGATGATAACAGGATCAGAAAATATTCGACAAAAAAAATGATGAAAACAAAAACCTTGATGCCTTTTATTTCGTTTAAATCTCTGATCATTCGTTTTTGATCGATTTCCCCGCCGAAAAAAGCCCCCTAAATTACAAACCTCTCTTCGGTTTTATAACCGATCCCCCTCAATAAAATGCAATAGATCTGTTTTTTATTGTTGCTATGGCTGTCGTCGTTTTGTCTTTTTTGCAGGTCGTGGCGAACAAAACAAAGTGGAAGAGCGATGGTGTTGCGGAAATGGAGTTGGTGAAGAGCGGCGCACATGGTGACGCGCGTGGATGCACGCGCGCGGCGCCTAGGGTTTCCCAGAAACCCTAGGTCTTTGAACCTGTTAAGGTTCTGGGCCTTTTGGGCCATGTAACTTTTGGGCTCCCTTTTCTTTTTTCATTTGGGTTTAATCTGTAACGGGCCCGGACAAATTGGGCTTTCTACACTATGTAATTAGCTTTCCTCTATTCATCAAAAACAAAAGTTAAAATTGTTGTTTAACAGATATTTACCGTTGCAAATATAAACAGAAAACATGGTCAAGAATCAAAGCTAATTAAATATATTGAACAGAGAATTAAAAAAAATGTAAAATTTTAAAACATGTCATCGATATGAATTTTATTGTTTTATTGAAAAATAATTATTGTTTTATTGGGCAAATTAGTTTTTTTATTGGAACTGACGCATAATAAAGATAATCTGGTTTATTTTCATAAGTTTGAGTTCTACCTCTTTTTCTTTAATATCTATAAATTATTACAAAATTAAAACATTCAGCTTATAAATATGTTATATATTCTCAAAAAAAATTATATAATTAAATAATGGCACCATCTTGTTGCTCACTATATAATAGACCTTTGATATAAATTTATCGGAAAGAATCTATTTATATTGGTGTAAAATTTAAATGGTTTTACACTTTTTTCTTAACTTTTTATACGTTAAATATTTTAACAATTCAATCGTTAAATTTATCAAAATATTTGTACTTGTCGTGCATGTAAATTTTTGAATTTATCTAATATTGCTATCATGTCGGTCTAAAATATTGTCTATGCTAATATATATTTAACGGTTGAAAGCTTTTACATAAAATGAGTAGTTAATTTTTTTTTTAATTTATACTAAACTTGACACACATGATCTACATAATTGAAACATAAAATATGATAACTGGATTGTTAAAATATTAAATGTATAAAAAATTATAAAATGGTGTAAAACCACTTAAGTTTTACATCAATGTAAATAAATTACTCCCTAAATTTATATATTATCTTTCAAAAAAATCACACATTAAATCCCACAAAAAGTCACTCATAAAAATATAATAATTATATCTATATTTAATTATCTTTAAAATTATTTATTAATTTTTAATAAAATTTCTTTCCCTAGTCTCTCCCACCAATTAGCTTCCATTGCAATCAAATAGTGCATAGTTCAAATGTGTGTCTGAACGTGTGGTTGGCTGTGTGCGAGACACGGCCGTGTGGTCGACGAAGGCATGGCCGTGCATAAGACACGGTCGTGTGGTGGTGTGAGGGTGGTCGTGTGGGCCACACAGGAGTGTAGGTTTTGGGCCAGGCCGTGTGGACCACACGGGCAAGGCTAATCTGGGCGTGTGGGCCCACGTGAGCATGTGGTCACATATTTCTAAAATTTTCACTAGGGTCGCACGAGTCATTCCGATCGACTGTGGGCCTACCGTAGGGTCAATAAGGGCTAACCAAACCCTAGACTATGTGACCTGGTATTCTGATAGTATGCTCTGAGTAGGACACTATTATGCATGTCTAATTATTCTGCTATATGTATGTTTATTACTGTATATAAGCATGTTGAGCATGTCTAATCTGTAATTTCTATATCTGATGTTTGTATCTGTTTTGGGGTCGTATATATGGAGGAAGTGTTCTGAAAGGTGACCCTCACCTATATTCTGGCAGTTGGGCTGCATATTATCTGATACGTGTCGTAATGACACAATATGGTGAGTAGGGATGGGTGGGTGTTTTCAACCTCACATGGTGTGTTGGGATGGTCGGAGATAGTGTGTAAAGGATGGGGGTAGGATTCTGCTTATCTGATTCTGTTATCTGTTTCTGTAAAGGACTTAGGTCCGATCTGAATCTGAATGTATATATGATTTTTGTATAAATTATATGTCTATTGTTGTTGGGTTACACATTGAGTTTACGAAAAATCACATCTGTTTGTCTGTTCTGTCAGGTAATCCACAGACTTAGGCAGATCGGTGCAGCGGAGACTCAGCAGTGACCACTCGACCATAAAATGTTTAAACTTAGTAATTTTGGTTTATTTAAAATACTAAATTCATCTGAGAGTTTGTAATTTCTGGGACTCACTAGACTGTATGGTTTTTAACTGTTGATTTTTTGTTCGTTTGATAATTTGCATGCTACGATAAAATGCTTGCTTGAAATCACGGTTTTTACGAAAACAAAGGTTTTCTAAAAACACGAACTGCGTTTCTAAAATATAACAATTTTAAGACTTCCGCTGTAAATTATGTTTTGGCAAATGAACTAATTAAATGACGTTCTCAGTAATAACTATGAAAGAATAGGAGTTATTAAAGTTGAATGGTTTTTCAAAACAACTTAGTTTTCAAAACCCTACCTTTTGACATCTCCGGATTCGGCCATAATGTCTAAGCCGGGTTTGGGTGTTACATTTAGTGGTATCAGAGCCAGGTTTAAAACTCGGGTTGTGAAATTTTGGGTTTCAAAATTTTGTTTCAAAAAGAACTAATTTTATATAATTTGGATAAATTAAGAAAGTATGTGGTACACTAAGTCTCTGGCGCCGATCTTGTAAGTATTTCTAAATTTAGATAGAATTTTCTAAAAACACTATAGTTAGTACTCTTGGAACTGTACTGAGTTAGTTAGAGACTGAAACCTCTGAAAATATTTATGAACTTCTGATATTTTATGCATAAAATATCTATTAATAAATACTGGAACTAACGCATAAAATTTTATAATATAAATAAAATTTGAAATTTATAATAAGCACTCATGGAACACGTGGACATGGTATTTGTGGCCATAGTAGAGACCGTAGGGGGGCTCGAGCTAAGTCTTCCTCTCTGGGCAGTATGTCAAACTTAGATACAAGTGAGACACCGGTTTCACCTGCTATAGAGACTGGGTCTCAAAGCCGTTCGACTAGGGTGATGCACTGTCCCAGGCCATGTTGAGGACATTGGAGAGGGTTGCTGGACCCCATTTTGGATCTGAAGGCCGTGGGTCGGTAACTGAACGACTCCGGTCCAATGGTGCTGAGTTGTTTAGGGGTGTCACTAGAGTCGCCCCTACTGTGGCCGAGTATTGGTTAGAGGCCACTGTGAGGATCATGAATAATATAGACTGTACTCTTGAGCAGAAACTTAAGGGAGCAGTCTCGGTTGAGAAGGGTACTCTGATCGTCTGAACTGGGACTTCTCCAAGACTTCTTTTCAAGGGAAATATGTGGGTGTGAGCTATGTGGATGCTCGTAGGCGTGAGTTCATGAATCTCACGCAAGGTGATAGATCTGTAGCCGAGTATAAGGCCGAGTTTCTGAGGTTGAGCCACTATGCAAGAGGTATAGTGGCGTATGAGTATGAGAAGTGCGTCTACTTTAAGGATGGCTTGAGGGATAATTTGCGGGTTCTGATTACTCCACTGAGGGAGTGGGAGTTCGCAATTCTGGTAAATAAGGCGAAAATCACCGAAGAGGTTAAGCGCGTGGAGCGCCAATATAAGGACCGTGAGAAACGCAAGCATAAGAGGGAGTCAGAGCCCTCTAGTTCTATTCAGAGGCTTAAGAAAAAGGGAAGACTTGATGGGCTGATTAGAGTGGGGGTTTCCTGTTGCTCCTACTGGAATTCAGCCTTGTGTAGATTGTGGTAGGTGTCATCCAGGCGAGTGTTGGAGGAGATTAGGAGCCTGTTTGAGGTGTGGATCCTTAGAACACCGAATTAGAGAGTGTCTACAGTGGGTAAATCAGATGCAAGCTTTAGGACCGGGTTCTGCAGAGCCTTAGAGGGTAGTTCAGCAGCCACCTAAAGGCCGTGGACCAGCTACAGGTGGTAATGGTATGGGCCGAAGGCAGAGAGCACCGAGCAGAGGTGCTAATCAGACTAAGGTGAGGTAGCCTACGTTAGTTTATGCTGCTCGACGTTGAGAGTATAGAGACGCTCTTGACGTTATCACGGGTACATTCTTTATTTTTGATGCATCTTATACTGCTTTAATAGACATAGGTTCTACACACTCCTATGTAGCTAGTTCTATTTCTGAAAACCTGGGGATGTCTGTTGAGAGCACTTCTAGTAAGAATATTGTACTGAGTCCGTTGGGGCAGTTTGTTTGGGTTAGTAAACTCTATAGGAATGTTCCGTTGGATGTGCAAGGGGCTGTATTTCTGGCAAATCTGACGGAGTTACCATTTAGGAAGTTCGATTTGATTTTGGGTATAGATTGGTTGGTTGAGCACCGAGTCAGTTTGGATTACGCGTCTAAGAGGGTTGTTCTGAGGACTGAGGATGATAAGGAGGTGGTTGTGATCGGTGAGCATCGAGATTATCTGTCCAATGTGATCTCTGCTCTTGTGGTTGAAAAACTAGTTCGGAAGGGCTGCGAGGCATATATGGCCTTTGTCAGTGTTTTTGGTTATGGGGACTCTTCTATTGGGGCTATCAGAATAGTGAGGGATTTTTCGGATGTCTTTCCTGAGGAGTTACTGGGCTTACCTTCGAATCGAGAAATTGAGTTCGGGATTGAGCTTCTACCAGGTACAGCTCCGATGTCCATTGCTCCCTACTGAATGGCACTGAAAAAGCTTACAGAGCTTAAAGCTCAACTTCAAGAGCTTCTGGATTGTGATTTTATCCATCCTAGTGTGTCTCCGTGGGGGCACGGGTTCTATTTGTTAAGAAGAAGGATGGGACCACGAGGATGTGCATCGATTACCGGTAGTTCAATAAGCTAACTATGAAAAATAAGTATCCACTTCCAAGGATCGATGATCTATTTGATCAATTTCGAGGGGCTTCTGTGTTTTCAAATATTGATCTTTGTTCTAGGTATCACCAGTTGAGGGTAAAAGAAGTCGATGTTCATAAGACTGCATTTAGGACTCGTTATGGACATTACGATTTCCTAGTTATGCCTTTTGGTCTGACGAATACTCTGGCTATATTCATGGATCTGATGAACTGAGTCTTTCAGCCATATCTGGATCAGTTCGTCGTGGTCTTCATCGACGATATTCCGGTTTACTCTAAGACTGAGGATGAGTATGATGAACATCTTAGAGTAGTGCTTCATATACTCCGTGAGAAATAACTCTATGCTAAATTGAGCAAGTTTGAGTTATAGTTGCGTGAGGTGACTTTTCTGGGGCACGTAGTTTCTGCTGAAGAAATTCAAGTTGATCCGAGAAAGATCGAGGTTGTGCTTGATTGGAAATAGCCCTAGAACATATCTGAAATTCACAGTTTTCTGGGACTTGTGGGTTATTATCGACGGTTTTTCAAGGGGTTTTCTCTGATTGCAGCTCCTTTGACTAAGCTTTTGGGCAAGGGTGTTCCTTTTATCTGCACTGATGCACAGCAGTCGAGCTTCGAGAAGCTTAAGTCTGTTCTGACGCAGGCTCCTATTTTGATACAGCTTGAATCTGGGAAAGAATTTGTGGTATACAGTGATGCGTCGCATGTTGGTTTGGGTTGTGTTCTGATGCAAGATGGTAAGGTTGTGGCTTATGCATCCCGTCAACTTAAAACACATGAAGGAAATTATCCGACGCATGATCTTGAGCTTGTTGCTGTAGTTTTTGCGATGAAGATCTAGAGGCATTATCTGTATGGTGAGAGGTGTATCATCTACACTGATCACAAGAGTCTCAAGTACCTCCTTACCCAGAAAGAGTTAAATCTTAGGCAGCGTCGGTGGATTGAGCTGATCAAAGATTATGACTGCATGATCGAGTATCATCCTAGTAAGGCCAATGTGGTGGCCAATGCTCTTAGTCGTAGAGCGATGATTGATTTGAGAGCAATGTTTACTTGTCTTAGTCTATTTGATTATGAGAGTCTGTTAGCCGAGTTGCAAGTTAAGCCGACTTGGATTGATCAGATTAGGGATAAACAGTTAGGAGATGAGTCTCTGAGTTGGTGGTTCCGTTAGATTGAGAGTGGCATTACTTCAGATTTTGGGCTGAATAAGGATGGAGTTCTGTGTTTTTGAGGTCAGATCTGTGTGCCGAATGATTCTAATTTGAGGCGGTCGATTCTGAGGGAGGCACATAGTAGCCCTTATGCTATGTATCCCGATGGTAATAAGATGTATCGCGATCTTCATAAACTGTACTGGTGGCCGAGGTTGAAACGCGAGGTTATGGATTTCGTTGCACGTTGTCTGATGTGCCAGCAAGTTAAGACTAAGCACCAGTTGCCTTCGAGTTTGCTACAGCCCATTAAGATTCCCTTATGGAAATGAGAACTAGTAATGATGGACTTCGTTAATAGGTTGCCCTTGACACCCACTGAGAAAGATTCTATTTGGGTCATCGTGGATTGATTGACCAAGTTGCTCATTTTATACCGGTTTGGGCGGACTACTCTCTACAGAAGCTAGCGAAGCTCTATATCTCTGAGATTGTGAAACTGCATGGGGTTCCCGTTTTGATTATTTCTGATAGAGATCCTCGCTTCACATCTCGGTTCTAGAAGAAATTGCACGAGACTCTAGGTCGAGATTGGACTTCAATACTATGTTCCATCATCAAACCGATGGTCAAACTGAGAGGGTGATTTAGATACTAGAGGATATGTTTCGGAGTTGTGTGAGAGATTTCCAAGGTAGTTGGGAGGATTATGTGCCGCTAGCTGAGTTTGCTTACAATAACAGTTTCCAGGCTAGTATCTAAATGGCACCTTACGAGCTTTTTTATGGCCGTAAGTGTCGCACTCTTCTATATTGGACTCAATTGGGTGAACGTCAGGTTTTGTGTCCTGAATTAGTTTCCGAAATTGAGGATAAGGTTAGACTGATTCGGGATCATTTAAATGCGGCTTTTAATAGACAGAAGTCCTATGCGGATTTGAAGAGGAGAGATATCGAGTACTCTGTGGGTGACTTTGTTTTTCTTAAGGTTTCTCTATGGAAGAAAGTTCTGAGGTTCAGTTGTAAGGGCAAATTGAGCCCTAAGTTTATTGGGCCATATCGAATTCTGAAGCGTGTGGGACCGGTCTTTTATCAGTTGGAGTTACTTCTAGAGTTGGAACGTATCTACGATGTCTTTCATGTCTCAATCTTGAGGCGATATCGGTCTAATCCATCTCACGTTGTTTCTATTGAGGAAGTCGAGATTAGACCGGATTTGACTTTTGAGGAGGAGTCGATTCAGATTTTAAATCGTGATGTTAAGGTTCTGAGAAAGGAAGTCTATTTTGTTAGTAAAGGTTCTGTGGCGGAATCATGGCACTGAGGAAGCCACGTGGGAACCTGAGGACTCGATGCATCAGCAGTATCCTCATATGTTCTGATCAGGTAAATTTCGAGGTCAAAATTTCTTTTAGGGGGTAGAGTTGTAATGCCCTGACTTTTTTGTTCTTATTCCTGTAATATCTGACATAATGTGTATCTGCTTCAGTGGCTAAGTGTTCTGGGTGTGTGCGTGAAGTCTTGGGTTCAAGTCTCACCTTTGCCAAATTTTGTTATTTTTGATCCAAACCTTACCCTTGTTAAGTGGGCTTATATAAAATTGTCTGTTAATTCTTATCAGAATGAGCCTGTTGGTTCGAATGGTAAGGGAGTTATTGTGTTGGAGGTCCCGTGTTCGAATCCCTACGCGAGCGAGGATGTTTTTTTGCTCGGTTGTGTGTCAGTGTTTCGGTTGAGTTAAAATTATGAGGGTGGTTTGAGTAGTGGAGTTAGTGGGAGAAAAATAAGGGATTTTTTTAGCATATACTTTATTTTCTCCATTTCAAATTTTATTTAGTTTTTTTTCTCCTTTCTTCCAAATTGACGTCGGTTTCTACTCCTTTTCAACTTTTTCTATCAATTTATTTTTGTTCCTCCTCTTTCTGACGTAATCTTTGTTCCTCTATTCCGTTCAATTTTCTTAGTTCATTATTCCTGTTATTCACGCGGGTTCGGTAAGTCTCTCATTTCTATTTCATGGTAGTAGCGTAACGATTGTGTAGGAATCTAATTTTTTTCAAACGATTGTGTAGGTGAAGGCAGTAAATCTGTGGGTTTTGCTTCGACGGTTTAACTTTCGTGTGTAGACGTCTTTGCGGTGGTAAGTTTTGAGTGTTGCTCGGTTTTAGGTTTGTTGAATTCGTAAATCGTGCTAATGGGGCTTTGGAACTCTGTTTTTAGGTTTCGGAAGGCTCGGGAGTGGTTTTGAATCAAAATCGTAACGGTGTGTACCCGAAATATAAAAAAATGAGTTTCGGCAAAAGTCGAAAACCATACTGTCGATGACACACGGGCGTGTGTCTGACCGTGTGGTTAGCCGTGTACGAGACACGACCGTATGGTCGACAAAGGTATGGCCGTGCTTAAGACACGGTCGTGTGGGCCACACGGACATGCCACAAGGGTGTGTGGGTTTTGGGCCAGGCCGTGTGGACCATACGGGCAAGGCCAATCTGGGCATGTGGGCCACACGGGCATGGGGGCCCATATTTTTAAAATTTTTCCTAGGATCGCACGAGTCACTCCAATCGACTATGGGCCTACTGTAGGGTCGGTAAGGGCTAACCAAACACTAGACTATGCAATTTGGTATTCTGATAGTATGCTCTGAGTAGGACATTATTATGCATGTGTGACTATTTTACTATATGTATGTCTGTTATCTATTTATAAGCATGTTGAGCATGTTTAATCTGTAATTTATGTATCTAATGTCTGTATCTGTTTTGGGGTGGGATTGTATAAATGGAGGAAGTGTTCTGAAAGGCGACCCTCGCCTATATTCTGGCAGCTAGGTTGCATATTATATGATACATGTCGTAATGACACAATGTGGTGTGTAGGAATGGGTGGGTGTTTTCAACCCCACATGGTGTGTTGGGATGGTCGAAGATAGTGTGTAAAGGATAGGGGTAGGATTCTGCTTATCTGATTCTGTTATCTATTTCTGTAAGAGACTTAGGTCTGATCTGAATCTGAATGTATATGTGATTTCTGTATAAATTGTATGTCTATTTCTGTTGGGTTACACATTGAGTTTACGAAAACTCACATCTGTATGTCTATTCTGTCAGGTAATCCATAGACTTAGGAGGATCGGTGCAGCGGAGACTCAGCGGTGACCACTCGACTGTAAACTGTTTAAACTTAGTAATTTGGTTTATTTAAAATTTTGAATTCATCTAAGAGTTTGTAATTTCTGGGACTCTCTAGACTGTATGGTTTTTAACTTTTGATTTTTGGTTCGTTTGATAATTTGCATGCTACGATAAAATGCTTGCCTGAAATCACGGTTTTTGGAAAAACAAAGGTTTTCTAAAAACACAAACTGCAATTTTAAAACATAAAGGTTTTAAGACTTCCACTGTAAATTATGTTTTGGCAAATGAACTAATTAAATGACGTTCTCAGTAATAACTATGAAAGAATACGAGTTATTAAAGTTGAATGTTTTTTTCGAAACAACTCAGTTTTCAAAACCCTACCTTTTAACATCTCCAGATTCGGCCATAATGTCTAGGCCGGTTTTGGGGAATTACACTAACAATAATTATAACTAAGCAAGTTAAGAAATCAAAAGAAATACATATCATAGCTAAAAAAACTCTAAGTTCATCACAAATAGCAAATATAACAAACTAGCAAAAAAAGTAGCAGTAATATAATTATATAGTTATGCAAAAAACCTTAAAATAAAAGAATTTCAGAATAAGTTTAAAACCATCTCCCCCTCACGAGAATAATCCAAAGGTTAAGTAGACAAAAACTACAATAGCAACATCATCGACATCCTCTCTCCCTCTTTTTTTTCCACAAGATTTTCAAACTAAACTGCATCATCAAAAGCTTGAAGATATGCAATCAAAACCTTCTTTGGCTTATGCCCCAAGCTTACCACAATGTTTTTTAAGAAAGTCAACTGAGACTTGAAGGTCTACAACAGCTCTAGTCTTCATTTCTTTTGTGCAAGGAATGGTGCCTACAAGAGAGGGCATTTCTAGACCACCTGCTTCTTCAGCAATCTCATCCCAGAGGATTGAAATTTTTATATTTCATTGTTAACATGTTTGCCCTCCAGCCATTTACAAGAAAATTTTAATTAAAAAATAGTATTCTCATAGGTCTCCTTAAACCTAACAAGTTCTGAGTATTGGGAGAAGAGAACTCGAAAGAAAAGGAATAAATAGGGCAACAAATAATTTTTATAGTCAACTTTAGCAAATTTAGAAATTTCATTAAAAATGAACTTCCCTAAATCGAATTCCACCATATCAACTATTTTCCTCAAACGCATAACCACTTTCTTAGTTACTAAATCTCTTTGGTTGTTTGGAACCCAGTTCCTAGTAACAATAGCAAAAAGAGTAGCATACATTAGATTTAAAGAAGAGGATCGAAGACTACCCCTTTTTGGCCATGTTAGATGTAGATGATTGGTCAAGTAGCAGTAGTAACACCTATAGACTCATCCAGCTCGAAATTGTTGGTGGTGAGACAACCAACAACTTATAGATATGCTTATGTCCAAATTTAAACCATCTACCACGTTCAAACACCTTGTGGTAGTACTTTATGGTTTCAACAGTGATGCCTCGATTGAGATTGGAATAAAATTCATAAATTACCCTTTTTAAAAAAGGTTGCACATAACATATTGAATCGAAAACTCTGATATTATTCAAAACTTCATCATTTCCATTATCAGCAAAAGAAACATGATTAATATTCTGATCAGGAATGAAACCTTTGAAGATAAACTTGTAGTATCTCTTAGAATGACAAAGATTCAAGAACGTTTTCTTTCTTTGAGCATCAATTATCTCTTGTTTTCTCAATGATTTTGCAGCCTCAGATAACAACTTGAAGAGTCCCACATTCTTTAGTCTTTTATTTCATTTTGCAGTTGAGTCTGGAACATTGGGTCGCTTCGTCCTTGGCTATAGAATTGCACATAGTGCTACATTCCTAGAGAAAGAGAAATTGTTACTTGAATGAGACTCCGACTCTGTTGAACTAATCACTAAGATCTTTTTCTTATTCTGCTTGGCTTCTCAAACATAGGAGCTCTGCCTTTCTCTTTTCTAGACTATGTAAAAGATTCGATTTCTTTGGTCATGATGGACATTGTTTTAACCCTTCTGGATTAGATAGTGTTAGGGGGAGTGAGAACTCCTCTTGTCACCACAACCACATGAAACAAGTTATTATCATCAAGAACTTCGGTAGATTATTCTTCATGCACGCATTTCTCTTGTTTAGACAACTTTTCTTCTTCTAGTACTAGTTCATGGATGTTAGTGGTGAAATTATCATGTTTCCCGAGTCGGTTGAATCGAATGAGGGTTTAAAAGTGTCATAAGGAACTAATGTGGGATTTTGAGAGGGGACTTCTTCATTCTAATTGGTTAGGGCTTGGACAAGAGAGCCCATCCTTCATTTTTAGACAGAATCAAGATTTGGAGAAGGGGACAAATTTTCAGTAAAGGGTTTTAGATAAAGGATTTTAGGCCACTTATAGAGGGAGCATTTTGAGATGATTCTTGGATTGTGGATTCTAGGGGGTACATAATTCTCTTGAAATTTGGATGGACCAAGAACATTAGCAAGAATGATTTTACATTGTTCTTGAGACTCGCCAGCTTTTAATGCCAAAATAGGGCATGAGGGAATGGGCACTCCTTAACTTGTTTCGCCTCTTGCCTGAGCATGGTCACTTGATCCATCACTAGAAATTTGTTGTTTTTCTTGCCGGTGTTTCTCATAATCCTCTACAGATGTCATCTTGGGTTGATGCTTGGGTTGTTTGCCTAAAAGGCCTTCAAATGATGTCTTTAACCGTTTTTACCTAGTTTTCATTTGTATTGATTTATGGATGGTTGGAATGATGTTGTATGATTAAAATTAATGTTTATATATGAATTTTTTAAAATATAGATTGAACATTGTCACTTCAGCAACCAATGTAATGCTTCTTGTCTGATTGAGCCTCTAGACCAAGTAATGGGTGTTATAGGGACTTGATCTTATACTCAGCTTTACAATGTATCTTTTGGCAATCTATAAAGCAATAAAAAATTGATTGACATCATAAAAACTACTTGAGAGTTGGTTTGGGGTAAAAGAAACATATAGATATCCCCATTTAAGAATTTGAAATTCATAACACTCAAATAGCAAAGGAAAGTTAAGAAATTCTCATCATTAACACTCTAAAAAAGAAATAAGCACTCCAAGGATCAAAGAAATAAATTGAGAATCTGTAACTTGTTAAAGTTCAAAGTATATTCTACCTCAATTTAATTAAAATTATGTGGTGTTTGTTCACAAACAAACGCAACTAAAGCTCTAAGAGGATAAGGAAGCACAAACTCAATGAATTAAGTCGCACATAGAAAGGAAAATGCAACTTCTTCGAACCTAATAATACAAAAAAGAGAATGTGTTAGAACGCATATTGGAATAAGAAAAAGCTAAATCGAAAGACACCCTAACTCTAGAACCAAATAAATAGGCAACTTTGACAAATCGAAGAAAAATTGTCTACTAACCTTGAAACATTAATTCTAAGTGTTCTAGATTTGATAAAAAAAATGTAGATTTGCTCCGTAAATATAAAGAATAAGATCTAGAAAGTTTGACTAAGAAATTCAAAGAATTGATTTTTTTTTTTGGATTTTTCCGGTATTTAATAGATATAAACTTAAATACTAATTAAGAAAAGTCAACAAACAAACTTGGGAAAGAAGAAATTTCAAAATTCTCTTGAATGGAAAGCAAACTAATTCAATTTCGATAAAACAAGCTTATAAGGCTATCAACATTAAACATATGAGAAATATATGAATTAAGTACGAGATTAGAACACTGAAGAATGCTTGAATCTAATACCAAATGATAAGGGAAACCTATGATTGAATTTTCAAGCCTAAACAATCAACTCAAAGTAACCCAAAAAAAATCCTTATTTTTTGAACTCTAAGCAAGTTATGATATAACCAAGCAATCTTGAAAAAAAAGTTGGAATTTCATTAAGAATATGATTACATTTGGAACAAAAAATCCAAAATTAAATAAAATAAAAAATGGTAAAAAAGGATGATGAAACTAACTTCATGAATATGGAAGATGGATGCCAAATTAAGTTGGATCGAAGTCTCCTTTAATGTGATGATCATGGGAACTCAAAAAAGAACTCTAAAGACCTTTAATTAACCCTCCTACTTTAAGAAAACTAGGCAAGTTAAAGTGTGATGAACTCTCACAAACAACTTTTGAAGATTTGAAGAAGAAATTACTATTAAAAACCCATCAGGAAAACTACTTTTGAATATAAAGAAAACTTCATTACAGTTGTTTTATTAACCAATGAAATCAAAGTACCTTTTACCTCCTAATGGTGAATATGGCATCTTTAAATAGGCATAAACTCTAAAATTTCTAAGTTGAATAAAAGTCCTAAAAAGAATGGATTGTATAAAGCTATTCATGTAAAAGAAGTAATCTAAAAAAATACTCTAAAATTCTTAATAAATAAATCCTTAAAATTTAACTTATTAAATACATTATTGAGCTTATAAATAATAAAAATTAAGCTTTAAATTTGAACACAATATGATTTAAGCACTAATTAAAAGTCCATAACTTGCAATTCTCATTTTAATCATGTTCAAAATTTTTGTTTGCATAGTCTACACTAAAATGACCATAACTTGACCTCTCAAACTTGAAATAAGACATTTCAAAGTGCTTTGTGAAACTAAGAGACAGCTCTTTGATCTATATGATGACAACTCAACCCAACAACATCTAGATTCCATCCAAAAATTGTTGCAAGTTGATCGATGTTCCAAATTTGAAAAGCATTAGCTTTGGTGAAAATAATTTGATACATTTAACCCTTCCATGCTAGCATCACCACTGCTCTCTAATATCCCTTATTAAATTCCTATGTTTTAGCCAATAATTGATTAAATAAAAGGGTTTAACTCCCCAATTAACAACTCTAACCACTAGAAGAATCAATGTATGATCTAAAACATTATATCCAATACCTGATCTACTCAAAATTCCTGAACTTCATAATCCACTCTTCTAAGATTAAAATTAGTCTGGGCAACTCCTCTTACTATTTTCTCTAAAATCATTTAAAATTTTTACCCTATAAAGGAATATCAACAAGTAACCTTCATTGTTGAACTCGTTAAAATCTCTTGCACCAATCCTTGATCCACAACAACCTCTCCTTCTAGTGTTAGATTTTATAGTGTTAAAATCCTCGAACTATGCACCAATTTGACTTAACACTAGCCATGATATCAAAATGTCCCTCCGGATCTCCTTACTCTTATTAGCCTCACATGGTGACTAAATTCATGTTTCTCCCAACAACGCTCAACTACTAAAAAATTTTAATACACCTTACACCCTAATAGATTAAAGCAATCAATATTCCACATAATCAACAAGTCACCCAACTTACACACTAAAGCAACCCATTCTCTTTCATAGTTTTCACCATACTAAATTGAGAACATCATTTTATCATATAAACTCTCCATTTTTGTCTTTTGAATGAGTATATGATATGTAAATGAAATTGGCTAACTAATCTCCCTACCAAGCCTTTTTTCACATCCAAACCAAGCATTCTAATTTTCAAGACAAAATATTTACCCCTATACTCCAAAAAACTACCAATGAAAAATTAAGATGAACTCACCTCAATAAGAGTTCATGGGTCTCTAATTCTCTAAATCAACCAATCTTCTATTTTAAAAGCCATCGCTGATAGTGAGCCATTCGGAGCCTATACATTATCTTTATCCCCTAACGAGTGTTGGCTTAAAACTCTTTGTTTGTCTCCACTTTCTCCCTTTAATACCACTCTTTTAATTTTGCTCAAGTTTCTCCTAGCATTGCTTTTCAATTTCAGAAATTGAATTAACACCCTTTTTTTCTTTTTTCAACACTCATCATTTTAATAATGTTACAATTTGTAACAGCCCAATTTAAGGGCTAGTCAGAACAGTGGTTTCGGGACCACTAATTCGAGATTGACGAAAATTATTTTAATATTATTTTATGTGTTATAGCATGATTATATGGGTGCATGAAAATTTTGATGCATTAATTTTAGCGATTACATGCTTAATTGCGAAAAAAGACTAAATCGCATAAAGTGTGAAAGTTCTATTTTACAAGCTAAAGGTGTCTAATAGCTATAGAATATTAAACTGGAGGTCCTTAATGTGTAATTCGGCCATTGGGGAAGAGATGGCCTGCCATAGGGACAAGAAAATCAAATGGGTCAACGGTTAGGTGAGTTTTGGTAACTTAATTGAATAAAATAAGATTAAATAAAGAAAAGAAAGATATAATCTTTTCTTCTCCACCTTCACCGCAAAATAGGGGTTTGAGAACTCAAAAATTTCAGCCAAGCTTTCTCCTTGCAAGTAAGTGTTTTGATGATCATTCTTTGATAATTTTTGTAATTTTGGGACCCTTGTAGCTTGAGCTAGCTAATGAGGGGACTATTTTGCAAAATGATTAGAAGTATAGGGTTTTTCCATGTGAGCATTTATGGTTTTTTCTGCATTTTTATGGAATAAAATGAATCTTAGGTGTTAAATACACAGCTTTTGTGAAAGGTGTTTCCATGAAAACACCAAAAAAGGACCTTTTTGTAAATGTTGTAAATAGGTGGTAAATGTGTGAAATAATTTATATTTGAGTTTTTATAAGAGTAATAAATGTTCATCTAGGCTTGTTAAAGGAGGAAATTTGATTAAAATTGATTTATGAGCCTAGGGGTAAAATCGTAATTTTGTGAAAGTCTAAGGGCAAAATGGTAATTTTGCCAAAGTATGATTATTGAAATGTATTGATTAATGTGGTAATTAAATGAGCTAATTTGTTGTTATAGAAAAAGAGGAACGAGGAATTAACCTTAACCGAGGAAAAGGCAAGGTATCAGACTAGATTGGCAAATTGGCCTATTTTGAAATCGAGGTAAGTTCGTGTGCAATAAATTCAACATCATGCTATTAAGTTTTAAAATGTTTGATACTCGTGAAGATGTATATTATTTCTATGGAAAGGAGCAATGATGTTTAATATGAAAATGATGAAAATTTATGATGTTGAAGTCCCGGTTGGACTTTAAGAAGTGAGAGGATGTCATCATCAAGAGATGAGATTGGTAAGGTCCCGTATAAAACCATGTCGGGGACATGGCCTCGGCACCGAATTGAGATTTCGTGTAAGACCATATATAAGATATGGCATCGGTATCGGATATGAAAATTGTATAAGACCATATCTGGGATATGGCATCAACATCGATATAAGATCCCGTATAAGACCATATCTGAGATATGGCATCGGCATCGATATGTGACCCCATGTAAGACCGTATCTGGGATATGGCATTGGCATCGTGTTTACGTGTATGATGATGATTGTGTGTCCTCAAGTATTCCAAGTGATTCAATGGTATAAACAGTTAAGCTTAATATAGAGATGAAATTAGTGCTAAAGCTATGTGATGAAGTGATACAGGTATATGTGAGTAACTCACGAGAAATGTTCATGTGAGTAACTCACGAGAAATGTTTACGATATGTGACATGTAATTGGTAAGAGTAAGCATGAGTAAGTTATGGTATAGTGCTTGAGATGTTGTGTTTTTCTTTATTCCATGCAATAGATGGATGACATAATGAGCCTTTATGTTGCTATTTATTTCACGCAAACTTAGTAAGCTTCATGCTTACCTCTCTCATTTCCCTTTTCCTTGTAGTATTGCCAAGCTAACTCGGGGATCGTGGGACGTCGGAGTTCGGAATCACACTATCAACTTCTCTTTGGTATATCATAGTTTGGTTAATTTTGAGTATGGCATGTATAGGAACTTGGTTATTTTGTGTTATGTCATATTTGTTAGCTAATGTATGGCTATTAATGTCATTAAATTCATTTTGTAAATGGTCATTGGAAATTGGTCAATACTTGACAAGTTTATATATATTTAATGATGATGAAGTTCATGAAGTGTATGCTTGTGTGGATGTCTTGATTTTGGGTTCTCAAAAGTGCCTTATAGTCATGATGTATGTTGAATTGAATTGGTATAAGTGTGGTTGCTTTGTAGAGTGGCAATTGGCTTGGTAGATAACCTTACAATTGTCCACACGGGTAGACACACGAGCGCCTGTCTATGCCGTGTGTGACACACGGTCAGCCCCTTGGCCGTGTTGATAGACCGTGTGTCCCCATGCATGCTAGGTTGGCAAGTCAGAATACCCAATAGTAAACACACGGGCTGAGACACGGCCGTGTGTCTCAACCGTATGGGAGACACAGTTTAAGACACGGGCATGTGCCAGGGCCGTGTGAAGTCTACACCTGAAATTAGGAATTTAATTTGACACACGGTCAGAGGACACGGGCGTGTGCCTTGGCCGTGTGACCTTCATATCAAGGTTTTCACACACTGGTGAAGACACGGGCGTGTCATGGCAGTGTGAGAGACACGGGCTCTGGGCAAGGGCGTGTGTCCGGCTGTGTGAAGACCCCTGTAGGTTCAAAGGAAAAATAAAATCCACACAGACTAGGAACATGGACGTGTGTGATTACACGGCTTGCCCACACAGGCGTGTGTGATTACATAGCCTGCCCACACAGGCGTGTTCTAATTCACACGGACGTGTGGCCCTGTTTTGTGTGAAAATTTTCTAAGTGTTCAAAAGTTTCTGGCTTAGTTCCGAATCATTCTAGGTGCAAGTTTAGGGTCCCGTAGACCTATAATAAGAACATTAAGGTCTCGAATGAAAAGTTTTAATTTGAAATGAAATTTTATGGATCGATGTCGTATGATTGAGCAAGTTAAGTACGGTAATGCCTCGTACCCGGTTCAGGTGTCGAATACGGGTAAGGGGTGTTACATTTAATGGTATTAGAACTACGATGTAGTCGATTCTCAGACTGATGTAGTGTAAGTATAAGTCTTGCTATACATGCCATACGTATGAGTATTTACATAATGATAGCGTGACAACTCCTGGCGATTTAAATTTTGTTTTTATATAGTAAATGGATCCCGACCGAGCTGGGATCGATGATGCTGCAAGTAATGCGTCGGCTCCCGCACAAGGGACCGCGCCAGTAGGAAGTAGACTCGAGACTTTAGGTCAGGGAAAAGATGCTCGAGAAGCCTTTCTCCATATGATGAGAAACTAGTACACTGAGTTTATTTGAGCAAATCCTAATACTCAACCCCCTCCACCCCACCTATTTCTCAGCCTACCCCTATAGCTCCCTAAGTAGTAGAGGTAGTAAGAAGAGAAAAGCCTTCGGCTGATAGAATCCGAAAGCAAAGAGGTGAGGAATTTTGAGCTAGTAAAGATGATGATCCGGAGATGGCAGAATTCTGGCTTGAGAATACCATCAGGGTATTCGAAGAGTTATCATGCACACCTGAAGAGTGCATGAAGTGTGTGGTATCTCTCTTGAGAGATTCGGCCTATCAGTGGTGGAACACCCTTGTGTCGGTTGTACCAAGGGAGAAAGTTAACTGGGAATTCTTCAAAGAAGAGTTCCGGAAGAAGTATATTAGTCAAAGGTTTGTTAACCATAAAAGAAAAGAATTCTTGGAGCTAAAATAAGGTCGAATAACGGTGACCGAATATGAGCGTAAGTTCGTAAGACTTAGTAAATACGCTCGGGAATGCGTATCGACAGAAGCCATTATGTGCAAAAGGTTCGAGAACAGGTTAAATGAGGATGTCCGTTTATTTGTTGGTGTCTTAGAACTAAAAGAATTTGTTGTGTCAGTGGATAGAGCCTGTAAGGCCGAAGAACTAGGCAAAGAGAAAAGAAGAGCTGAAATCGAGTCTCGTGACTCGAAGAAGAGACAGTTAGGAAAATCATTTCAATCCTCATCCAAGAAATCAAGAGAGCTTACTACCCGATTGACCACTTCGGCTGGGTTTTCAAATAGAAGTAAGGGTAAACAGTGTTCGGGATCTAAAGCTCAGACCACTTTAGTTGCTAGTGATGGCAACGCTCGACCAAGTAGACTGGAATGCCCGCAGTGTGGCAGACGTCATCTCGGGGAGTGTCGAGCAAACGAGAAAGCTTGTTTCAAGTGTGGATCCCTAGACCATTTTATCAGAGATTGCCCCGAGGTGGGTGAGAAAGAGAAACCTCAGAGTGCAAAACCTGGGAGTACTGCTAGAGGAAGGCCACAGAGAAACCCGGGAAATAAAATGAGTAATAAGAATACATTTAGAGAGTAGACTGTGAGGTCTAAAGGTAAAGCACCAGCGAGAACATTTGCCATTCGCGCTCGAGAAGAGGTGTCCTCCCCCGACGTGATCACGGGTACATTTTTCTCTATGATACTCATGTTATAGCTTTAATTGATCTGGGATCTACCCACTCATATATTTGCATAAAATTAGTCTCTAGCATGAACATGCCTGTAGAGTTTACCGAATTTGTGATAAGAATGTTAAATCCCCTAGGCAAATGTGTGTTAGGTGATAGAGTATGCAAAGATTGTCCTTTGATGATTAGAGGTCATTACTTTCCGGCTAATCTCATGTTATTACCGTTTGATGAATTCGATGTCATCCTTGGGATGGATTGGTTAACTACTCGTGATGTGATAGTGAATTGTGGAAGAAAATTTATTGAGTTAAAATGTGAAAATAGAGATATTCTTTGTGTTGAATCAGATGAACAAGACAAGTTGCTTGTAGTGATTTCTTATATGTCTGCTCGGAAATACATAAGAAGGGGTATGAAGCTTACCTTGCCTTTGTGATGAATGATAGAGAGACTAAGTTAAGAATTGAATTAGTGCCCATAGTATGTAAGTATCCAAATATTTTCCCAGAGGAATTGTCAGAGTTACCTCCAGTTAGAGAGATTGAATTTGGGGTTGAGTTAGCTCCTGGTACTGCCCTCATTTCAATTGCTCCATACAGAATGGCTCCAACCGAGCTAAAAGAATTGAAGGCATAGTTACAAGAGTTAACAGATAAAGGCTTCGTAAGATCGAGTTATTCTCCGTGGGGTGCTCCCGTATTATTTGTGAAGAAGAAATATGGTTCCATGAGGTTATGTATAGATTATCGGCAGCTCAATAAAGTAACCGTGAAGAACAAGTACCCGTTGCCAAGAATCGATGATTTGTTTGATCAATTGAAGAGAGCCACGGTGTTTTCTAAGATAGACTTGAGGTCTGGATATTATCAGTTGAGAGTCAAGGACTCAGATGTGTCTAAAACTGCATTTCGGACAATGTATGGTCAGTATGAATTTTTGGTCATGCCTTTCGGTTTAACAAATACCCCTGTAGTTTTCATGGATTTGATGAATACACTGATGATTTTGTCGGATGATGGTTCTATCCTAGCCGAGTTGAGAGCTAGACCGGTGTTTCTCCAAGAAATTTGTGAAGCTCAAAAAGGTGACAGAGATTTGCAAGCCAAGAGAGTTCAATGCGAGTCGGGTGCTGGGTCAGATTTTCGGATTAATTTCGAAGGATGTTTAACATTTCGAGCCAGAGTCTGTGTACTGAGGAATAATGAGCTTATTCGGAAGATTTTGCACGAAGCATATAGTGGATGCTTATTTGTTCATCCAGGCAGTACAAAAATGTATAACGACTTGAAGAAAGGGTATTGGTGGCCGAGCATGAAGAAAGATATTTCTGAGTTTATATCGAGATGTTTGATTTGTCAACAAGTGAAGGCTGAACACCAAGTACCTTCGGGTTTACTTCAGCCTATTATGGTTCCTGAGTGGAAATGAGACCGTATTACTATAGACTTCGTGACGGGTTTGCCGTTGACACCGAACAAGAAGAAGGCCGTATGGGTCGTGGTCGATAGACTTACGAAGTTAGCCCATTTCATACCAGTACGGATTGATTATTCACTTGATAAGCTGGCGGATTTGTACATGTCAGAAATAGTAAGACTTCACAGAGTACCGTTGTCGATTATTTCGAATAGAGATCCGAGATTTACATCACGGTTTTGAAAAAAGTTGCAAGAGGCCTTAGGCACAAAATTAAGCTTTAATACAGCTTTCCACCCGTAAACTGACGGGCAGTCGGAGAGAGTAATACAGATACTTAAAGACATGCTTCGATGTTGTGTTTTGGAATTCCAAGGTAATTGGGAGAAATACTTACCGTTGGTGAAATTTGCCTACAATAACAGCTTTCAGTCGAGTTTGAAGATGGTGCCTTATGAGGCATTATATGGGCGTAAGTGTCGAATGCCCCTGTATTGGACCGAACTCAGAGAGAATCAAATTCACGGGGTCGATTTAGTCAGAGAAACCGAAGAGAAGGAAAAAGTGATACGAGAATAATTAAAAGCTGCTTCTGATAGACAAAAGTCCTATGCGGACTTGAAACGGAAAGAGATTGAGTTTCAAGTCGGTAATAAAGTGTTTCTGAAAGTATCACCATGGAAGAAAGTCCTCGGATTTGGCTGGAAAGGCAAATTGAGTCCGCACTTTATCGGTCCATATGAGATTACCGAAAAGGTTGGGCCGGTAGCTTATCGTTTGGCTTTTCCATCTGAGTTGGAAAAGAATCATGATGTCTTCCACGTGTCTATGTTACGCTGATACCGTTCAGACCCTTCATATGTGATTGTACCATCAGAGGTAGAAATTCAACCTGATATGACCTATGGCGAAGAGCTGATTAAGATTTTGGCACGAGAAGTCAAACAGTTGAGAAACAAACGTATATCTCTTGTGAAAGTATTATGGCAAAGGCACGGGGTAGGAGAGGCTACATGGGAGCCCGAGAAGGCTATGAGAAACCAATATCCCAACCTTTTCATCGGTAAGATTTTCGGGGACGAAAATCCCTAAGGGGGAGAATTATAACAGCCCAATTTAGGGGCTAGTTGAAACAGTGGTTTCGGGACCACTAATCTGAGATTGACGAAAATTATTTTAATATTAATTTATGCGTTATAGCATGATTATATGGGTGCATGAAAATTTTGGTGAATTAATTTTAGCGATTGCATGCTTAATTACGAAAAAAGACTAAATCGCATAAAGTGTGAAAGTTCTATTTTACAAGCTAGAGGTGTCTAATAGCTATAGAAAATTAAACTGGAGGTCCTTAATGTGCATTTCGGCCATTGAGGAAGTGATGGCCGGCCATAGGGACAAGAAAATCAAATGGGTCAACGGTTATGTGAGTTTTGGTGACTTAATTGAATAAAATAAGATTAAATAAAGAAAAGAAAGATATAATCTTTTCTTCTCCACCTTCACCACCGAAAATTAGCAGCAAAATAGGGGTTTGAGAACTCAAAAATTTCAACCAAGCTTTCTCCTTGCAAGTAAGTGTTTTGATGATCATTCTTTGATAATTTTTGTAATTTTGGGACCCTTGTAGCTTGAGCTAGCTAATGAGGGGACTATTTTGCAAAATGATTGGAAGTATAGGGTTTTGCCATGTGAGCATTTATGTTTTTTTCTGCATTTTTATGGAAAAAAATGAATCTTAGGTGTTAAATACACAGCTTTTGTGAAAGGTGTTTCCATGAAAACACCAAAAAAGGACCTTTTTGTAAATGTTGTAAACAGGTGGCAAATGTGTGAAATAATTGATATTGTGAGTTGTTATAAAAGTAATAAATGTTCATCTAGGCTTGTTACAGGAGGAAATTTGATTAGAATCGATTTATGAGCCTAGAGGTAAAATCGTAATTTTGTGAAAGTCTAAGGGCAAAATGGTAATTTTGCCAAAGTATGATTATTGAAATGTATTGATTAATGTGGCAATTAAATGAGCTAATTTGTTATTATAGATCAAGAGGAACGATGAACTAACCTTAACGGAGGAAAAGGCAAGGTATCAGACTAGATTGGCAAATTGGCCTATTTTGAAATCGAGGTAAGTTTGTGTGCACTAAATTCAACATCATGCTATTAAGTTTTAAAATGTTTGATACTCGTGAAGATGTATATTATTTCTATGGAATGGAGCAATGACGTTAAATGAGAAAATGATGAAAATTTATGATGTTGAAGTCCCGGTTGGACTTTAAGAAGTGAGAGGATGTCATCATCAAGACATGAGATTGGTAAGGTCCCGTATAAGACCATGTCGGGAACATGGCCTCGGCACCAAATTGAGATCCCGTGTAAGACCATATATGGGATATGTCATCGGCATCAGATATGAAAATCGTATACGACCATATCTGGGATATGGCATCGACATCGATATGAGATCCCGTATAAGACCATATCTGGGATATGACATCGGCATTGAGATGTGACCCCATGTAAGACCATATCTGGGATATGGCATTGGCATCGTGTTTATGTGTATGATGATGATTGTGTATTCTCGAGTATTCCAAGTGATTCAATGGTATAAACAGTTAAGCTTAATATAGATATGGAATTAGTGCTAAAGCTATGTAATGAACTGATACGGGTACATGTGAGTAACTCACGAGAAATGTTTACGATATGTGACTTGTAATTGGCAAGTGTAAGCATGAGTAAGTTATGGTAATGTGCTTGAGATGTTGTGTTTTTCTTTATTCCATGCAATGGATGGATGATATAATGAGCCTTTAAGTTGCTATTTATTTCACGCAAACTTACTAAGCTTCATGCTTACCTCTGTCATTTCCCTTTTCCTTGTAGTATCGCCAAGTTAACTCGGGGATCGTGGGACGTCGGAGTTCGGAATCACACTATCAACTTCTCTTTGGTATAGCATAGTTGGTTATTTTTTAGTATGGCATATATAGGAACTTGGTTATTTTGTGTTATGTCATATTTGTTAGCCATTGTATGGCTATTAATGTCATTAAATTCATTTTGTAAATGGTCATTGGAAATTGGCCAATACTTGACAAGTTTATATATATTCAATGATGATGAAGTTCATGAAGTGCATGCTTGTGTGGATGTCTTGATTTTGGGTTCTCAAAAGTGCCTTATGGTTATGATGTATGTTGAATTGAATTGGTATAAGTGTGGTTGCTTTATAGGGTGGCAATTGGCTTGGTAGATAGCCTTACAATTGTCCATACAGGTAGACACACGGGCGTGTGTCTAGGCCGTGTGTGACACACGGTCAGCCCCTTGGCCGTGTTGATAGACCGTGTGTCCCCATGCATGCTAGGTTGGCAAGTCAGAATACCCAATAGTAAACACACGGGCTGAGACACGACCGAGTGTCTCAACTGTGTGGGAGACACGATCTAAGATACGGGCATGTGCCCGGGCCATGTGAAGTCTGCACTTGAAATTAGGAATTTAATTCGACACACAGTCGGAGGACACGGGCGTGTGCCTTGGCCGTGTAACCTTCTTGAGATGATGATGTCATAAACAGAATGTCAAGGTTTTCACACACGAGTGAAGAACGGGCGTGTCATGGCCGTGTGGTGGACACGAGCTTGTGTCCGACCGTGTGAAAACCCCTTAGGTTCAAAGGAAAAATAAAATCAACACGGACTAGGAACATGGGCGTGTGTGATTACACGGCCTGCCCACATGGGCGTCTGACCTTGTTTTGTGTAAAAATTTTCTAAGTGTTCAAAAGTTTCCGGTTTAGTTTCGAATCATTCTGGGTGTAAGTTTAGGGTCTCGTAGACCTATAATAAGGGCATTAAGGTCTCGAATGAAAAGTTTTAATTTGAAATGAAATTTTATGGATCAATGTTGTATGATTGAGCAAGTTAAGTACGGTAATGCCTCATACCTGGTTCAAGTGTCGAATAGGGGTAAGGGGTGTTACACAATTTACCAACACCAAACCTGCCACATTATCATTTAGTGTCTCAACTTATCTATTTTCATTAAGCTCATGAGACTCGATAGTTCCAACAAATTCCAACCCTTTTGTCGCCTTATCCTCACCCAAATTTGTCCCCTTAACCATATTAGGATGCCAACCCAAGCATAAACTCAAACCATTTATTTCCATCAACACTCTCCAAAACGATACTCTCTTCACCGATTGTATCATCATTGTCATAATTTCTTTATATATTTCATATAGCTTCTTTTGCCTGACAAACCTTTCTACAATCAAACATTTTCATTTCTTCTATGGCCCAATAAAACCCAATTTGACATATCTACCCATCAACCAATATCAATCTTACACATCTCAATCTCATTTATACTCTTAATTTCTTTAGCAGCTTCACTTGATCTAGTCCTGTAAGCTTCTTGTTAGCTTGATTTCTTATCTTTTTTTTATGCTATACTACTAGAATGTGACAATAGTTTACCATCTTCCTCTGAAGGTAAACATTTTGACTTCTATCTCACCTAGCTTTCTATAATTACTAGATTAAAACTTTCAAAGACCCTAATCAAGACCATCAATTTTACACACTTCAATTCAATCATCTCATCAATTCTTTCCACCCTACTAGTGACAATGGCAACTTAACTATTATGGACACTAACGAGTCTTCAATTTTGCAACCCAAAGATACCATGGTACACTATAACAAAGCTACTCCCCTAAAAGTAATTTTCATAAAGAGAATGAAATCCTTACATATTGAATTCAACCACCCTATCTTCAGCCTTGGAATAAGATGGTTGTGATGAATACTTATTTATCCATTGTGACAACCATTTACATCCATTATATTCCATTGCACATCTCGTCTCTTCATCATCAAACTCTACCGAGAAGAACTTAGAGTCCCTTGAATCTTGTCCATTAACCCTCACTTAAACCACCACCGATACACCCTCTAACCACCATGTTTATCTAGACCAAAAGCAAAGTTGTTCAATAATATAAGTAAAAAGTACATGAAATATAATGTGTATAGATTCCAAGCATGATAGTGACAGGTTTCAATTTGAAGCAAAGATTTTTTTATCTCTTATATATATATATATTTTTGCGTTCTTTGGTGCATTCTTCCTAGTGTTATCTATTGGAAAATCAGATTTGGAAAATGTGGCGGAAAATACATTTAGGAAAACAGAATTTTAAAAATATTTCCAAAACAAGATCTTGGTTGTGATATCTAAAGTAATAAACACTTAATCAAAATTGTACATTTTCGATTCATCTAGGATGAGCGCTTCGACCGGGTAGTCTTCTCTACTATCCTCCAGCTCACGTCTGTCGAGTGTGGGCTCGCTTCGAAACAAAAAAAAATCACAAAATTACCAGTGGGGTAATTTCGCAATTTCTCTAAACTTTTAGTCAAGTTGTAAACAGAAAAATATCTCTAGAAATTTTTTGAAATAATCTTTTTAGAGAATTTTCTCTCTACAACTTTCTCTTGAATTCAAGTGTGTGTGAAATAATGACCCAAGGCTCTCTTTATATAATGAGAGTTTAGAGAGTTCAATATGATTAAACTTAATCACTTTAATATTAAATTAATAAAATACTATTAAGGTAAGTATTAAATTAAATTTAATATTAAACTATTAAAATAATATTATTTTTGAAATAGTTAATCTAAAATCAAATTCTCTATTAGAGTCCCAGTAGGAATGTAACTCGTCCACTGCTCAACCACCAAAGACCAACTATCGTCGGCCACTGGAACGCCACTGTCGCAGCCACTAACACTGCTGTGTACAGTCATGCAGGTGCAACACCCTTACGGCACCCCGAGCCGGTTCGACTGTTACCAGTTCGGTCCGGGTCAGTGACGACCCATTCGATATGGTCTAGCCACTGGTTGGACCATCAGGCTGGTTTCACATATCGAGTCCAGTTCGACCAGTTTTTGGGTCTTGGTCTCGGTTTTGGGCTTTCAGACCCAATTTACGATATCAAGTCCAATTTTCAAGTTCAATTACCCATTGGGCCAACTGTTTGACTTGAAAATTAATTTCTAAAAATATCATATTAATTTTAATTAATTTGATTGATTTAATTTTATTTGATCAAAATTAATTTTTACAAAAAATCACTTAGATTTTCCAAATTAATTTTCAAAGAAAATTCTCTAGTTGAACAATTCTCACGACCACCTAATTTAATTCCACATCGAATAAATCGACATAATTAAATTATTTCTAAAGTCATAGAATTTTCTTCTGATACAAATGCAGTCCGATCGAGCTTTTGTTGGGCTAGCAGAAGGACCAATCGGACATATACAATTAGGCTCTAGTAATTGCAATTAATTCCAAAAGTATCATTCCGATAATTCGCAATTACTTAATCATGGAGTCAGTCCACAGGAAGTATCATGATTGAAAACTCCTTATTGTATACTCTTTAGGAAAACAATTCATCCAACTGTTTTGCCCAATGGCCTCGTCATATGTGTGCTACCCTCATATGATATCCTTAATTCCTTTGAGTTAAATTCGTTCACTCAATACAATCTTGTTTTATCTCATTGTCACCATTGTGTCTTCTTAATGATTAATATGATCACTGTCAACAAATGATTGTGATAAATTGCTCGTTCGAGAACAAGCAACCTGTGATCACGTTCCATATTTATCAATCTACACAATGCCAATGAGAGGATATCATTAACTCTTTAATTGAGTTATGAATTCCACTATTGCTAGTAAAGTCATGCCATACACAAGTCATGTACCCAACATACCGGCTATGGACTTGATCATCTTTAGAGCATAAACCTTCACTTATATCAAAGCACATGAGTTGTGTATGCATGATCAGTGACTAACTCAGGATTTAGGTAAATCACACCATGAATGTCACAAGTGAATTAATTCACAAACGGATTTAGAATTAATTCATCTTGGGTCCAGTCCAATGTATCATTCTACCAATGAATACATCTATGTCTCTACCCGTAGAATCAATTGCTCCGATAGCCAAGACTAGTCATCTTCCCAATTGGAATTGTAGACGACAAATAATCCTTTTCAATATTTGAATCAAATGTTCACTTTGATTCTTTTACGGGATTACAGACTCATTTAGATTATCTACTAAAGTAAGTTGTCTTTCTCGCAATATAAACGTTCTTACAATGCCACTTATCTGTTTGAACTTAGACAATCAATGAGCTAATATTTGTTTATCACAATTTCACTACACATGCAAAATATGAAAGACAAAACATACAAAAGACATAATAGTGAAATGTGAAATTAATTTTATTTATTTATTTATTTTTTCATCATTCAAATAAATAGAAAATAGTTACATATTTACTACAATATGAACACGTTTACCAACATTATCTTTGTTTGAACATTCTATCTTTGCTACTTCCATTCATCTCTCTCTTGTATTAATCAAGTGTTAAATGGCTCTTCTATTTTGTTCCTTGCTATTGTAATTGAACTTGTGGTGGCTATTCCCAAAATAGTAGGTTAAGATCTGTTACTAATCTTTGTACTTTGACAAAATTTGATATTTAGTCCCTATAATTTTATTTCCAGGAATTTAATCCCTCCAATTTTTAAATTTCAAAATTCAGATTCAACTATTAACATTGTTAATTTTTTTTGTTAAATTCAAGTTAATTACAATGTTATTTTTAAATTACATGACTACCAAGTAAGTATTTTTTATTTCAAAATTCCATACAATAAATTTAGCAAAAAAATTAACAGTATTAACAATTGAATATAAATTTTGAAATCTGTGAAGTAAAAAGATTAAATTTCTAAAAATAAAAGTATAGAAACTAAACCTCAAATTTTATCAAAGTAAAAGTAAAGAGAATAACAATAAATTTTAACCAAGTAATTAAATAGTTCGGAAAAATATCTTAACGATGCTATTAGTTAATTGAGTCTTATCCATTTCATATTAAGAAAAGAAATATATATATTAATATTCTCCCCTTAACCCAATATTACGCATCTAAACTCTTGTAAATCCATAAGGTACTAAAATCTACCAATAGCGTACATATTTGTGCTAGTACGTGCATATTCGAATTTAAGTATGAAATTAACATCTCTAAGAAGAGTTGGGTTTTTTTTATTATTAGTGAATTTTTAACTTATATATAAATTGCTTCAAAATGATTTAATAAGATTTAAAAGAAAACTACATAAAAATATATTTAAAAAAAGTTGAAAGTTCAAAAGATGAAACTTGAAAGGGTTTGAGAGCGTACTTAATTAGAGTCATGAAAAGAGGTGGTAAAAAAGCAAGGAGAAGAGCGTTGGGGTTAGCCTGTGAAATCCATAAATATCAAGGAGGTGCAACTGTGTGATGAGCTTTACATTATATATATATATATATATATAAAAATCCCCCAGGCTCCTTCTTCATCCTCTCTCTTCCTTAGCCACCTCCGATTCACAAGTCAAAAGCCAGCTCTTAAGAGGCCAAACCCTGCTCCCTGCCGCTGGCCCCATTTACACCACTCGATCCATCTCTTTTTCCATGCTTACCCCACCTCTCATCCAAAAGTTTCACTCTTTGTCTTATTACCTTTTTGTTTCTCTCTGAATTCAAAATCCATCCCATCATCATCAGCTTTATCATTTCCAAGGACTACATGTTAAGATAGATAGATGCAAGTTTTATGTCGTTATTATGGTATTAATTTTTATGTTAATTACATGTTTCAATGGCGGTTTCCTTGTTTTATTTATGCATAAATGCAAAATGATTGTGTTTACTGGCCGTAACTTGACAAGGTTTTGTCTCTGTGTTTCAGGTTCAATGATATATTGACTAGGGTCGAGTTTGTCTTTACACGAATTGACCTCACTTAGGGTTATCGCTATATATATGCAGTAATAATGGAGAAAGAAGAAAACTACGCGGTACCAACAGCACATATACTCTTATCTTCTTTTTTCTTTTTTTTTTTTCAAAACCTTTACATTTATTACCAATCGACATGTTATTCTGCTACAAACTTGATTTCCTTCAGGCAAATTTTGTGGGGCTAGATTATTCTTTAGACCATCATCAGCATCATCATCAACATCAGCAGCCTCGGATTGGTGAATCTTGTGGTGATAACAACAATGGGATGGTTGATTATATGTTGAATAATCCTCAACAACACCAGCATATTTCATCTTCATCAGGGTTTTACACTACACCAACATCTTTCGATAAACTGAGCTTTGCTGATGTGATGCAGTTTGCAGATTTCGGTCCTAAATTAGCTTTAAACCAAACAAGGATCCCTGAAGACGAGACTGGGATCGATCCTTCTGGTTATTTCCTAAGGTTTCCTGTTTTAAACGACAAGTTAGAGGATGAGTCTTTAATGGTTCCTCCATCTGGGATTGAAAACGTTGAGGAATTGGTGGAAGATAAGCATGGAGAAGATGAAGCTAGGGTTTCTGATAATGCAGCGGTGCAACTTCGTTTCTTTGGAGAAGATGATGGTCATAACAAAAACCCCATAGTACCTACAGATGCTGCTAAGAACAAGAGAAAGAGGCCAAGAACGATCAAAACCAGTGAAGAAGTTGAAAGCCAGAGGATGACTCACATAGCTGTTGAAAGGAATCGAAGGAAGCAAATGAACGAGCATCTTCGAGTGTTGAGATCCCTCATGCCTGGCTCTTACGTTCAAAGGGTAATCTCAAACTCAAAATCCTTTATTTCATATCAGTCAATCTCTAGTACTTTTCTTCCATTGATGTTGAGGTAAATATTAATTCAGGGAGATCAAGCCTCCATTATTGGTGGAGCCATAGAGTTTGTGAGAGAATTAGAGCAACTCCTTCAATGTCTAGAATCTCAGAAAAGAAGAAGATTGTATGGAGAAACTTCACGGCAGATGGGAGATACATCAATGGCGGCTATTCAGCAGCAACAACAACAACAGCAACAACCGGTGTTTCCTCCTATGTCTACTCTCCCGAACGATCAAATGAAGGTAATGGAGTACGAAACCGGACTCCGCGAAGAAACAGCCGAAAACAAATCATGTTTGGCGGATGTTGAAGTGAAGCTTTTAGGGTTTGATGCAATGATCAAGATCTTGTGTAGGAGAAGACCAGGCCAACTGGTTAAAACCATAGCAGCTCTCGAAGATTTGCAGCTCAATATCCTTCATACCAACATCACCACCATTGAACAAACAGTTCTATATTCCTTCAACGTTAAGGTATACAATTGATCATATCTTTATCTTTCTTAATTTTTATCAAAAAAAAAAAAAGAGGAGAGAGAATAAAGACAATTATGTGGATATGCAGGTTACGAGTGAATCTGGGTTCAGCGCTGAAGACATTGCGAGCTCAGTTCAACAAATATTCAGTTTCATTCATGCAAATAGCAGCATGTAATGTAATGAAATCCAGGAAGATAAGTTGAAGGGAAATGAGTTCTCTGTTGGATCTTTTCAAATTTCAATAACCCTTATTTTCAATGGATTTATATATTTGATTTGTAATAGAAACATGTAAAATAGTTGTCAGCAAACTTTCAGCATAATTTACTACTTTTGATATTCAATTTCCCTTGTAAAAATAAAAATTAACTTTTATAATTAACAAGTCTTTTATTTGAATATTTGCTTATTTTAAATTTTTTTTATATCATTATGATTTCATTTCGGATTTTTTAAAATTTAAATGCATAATGATTTTTTTTTTGTCAATTTAGCTCTTACCTTTTTTTTTAAGATAAATTTGGCTATTAATTTTTCAAAAAAAGTTAAAAGGTAATTTTTTTTAATGGAAATGTTGACTAAAACATTATTTTTTTTAATAATGTTGGCATGCCAACATACATGGTAGTCCACATGTACTTTATGTTGACATGATAGTATTTGTTTTATATGACACGTTAACAAATAATTTAAAATTTATAAAAATATGAAAATAAATTCAATTCAATTCAATTTTCAAAAAATATAATAATTTCATAATTGTTTTTTTTAATAGCATGGAGTAAAACATGAATTGTCATGTGGGCAGTCATGTGTAAAAATTTAATATTTTAGTCTGTATTTCAATTTAAAACAACAAGTTGATTCTCTTTAAAAGGTTGATAGTCAAATTAAAGTTAAGAAATAAAATTTAGTAAAATAAAAATAAAAATTAAATTGATGCTTAATGCCAAGTTTAAATATTAGTTTATTAGCAAAAATCTAATAGTATGGTATAAAGCATAACAAATCTAAAAGATAAGGGACGAATGAAAAAGAAAAGAAAGCAATAATAATGATCTAAAAAATATAATAGTTGGTTTTCAATAATAGAAGACTTGAAATTTACTAAGAAAGAAGTTTGGGTATTGGTAATGATGAGCATTGGAAGCATTATGGATTATGGTTATCATGATTTTGATGAAGGCATGTGATATATGTAGGGATGCATGGAGCTGTTGATGTGGAAAGGGAAAGAAGATAGAGGAAAAGTGAGACAGATTCTGAGTTGAAATTAAAATGTTTGGCAATGGTTGATGTGTACACATAATGTGTAATGCTGTATATGAAGGATGATTAAGAGGTGAGAAGGTCAACGAGGGGTCCCCTACCTTTGTTGTATTCTAGTACTTACTGGGTTGACTTGTCAGAAATAAAGATTTGTTGTATTATTGGACTGATTACATTCATCACATATTGCCATTCCCTTCTCGGGTCCCTCACCTTTCTAATTTTTTTTTTATCTATCTGGTTTTCGGAAAGGTTCATTTCACCTATTCCATCCCTTTTTTCTTTTGTTTTTTCTTCTTAAATTTTGTTTTTCTTTTTACCTTTTTAAACTGACTTCAAACTTATAATTTTGCGCATAAATTTAATACTTTATATGGGATTAATGTGAGATTCATGTTTTTTCTTTAAGGTGATAACATCTTCTTTCATTTAGGGATAACTCGCAACTTTCAATGACATATAGTCCGGTGTGCCTTGTTTTCTTGCTAGTTTCCTTTTGTTACACTAGAACAAAAATGGGTATTATCAATGCTAAAAGTTGTTACTAAATATTATAGTACTGCTGCTAAAATTTTATTGTACCGCGTAGTGAAGTTATTGTATATATCTCTATTATTTAAAGTATATGTAAAACTTTGAAAATTAAAAAGTTGTTTTTAATTATATATATTGAAATGATTTTTTTTTATTTTTAAATATACTTTTTTTAGTCATGACTTAATTTATTTGTATAAAAATATTTTAGTTACAATAAAGTTAGTTACGAAATCTATAAATTAACGGCAATATTCAGTTACAAAAATTAGACAACAATATATTGGTTGCAAAATAGAGTTTGTAAATATATTGGTTGCAAAATAGAGTTCATAACCATGTAAATTTAGATGTTAAATCTTTTACGTAAGTATAATATAATGGTTGCCAAATATTACTTTGTGACGACATTTTAGTTGGTTGTGTATTACATTACGACTAAATGTCATTTCCAAAAAATTGTTTTAACAATCATACGATATGGTTGCCAAATTGTTTACGTAACAACAATACTATTGGTTGTCAAATAGTATTCTGTAACGATATTTTAATTGGTTGTGTATTACATTACGAAATGACTATATATCATTGTTAGACAAAATATGTTAGCAAATAAAATAATTAAATAAAAATAAACACATATAAAATAAAATATGAACAAAATTATTTATAGTTAATTTATCAAATATGAAAATAAAATAAAACCATAATAAACAATTGAAATAAAGGAGAATTGAGATTTTACGAAACGTTGAGGCCCGTGAAACACAGTTTCCTTAAGACAGATTCGGCCGCTCCTAAGGTACTTGGAGCAACGTTGGTCGAAAGTCTCCCAGGATACAACAACACCAGTGATCGAAGTAGTAGCACCTCTACCACAATCAATCGAACAAACAATATCTTTTTCTATCACCAGAATATTTAGATAACACGAAAGATGAAAAAAAGAGAGATTTTTGAGAACAACAGAATTTCGGCAAGAGAGATTCTTAGAGAGTATGAGAGTATGCAAAAAAAACCCTTCAGAAAATCTACCATTAAATAAGTTGAGGAAATAAATTCGTGTTAACATTTCGGGTTTCGCGTCGCACACATCGTGCGGGGTGCACCCCAACCCTATCGAGTTTGGACAAGCACCCCTTGCGCGTAAGGCAAAGTTACAAGCTTAATCACTCAATTATTTTTCAAGAGAGTTCACATATATAAACACATCCTACACTTGGTATTTAACCAATGTGGGATCTAAGCCTTTTATTTTTCCTCAACAATATTTCCAAGTAGCTTACTTTGAGTATCAATTTCTCATCCATCACTCAACCATTTTGAGCATATGATATACCGCTGTAAATGTCACATGGAGTAGAATATGAAACCATAAAATTATGATTCAACTCTTCACCTTTACCTATTGAGAATATGATTCAAAGTTACCACAAAATACAATTTTTCCAACAATCGCAAAAAAATTATTTTAACAACCATAAAACATGGTTGTCAAATAATTTACGCAATAATAATATAGTTATTAATACTTTTACGTAATGATATTTATATAACTGTGAAATATTAATTTGTAACGACAATCTTAATTTATTTAGAAACAATATTATTTAATTTTAATTAAATTAAATTAAAATTTACATAAATTAAATAAATTTATAAGAAATATTGTAATAAAAATAATTCCACAACTAAAATTGCCCATAAAATTTAAAGTCAGAAAATTGTTTACTTATATATATAATAGTATCATAGTAAAAACATAACAAGAGTTTATATAAATCGTTACTAAAATCATTACCAAACAACGTATTAATAAAAATTGATGGCAAGAAAAATAAAGGTTTACATCGGGCAAAATACCTAAATATACCAAAAAAAACTTTATTTACGGAAAAGGGTCGATTTTTTAAAAATTTACAAAGATAGCCATTTTCCCACAAAATGCATCCACGTCAGCGCGTTTTGTCGGGATGCAACAGGAAAGCACGTCCTTGGGAGAGCGCTTTTGCCACATTAGCACAAAGAGCGCTGACAAGGACGCACTTTGCTGACATGGCAAAAACGCTCCCCAAAGGACGAGTTTTAGCCCGTGTTTTTTTTTTAAAAAATCTATTCTCGAATTTTTTAAAAATTTACGAGAATAAACCTTTATAAAGGCTCTAAGTGACAACACCATTTTTTTAAAGGTGTCATCAATTAATAAGGAAATATAACTTACAAAGGAAATCTTTATATAGACCCAAAGTCTCATTTCCCTTGTTTTCTTGAACAAAGTGGGATATGAGATATGCGTATATATAGACTCATGAATAGTTTTGCAGCTTGTTTCTAAATAATGTGGGATTCCTTCCTCTTTTAACTAACAACATGAGATGACATGCTACACTATATTTGATTTTTTTTTTACAAAATAATTTCTCTTTTTTTATATTTTGTTAATATTTTCTTATATTATAAAATTATGTTTTGAGATCTTTAATCTTATTGTATTTTAGAATTGTTGCATTTTAATCTTATATTATAAAATTATGTTTTTACAAAACAATTTCTCTTTTTTTTATATTTTTTTAAAGAAACTTCCACGAGTAAAAACATCGGTGACCTATTTCCTCAGGAATGGAGCTATTCTGTTGTTCTGCAAGGCAAGCTCTTCGAGGGACTTTAGCTGATCTATTTCCTCAGGAATGGAGCTATTCAATAGGTTCTGAACAAGGTGAAGGGTCCTGAGATGAATAAGCTGACCAATTTGAGGTGAGATTTTACGAGACAACTGATTATATGACAAATCAAGGTAAGTGAGATTAGAGAGCTGATTGATTTGAGGTGGGATCGTGCCGAAAAGTCCATTGATGCTAAGGTCCAATTCTTCAAGATTAGGCAAAGATGAGAATGGAAATGCATGGAATGTACCTTTTACGCCATAGCTCGTAAGATTGATTCTGTAAACGCTGTCGCCTTTGCAATGGACCCCAAACCAACTGCATGGACTTGCTTCTGCATTTCGAGGCGAGATAGTCCAGGAAGGCAAAACAGAGCGGTTTGTGAGGGATTTAAGGTTGGCTTTCCAATCGAGGAGTGCTAGTGATTCTGCAGTAGCATTAGACTGAGCATGAGATAAACAAGCATGCAACGTAACAACCAGGAGAAGCAAGGAAGCAAGCCAGGCTACTCTCTTCATCATCAAAATATTATTTCAGTATTGATGTCTGTAAGTATGTTCATCTGCAATTTGGATATACCTTAAGATTTATAAACTTCAGCATCTGAGTGGAATTTTCCATGATTGGTTTTTGTTTTTCTGTAGCAAAGTTGAATTTGAGTACCCATCCACTTTAAATATAAAGATAATAAGAGGAAGACTTGGAAAATGTATGTATTTTCTTATATTATAGAATTGTTTTGTAAAAACATAATTTTATAATATAAGATTAAAATGCAACAATTCTAAAATGTAATAAGATTAAAGATCTCAAAACATAATTTTATAATATAAGAAAATGTTAACAAAATATAAAAAAAGAGAAATTGTTTTGTAAAAAAAAAAATCAAATATAGTGTAGCATGTCATCTCATATTGTTAGTTAAAAGAGGAAGGAATCCCACATTGTTTAGGAACAAGCTGCAAAACTATTCATGAGTCTATATATACACATATCTCATATCCCACTTTGCTGAAGAAAACAAGGGAAATGAGACTTTGGGTCCATATAAAGTTTTCCTTTGTAAGTTATATTTTCTTATTAACTGATGACACCTTAAAAAAAATGGTGGTCACTTTGAGCCTTTATAAACGTTTATTCTCGTAAATTTTTAAAAAATTCGAGAATAATTTTTTTTTTAAATATGGGCTAAAACGCGTCCTTGGAGGAGTGTTTTTGCCATGTCAGCAAAACGCGTCTTCGTCAGCGCGCTTTGTGTTGATGTGGCAAAAGCGCTCTCCCAATGGCGCGCTTCCTGCTGCATCTCCACAAAACGCGCTGACATGGACGCGTTTTGTGAGAAAATAGCCTTTTTCCGTAAATTTTAAAAAAATTGGCCTTTTTCCTTAAATAAAGTTTTTTTTTTTGGTATATTTAGGTATTTTGCCCGTTTACATCAGCTAAGCAGTAACAAAGTTAGAATTTGAACCAATGCACATGCAATTCATTTTTTCATTAGTTAAACTTTATCCTATAATTGGAAAATTATACAATAAAGATTAGAATTTTGATAAATATTATATTATTTTTATAATAAAATATTATATTTCTAAATTTTTATTATGAATTTGTAAATAACACTAAAAATAATATTACTGAAGATTGTGACTTTGTTGAATGAAATATAGGAAAACTCATATGGGAATGCATCAACATTTGTAATATTTCTTCTATTACTTATTGTCTCATTTCCCTCTAAATACATTCTTCATGTTCTACTCGATTTGCTTCAACATTTTCAAGGGTCTTCGTGTGAATTCTCTCTTCAATCTATCCTCAGTTTGATGGCCAATCAAAACGAGTAATTCAAGTGTTGGAAGATATGCTATGAGTGTGTTATTGAATTTGTATCTGGCTAGGAACGTTACTTGCCATTAGTTGAATTTGTGTATAATGATAGTTTCCAATCGAGCATTCAAATGGCTTCGTATGAAGCATTATATGGTCGATGGTGTAGACCACCCTTATCTTGGCCTGAATTGAGTGAGAAAAATACCATAAGGCCGAAATTGATTCAGGAGTAGAATATGTGGTTAAGTTTATCAGAGACAGATTGAAGGCGGCCTCAGATAAACAGAAATCTTATGTCAATCTGAAACAGAAGGATATCGAATATGTTACAGGTGATAAGGTATTCCTGAAGGTTTCTCCATGGAAAAAGATCCTAGGCTTTGGTTGCAAGGGAAAGTTGAGTCTGATATGTCATATGAAGAAAAACTAGTTGACATCTTAGCTCGAGAGGTGAAGAGTTGAGAAATAAGCGCGTGCCATTGGTGAAAGTCCTATGGCGTAGTCTTAGCACTAAAGAGGCGACTTGGGAACTAAAAGGAGCAATGGAATCCCGATATCCCCGCCTCTTTCTAGGTAAATTTCGAGGACGAAATTTCTTAAGGGGGAATTGTAATGACCCAATTTTTAGCGGTGTCAGAAAATGCGATTTTGAAACCCTGTTTCTATAATCGAGCCCGTAAATTTAACTAGGGATATTTACAGATTTATTATATTAATATACTAAATTTTGGTTAAGTAATTTAGTCGAAAATGTGGTTAATTAAGGCCTAGGGACTAAGTTGTAAAAGTTTAATCGCTAGAAATTTTTAGTTAGGAAGAGGATTTAGGACTTAGATAGCAATTATTCAAATGACTAAAATGGTTAATAAATCAATTTTAAATAAATAATAGTGGGATTTGATGGTGGATGCCATTAGTTTAAGTTAATTAAAGATTAGTGTTTAATTAATTAAGATTAAACTAATAAATTATGTTTAACTACAACTAAACCATACTGTATAAGCCAATGGTTAGTGGAGAAGATATCATCTTCTCCAAATTCATATCGTCCACAATTGAAGAGCTAAAGAGAAAAGCTTTGGAAACCCTTATACAATCGACCATCATTTACAAGTAAGTCCCTAGCCATCATTTACAAGTAAGTCACTTATGCGCCAGGATGCATCTCATGTGCCAGGATGCACTTTATGCTCTAGGATGCATTTTGTGTGCTTGTATGCGCTTTGTGCGTCAGGATGCGCTTCATGTGCCAATATGCACTATATGTGCTAGTTTCCCTTACTTTGATTTATCTGATGATGCACTTTGGTGCCAATTGGTGTGTTGGTTGGACGATCCATGTATACGTATGAATCCAAGTCATGTTAATAGGGATTATAAATTGTAAAGTTGGTAAATGGTATCAGAATGAAATGGTTTAATGATATGGACTCACTTGTGTGCATATGTGAATTGAGATAGAGAAAACATATAATCTATTGTGCAAATCAATTAAAAATGAGCTTTGGGGGTCGAAACGAGTGCGAATGAGTCAATAGACTCCAGAAAAGGATTGAATGGTGTAAGTAAAAAGGAGAATTATATGGTTTGATCATGGAACTTGGATGATGTAATATCAATGATAAGTATGTATAAATGTTGTATTCATGGTTGATAATAAATACCAAATAGCTTAATGATAAACTAATGGGCAAAAGAATTGAATTGGTTAAATATGATGCCATATTGAGTAGTTTGAATTGACATATTTATAAGTAGGTTCAAATTTATATAATATGATGAATTGAGTTGCATTATGAGATGTCTATTGGTAGATATTAAGAATATGTATATAATGTCATATAACTAATGTGTATGATATGATATCTTGAATCATTAAAGTATCGTTAAGCTTTATCACTCAACCTACGGTTTGTTTACTTCGTGCTCTGGTATAGGTGATCCTCGAAGCACCGGGAAGTGAAGTCAACATCCGGCCGTCATTTTCGACTCAACTAAGTTTGCAAAACTCTTTCCATTTTGATCAAATGGCATGTACATAGGATTGCCTTGTTAAATGTTGCAAATGGTCAAGTTTGTGTAAATAAGTTGTGAATATATGAAAATGGATTTGGTAATGCATGGAAATGATTACAATGGTTTGAAAATTGTATATCGATCATGTTTATTAATGTTGAATGGGTTTGGGGGGCCTTAAGGCCAAACATTGTTGTTTCATGCTAAGTTGATGTCAAGGGAGATGGGAACTTAGTGGACTATTTGTGGAGTTGTGACTTTACACCTTAAATATTACAACATCAGGTTATCACGTCACGGTGTCCCCCTGTTTGAGGTCGTGAGTCGACTCTATTATGTTATGAAAACTTTATACATTGATCCTCAGGTTGGCAAGCTTGGCTACTGCCTTTAAAGTTGCGACACCCATATGAGATATTTTAAAAACTTTACAGTTTAGTCCGTATTCGACCCCTAAATATTATTAAGCTTTCATAAGCTCGTATTTTACCCAGGAATGATTGTATATAGTGTTTTATGCATGAAATGCTCATATTTGAATGTTGAATATGAAATTTGTATATAGTTGATTGTAGTTGCTCTGGCAACGAATGTGATACTCCGTAGCTCGAACCTGGTGACCGGATCAGGTAGGGGGTGTCACATTTCTTTATCATGTTCCTCATCAATATTTGATACATTCATTAGTACATGTATCTCTTCTGCTACTTCAGAATGAACTGTGTCTCCAACAATGTCAGGCCTTTGCAATATTTTGATTAGAATCGTATCATCCAATGATAATTGGGTATTCCCTAAATCCTTGCAAGCTTGTTGTTGGTAAATTTAATGTTGTTAATATTTTATTGTTTAACAACTTGTTTTGTCATTACAAACTTTATTAAGTATTCACAATGACTACTTGTGTTGTTGTGATCAATAAGCAGAAAATTAAAATATATAACGACATTTTAGGGTTGTTGATAATATTTTAATGTTTAACAAAAACTCATTTTTTTGGTTATAAATTTTATTTATAATTCACAACAATAAATCGCGTCGTATCTATTAATAAGTATAAAAATAAATTATGTAGTGACATTTTATGGTTGTTAATATTTTCGAGTTTAACAACAACTTGCTTTGTTGTTACAAATTTTATTAAGAATTCGTACTAACAAATCGTGCCGATGAATAAGCATAAAACTAAATTACGTAACGATATTATAAGGTTGTTGCTGATATTTTAACATTTAGCAACAATTCATTTGGCCGTTACACATTTTATTAAAACTTTGCAATGACAACAAATTGTGTTGTTACAATTAATAGACAAAAAATTAAATTATGTAACGACATTTTAAAGTGGTCACTAATATTATAATATTTAGTAATAGTTTATTTTATCATTACGTATAAAAGTAAAAATTCACAGTAATAAACCTAATTGTTATGATTAGAATCTTAAAAATTAAATTTAACAACAACAAAACCATTGCAAATCCACTTTTACACAATAACATTTACACCATGTTTGGTAGGGGGAATGGAATAGCATTCCCCCCTTATTGAATGGTAAACCATTCATTTGTTTAGCTGAATGTAATACACATTCAATGGAATGACCATTACTTCCTTATTACTTGTCTTCCCGTAATAGTTATTTTTTGGTATCATCAAAAAATAACTATTCTATGCAACCATAAATAACAAAACAAAATTAATTTTCAGATTAGTCCTTTAAAACTTTGACTTAGTGTAACACCCCTCACCCGTATTCAACGTCGGAATAGGGTTACGGAGCATTACTGGACTGATAAAAAAATTACACATACAATTACTCATACATTTTCAATTTTCATGCAATTATAAATCAACACATTCATATCGTCCCTAATACAAGCCATGTGTAGCCTGGCCATGTGTCTCGCACGGCCAAAGACACGCCCGTGTCATAGCCCGTGTGGACATTCGAAAATGGGATCACATGGCTGTGTCCTAGCTCGTGCCCGACCCCGTGTAACTCTCTAACTTGGGTCACACGGCCAACACACACGCCCATGTGCCCTAAAAATGGCCATACACGCCCGTATGCTAGGCCGTGTGCTAAGTCGTGCCAAACTTGTAAGGTATACTGACTTATGCCACATAGCCAAGTCACACACTAGTGTGTAAGGTCGTGTGGAGCATACTGACTTAATTTCTAATTCAACACTAGGGGACACATGGCCGTGTAACCTGACCGTGAATCGCACACGGCAGAGACACATGCCTGTGACTCTGCCCGTGTGGACAAAAATGGGTTATTTACCAAGCCATTTTACCACCCAAACTTGCTCACACCTACACAACCCAAATGGCTCAAATCATAGCATAAATAGGTATCCAATACAATCACAACCAAGACTAAAACATGCCATTTCAATTCCAACAACTAAAATGATTATAATATCATGTTTTACTCATTCAATAAGACCAATTTCACATTCACAAAGCATTTATATGCGCAATTTCATCTAAGCATTTCTTTGCTTAAAACCACAAACATATCAATATCAAATTCTTCACCATTAGCAACTTTAAACTTTAAACGTCAACAAGCCATTCACAAGCAATTATAAACCACATCACTAAGGAACATTAGCACATATATATACAACATCATATTTGCCAAAATGAAACCAAAATAAGCCATCTCTCATGGCTATACACCAAGCAAAATACTTACCATATACAAACCAAACCAAATGGCTAAATTCATTACCAAACTATACATCAAAATGACCAACTCCTATACATGCCATATGACCAAAAATTAATTTCTAAAGTACCAAGATGATAGTCGGATAGTGTGATGAAGTCTCCTACAATTCCTGAATCCGAGCTAGCTTTGATATCACTATATAACACGGAAAAATAAACAATGTAAGCTATAAAACTTAGTAAGCTCGTATGAAAATAATAAGCAAGTCTCACCATTCATTTACCATTCAAATTAAATGACATAATATACAACAATACATTAATTTCAAGTTAACATGAATTTAACCACATACTTGATCACCAACTTACAACTTCCTTAGACTCATTGCTCGTATAATTTTCTCCACATACCTGTATCGATACATAACTATTTCTCACCATTTCACATCTTCAATATACCCGTTGAACCATTCGGAATAAAAGTCAGATACTTGGGAATCTTGCACCCTAAGTGCTAATATCATGACCCGAAGTCAACTCAATGTATCTCGCACCCGAAGTGCCAATATCATGGCCCGAAGCCAAATCAATGTATCCCCTAATGACATGTCATTCGTATCCTAATCTATTCCTAAGGTTCAACCGGGATTTCCAATATTGAATCTTCGTCGAATGTATCCGCAAGTTCGTAACTCACAATTTATGCAATATCAAAGCATTTAAAACAGAAATATAGTAATGCTTATTATATACGAACTTACCTCGAATGCAAAGATAGTCGAGTACTTTATTTTTCCCTCGATCTAGACCCGGATTTCGCTTTTCTTGATCTATAAGTAACCAAACTTAGCTTATTTAATTACCTCTCTATTCAATTTAATCCAAAACATTCATTAAAGCACATTTACACTTTTGCCCCTAGTATTTCATAACTTTAACAATTTAGTCTTTATTTCATAAAATCACAAATTCATGCAATTTAGCCACAACTCATGCTAGGTGAATTTCAATTAGGTCCCTATCAGCCCATATTTTTCATTTATTTCACATTTTAACTTCAAAGTTTCCACATTTCACAATTAAATCCTTATTTGACATTTTTCTCAAAAATCACTTTACAAAACTTGTATAGCTATCATCAAACATTCATAATTTATCATTAAATATCAAAATACTCATAGATTCATCAATGTCAGCATCCTAAATCTTTAACATTTTTGCAAAATAGTCTCTAGGCTAGCTAGACTAAGCTGCAACGATCTCTGTACAAGCCGAATTTAGCCCGGGGCCCAATTACAAAACCCAACTAAGTTTAACCAAAACAAGCCCAAGTCAGATGGCCCAAAATTAAACCCAATTTCAAACCCTAGCAGCCCAAATTAACAAATCAGAAAAAAAATAACCAAACCCTAGGTGCGCCACACCTAGGTTCTTCTGATCAGCCGCCACTGGCCACCGTGCCAGGCCTGCCACCGCCCTTGTCCCATCTCCACCGCCCACTTGCACCTACGGAAAACAGAGAAACCATTACAAGAAAACAAGTTGTAAAAATGGCTATAAAAAGCCAAGCAAATCTATTGTAGTTTTTTCCCCGATTATTGAATAGAACAAAAAAAAGGGATTCAAACACATCAAAGAAAAATCAAAAAACAGCAAGCAAAGAAAAATACGAAACACATCAAGGGTATTTTTATTTTCTTTATTTTTTCTCTTATCATATACATTTTCTTATTTTTCTTTAAGAAAAACAGTTTATATATACTATATATATTAAACATTAAAAAAAATAAGGAAATTTTACCTTGAGCGCCGCCGTGCACGGTGGTCGCCGGTGAAGGAGGCGTGGCTGCGGTCGGTGCCGGACTCTCGCCGGATTCCCATGTTCTGCAGAGAAAAAGGAGGGAGGGGAAGGTTGTTTTTTTTTTAAAGCTGATGAAAATGAAATTTTTTGGTGAAAATTTGACATTTATAGGGCCCTAAAACGACGTCATTTTGGAGCAGGCCCTAAACGCCCAAAACGGCATCGTTTCGCTCTCCGACCCGATTACCCAACCCACTCCAAGCTAGGATCCACGTGTTTTTGGCGCATGGGATATTTGCGTATTTAGCCCTTCCGCTTTTTTATGGTTTTGCAATTAAGTTTATTTTATTTTTATTTTTGCCCCAATAATTTATTTCGGTTTTCAATCTGGCCCCCCTGATGCTGTGCGTTTTAGAGGAGAAGGAAAATTTCCCTTTTAGTCCCTCCTTGTTATTCGCGCGTTCAATGGTGTCCTTTTCCTTTTATTTTTTTTGTAGATTTGCCCTAAACTTCCGTTTTAAATTCAATTTAGTCCCTTTTTTAGTTATTTTGCAATTTTATTATTATTTCTATTATTTAATATTTTTATTATTATTACTATTAATGTTATTATTATTATTATTATTAACATTATTATTATTATTATCATTACTCTGTTACTATTATCTTTATTTTATTTTTATTTCTTTTATATTTATTACTATTTTCATTATTATTATTTCTCTTATTATTTTTTATTACTTGTATCATTATTATTATTTTATTACTTGTATCATTATTATTATTTTATTATTACTATCACTATTGTTTATTTATTTTTATTTTTTTATATTTATATTTTTACTATTTATTATTTGTTTATTATTACTATTATATTTTTAAACTGTTTTACCTAAAATTGCCCATTTATTTATTTATTCAATATTAGATTTTTTAATTAATTTTTTAATTTTCATTTGTTTACTTACTCATTTTTTATATAATTTTTTATTTTATTTATTTATTTTTATTTATTTATTTTTATTTATCTTATTTTTATTTTTGCTCGTATTATTTTTATTTACATTAATGCATTTATTATTATTCTGTTATGCATATTAATATCGTAATTTATTTCACATTTTACTACAAAATCGTGTTACGATTTTCCGATATACTAAAATGTTGTTTTAAATAAACAATATATCGTATTTTTTAAATTCGAAAGGTCGTTCCCTAACTTACGGGGTTTCGACTTTTTCGATAAATCCAAACAAACAAATGTTTTTAAAATTTTTATAACCTCGGGAATTACGAAAGATCGTGTTCTAACTTACGGGATATGATCTCTTCCTAAAAACTGAGATAATTAAATACCCTTCAAAATAAATAAGTTTTCGACGTTTATTCTCGTATCGAGAATTTAAGATATTGTGTCCTAACTTACGGGACATAATTCTTTTTCTCAATTAACGTGAAACATGTCCTGTTCTCGAATTTTTTAAACTTTATAATAAAGGATCGTATTTTAAAACTTTCTCGAATTTCTAATTTTCGACACTAAGACACTAATTAATCAACTAGGTACCAATTTTGGGCATATCGAGGGTGCTAACCCTTCCTCGTGCGTAACCGACTCCCGAACCCGTTTTTCTGGATTTCGAAGACCAAAAATCTTCGTTTTAGTAAATTAAAATTTTTATTAAAATGATTGAATTACGAGGTGACCCGATCATACCTCATCAGAAAGGATCGGTGGCGACTCCCATTTTTTGTTTTCATTCTCAAAATTAAAGTCGACCCCGTTTTTCAAAAAATGGTTTCAACAGCTTGGCGACTCCACTGGGGAAATGAGAGAGTCCAGCCGTAAAATTGATTATTTTCTGTCTTGTTGTCAAAAATTGAAAATCTAATTTGAAAAGTTACGATCCTATTATTGCATTTGTTCGTATTGTTATTTCATAATTACTGTGGTTTGAGTCTCGCATCATATTGCATAGGGACCATTTTGGTCTTCCCCTTTTAAGTGGGAGTGAGAAGCTACTCCTTCATGAGGTTTTCACCTCCGTCCAGGATAGTGGATCGCTTTCGGGATACATCTGCACCTATGTCTTCGTGAGATTTTCATCTCCGTGCAGCCATAGGGAAATGTATTCCCCTAAACTGAACTCGGTTCGTATAAGCCTATAATGGGTGAGGATCGAGGAATCTGCTGGTTCAGGTACCCTTTCTTTAGAACTGAACCTCATATAGCAAGCCTTAAGAGCCCACCCTAGGTAGAACAACTCCAAACCCCTAGAGGTCACCCGAATAGGTGCTCTATTTATTTCTTTCTTGCTTAATTTTGTTTTGTTAGACGTATTTTCTTTTGTTCTGGTTATGATTACATTGCATTCGCATCATAGAAAAGAGGTGTTGATCCACGTTCAGTTGCTAAATAGAGAGCTTGTCATAAGAAAATGGATTTCTTGATAAAGTGGAGGATAATGCGACCTTCCGAATATGGTCTGAGTAAACACGATGAAAGAAGGGTGATGGTCTGACAGAGGAATACGTGACTCTGCTTCATTACTCGAGGATTCAAGCCAACAATGATTATTCGAGAGCCGTTAATGTCTCAATTTCCTTAAAGAAGCTAACAAGCATCACGTGAATGAATGAGCGATGGGTCGTAGTCCAGATCAATCAAAAAGGAGCTAGTAAATGTATCCATTAGAAAAATTTACGAGATTGGATCTTAGCACACCCAGGTATGAAGAAAAGGGTCAATGTCTTCGCTTTGAGCATTTACAGGCCAGACGTTTTCCTTAAAGCACTGGGGCACGTGGACGAGGCAGTTTCAGATTTGTTTGATAGACTTGACAAGAGGGTCACGCCTGTCCTTGTAATTTTGGCTGAAACATTCCGATCTTTGAATAAATGCCGAGGAGCAGGTGAAGGAAGATTCATTTGGATGTGCACAACTTTTGTTGACGTGGTTCCATAGCCGTTTTTGAAGAGTGAAAAGGGTTTTTTATAAAGTATTCTCTGAGAACTACTCTCCATTGAAAGAATTAGTTGCTCAAATACAAGAGGTGGCCAATATCATTGGCAAACCATAGCAGTTCAAGCTGATATGCTATGTTTAAAGTGAATCAGAATCAGATTAGGGATAAGAGTTAACCTGGCTTCTATGGAAGGTTAAGGCTTCGAGCATTAGGGCAAGGCCATATATGTAATCTGTTTTATGTAAAAATATTTGTTTTTTAGAAAAGTTATTCTAATAGAATTGAATCAGAGTCAACACCTCTTTTTGCATTCATCTCATGCATTTGCATTACATTGCATTAAATTTCACAAAAAGACCCTGATTAAAACAAAATTATTTCAGTTAATCTGGAAACTGAAAAAAGCCAACCAATCGAACATCATTACAGTACTCGCGCCAAATCAAGAGTAATGGATCAAAGATTAGAAAGGTTAGAACAAATGCAAAAAGAAATGCAAAACCAGTTGCAAGTGCAATTACAAGAGCAGTTAGCAAAGGTGCAACAGGAGATGAGGGATCAAATCTTGGAATCCCAAAGAAGTATGGTGAATCAATTAGTGCACTTGCTAGCCAGAGAACGAAAGAAGGGGAAAGGCATTGCGGTCAACTCAGAGGATGATAATGAAGATCCCACTTACCCTCCAGGTTTTACCCCAATAAATGTTCAGACCTGACCAGATGCGTATCCGCAAGTGGTACCCATCACTATCGAACCCCAACAATATCAGGCCGGTACCTCGGCACCAATGAATTACCCGACAGGCTCAAGTTCCAATCCGGGGGACAACCTAACCAATCCTATAGTTCTTGATCTAGATGAAATGGAAAAAATAGAAAAAACAAGGGTGGAACTACCAAAACAACTCGAAGAACAGTACAGGTGGTTAGAGGAAAAACTTAGAGCAACGAAGAATGCTGATTACCATTGCAGCATTGATGCCAAGGATCTAAGTTTGGTCCCAGATCTAGTACTCCCGCCGAAATTCAAGACTCTGGAGTTTGAAAAGTATAATGGAACTAGTTGTCCTGAAGCTCACATCACGATGTTCTGTCGAAGGATGACAGGGTATGCTGATAATGACCAACTATTAATCCACTGCTTCCAAGACAACCTGATTGGGTCGGCTGCCAAATGGTACAACCAGCTGAGCCGTGCCAAAATCCACTCGTGGAAAGACTTGGCATAGGCTTTCATAAAACAATATAGCCATGTAACAGACATGACCCCTGACAGAATTACACTGCAGAATATGAAAAAGAAGCAAAGTGAGAGCTTCAGGCAATATGCCCAAAGATGGAGAGATATGGCAACGCAAGTCCAGTTGCCTCTTCTAGAAAGAGAAACGACGGTGCTTTTCATCAATACTCTGAAATCCCCGTTCATTAACCATATATTGGGAAGCGCTACAATAAGCTTCTTAGATATATTAACGTCCGGCGGAATGATTGAAAACGTTGTAAGGAGTAGGAAGATAGACACAAGGGAAAGTACCAAGAGGACAACCCCGAAGAAAAATGAAGATGAAGTGGATAACGTGAGCATGCTTAATAAAGGGTATCCCAAGCCAATCACTATGAGCCGGCCGAGGGCCGGTCATCAAGGCCCTTCAAGGCAAGAATCCAACTGAGGTCGAGCTCAGAAAAACTCTAGTTACTCCCATCCTCATGACGAATAGGGAGTTGTGTCACGCAGGGACCACGGGACACTCGATAGAAAACTGCACCACTTTCAAAAAATTAATTGAAAGGCTCATCTGAATGGGCATTGTGAAATTTGACAATCCGTCTGGTGTAGAAAATCCGTTACCCAACCATGCTGATAAGGGGGTAAATGCGATAATTGAGAATAAAGGGAAAAGAATCAAGGAGAATATTGCAGAAGTAAAAAAAAAAAAAAACCCATTGAAATGGGTTTTGAAACAAATGATAGACATGGGATTAATCATTTAGACTTCAGAGAAGGTACCCAAAAGGATGAGGAGCTACTGTGAGTTCCACGCAGAAGAAGGCCGTGAAGTCCAAGAGTGTGCTGAATTCAAAGCTTTGGTGCAAAGTCTAATGGATAATAAATAGTTGGTTTTCTTTGGAAAGGTCTAAAGCCCGAAAGGAATGTTGGGAAATCTGAACCTTAACACCATATCCGAAAAGAGAGTCAGAGAAGAGAATTCATCAGGCATCTACCCTTACATACTTGGGAGTGTTTTGAACAATGGGACTGTGGAAGAGAGCCCTGTATTTTTAGAGCCAAATTCGGAGTAATGTCCAAAACACGCTTACTGCTCTAAGCCTAGGAGCAATAAAAATCTTTTTGTGAAATAGGCATATGTTTAACATTTATATTTTCAATGAAAATGCATTATTGTGTCTCACTTTGAGCAAATATTCTTTTATTCCTTTATTTTATGTTCATACCACATAAATAATTATTCTTAGATTCATTTGACCTTTGAATATTCTTAGAGTCTACTTTTGAGCAAGATATGTGTTTAGAGGGATCTCAGAACTTTGAAGACGTCTGAGACTGTAGACCATTTCCTAATTTGTTAAGAATGGTAGAATAAGATGAGAAACATATCCCACCTTACAAAGAATAAGTAGAATCTATGACTTTCTTTATGTGGGGACATGGATGGCAGCGGGCCAATCATGCCAAAAGCTTCTAACGGGTAACGATTCACCTCTGTGGTCGTCGATTACTTCACCAAGTGGGCAGAAGCTACTTCATATGCCGATGTCACAAAGTCGATAGTTAGCAAATTTTATGTTGGTATGGAATCCCAAAAAGGGATCATATCTGACGATGCATTAAATTTGAACAATAGCAAGACATCAAAAGTTTGCAGTCTATTCAAGATTAAACATCGTATCGACTCAAAAAAAAAGGATCGCCAGGAAATTGATTGAGACTCATGAATATTGGCATCTGTGCTTGTCGAACGTCTATTAGGACCTTCACCGGGGCAACGTTTTTCTCATTCATTTATGAAATAGAGGCGGTTTTGCCCATTGAAGTCAAGATTCCTTCTCTCTGAGTTTATCAGAGTTAAAGTCAGATGAAGCAGAATGGATCTCATCCCAATATGATTAGCTGAACTTGATCGAAGAAGAGAGGCTAAGGGCCATCCTCATGGTCAATTATATCGAAAGCGAATGATGCGAGCTTATAATAGGAAGGTTCGCCTCTAATAATTCCATGAAGGAGACCTAGTTTTGAAAAGGATCATTCCCATACAAAAGGACTTCTGAGGAAAATGGATGTCAAACTGGGAAGGACCGTATGTGGTAAAGAAGGCCTTCTCTAGAAAGGCGATGATTTTGACTTAGAGGGATAGCGAGGGCTTGCCTAATCCTATGAGCTCAAATCAAGAAATATTTCATTAAAAAAAGAGGAGAAAAGAAAAATATGAGAAAAGAAAAGAAAAGAAAAAGGAAAGGCCAAGGTGAAAACCCGAAAAGGGCGCCTTGAGACCAAATGGGTTTTGAATTAAAAACCTGTAAAGGGCAATTCAAATAAAAGTGAGACATACAGTAGTCTTGTTATTCCTAAATTAACAATGAAGAAGTATGCTACAGCCTAGGGCATTGACAAAGTACTCCGGATCCCCTAAACACAGATTAAGCTCAAAATGGTCTTCAAGAAGTTGGTACAGAGAAGCTCAAGCTGCGATATATGGGGCACCTAGCTTTCTATTTTACCTATTTTGAATTTACTATCTTTGATTACCTTATTCTTTTCAAGATATATCCCTATAAATTTCCTTTTTAATTGCATTTGCTATCATTGATTAACTTACTTGCTTTGAGCTATGCTCCTAATTAATGTCCTTCTGGTCCATTGTTATGATCTTTTTCAAGCATTTTGCATTGAAATATCGATTAGTGGACTAATAATACTTTCATAAAAGGAGATTTGCATATTACTTTGGAAGCTTCTAAATAATATAAGGACCTGAAAGAAGACTATTATTTAGAACTCACCAAGCTTAAGGTTTGGAAATATTGGAGAAAGGTGACTATCCCTTTGGACTTTTTATTGGTTGAACAAAAAGACAAGGCATTTCATCAATGATACAACCTCGACAAATAACGAGCAATGTCAACCCAAGTGTACAAGGGGGTCATTCTTGGGAAAAGAAAAATGATACTCTGCATTCATGCAAATATCAGGCATATACATCTGGTCATTACACCCAGCGAATGGTGTAACAGATCAAATTGATTGAAGGTGATACAAATTATGTACCTAGGAGTTGCAGCAGGATGGATGGAAGAAACCAAATGTTATTCTCCTGAAGTTGCAGTAGGAGGTACAAAATTTATGTCCCAGAAGGTACAGTGGAATGGACTTTGAAATTATAGCGGGGCGAGCTTGCTGAGCAGAATATGATTGTTTCTTTGGGTTTTCTATCAAGAATACCAGCCGAAAAGATGGCAGAATAATACGTCAGTGATAATGCCTTGATGAACAATGAGCGATTATACCTGAAGCAAAAAAGGATCATTCTCGTGACATTCTGCATTCATACAAATGTCATCCATAATATCATTTAGTTAGGAGCATTTGATTCATTCCGATCATTGCATTCTAATCATTGTGTATATATATATATAAAAGGATCATTCTCATCACATTCTGCATTCGTGCAAATGTCATTCATGATATCATTTAGTTAGAAGCATTTGTTTTATTCCGATCATTGCATCCTAATCATTATACATTTAAAAAAAGGATTGTTCTCATGACATTCTACATTCATGCAAATGTTGTCCATAATACATTTATTTAGGAGCATTTGATTCATTCTGATCATAGTATCCTAATCAATTGGCATAAACATAAGCATATGAAATAGAGTCTACAGGACATGTCCCCTAGAGGACGGTGTAGCAACATCAGTGAAATCATAAATCTTGTCTTCCTAAGCAGTAGTGGAACAGATTTAAGCCACCAGTCCTATCTCCCTGACCAGCAGTGGAATAGGTCGAAGATTGTAGATCTTGTTACCTTAAGCAGTAGTGGAACAGATTTAAGCCACCAGTCTTATCTCCCTGACCAACAGTGGAATAGGTCGAAGATTGTAGATCTTGTCACCCTAAGCAGTAGTGGAACAAGATCGAATAGCAAATCTTGTCTCCCTAAACAGTAGTGGAACATGATTTAAGCCACCCATCCTATCTCCCTGACCAGTAGTGGAATAGGTTGAAAATTGTAGATCTTGTCGCCCTAGACAGTAGTGGGACAAGATCGAAGGCAAATCTTGTCTCTCTAAACATTAGTGGAACATGATTTAAGCCACCGGTCCTATCTCCCTGACCAGCAGTGGAATAGGTTAAAGATTGTAGATCTTGTCGCCCTAAACAATAGTGGGACAAGATCGAAGGCAAATCTTGTCTCCCTAAATAGTAGTAAAACATGATTTAAGCCACCAGTCCTATCTCCCTGACAGCAGTGGGACAAGATCGAAGGCAAATCTTGTCGCCCTAAACAGTAGTGGGACAAGATCGAAGGCAAATCTTGTCTCTCTAAACAGTAGTGGAACATGATTTAAGCCATCATCCTATCTCCCTGACCAGCAGTGGAATAGGTTGAAAATTGTAGATCTTTTCGCTTTAGACAGTAGTGGGACAAGATCGAAGGCAAATCTTGTCTCCCTAACCATTAGTGGAACATGATTTAAGCTGTAATGGCCTAAATTCAACGTTATCGGAACAATGGTTTCGTAACCATAAATCCGATTTAAAGAGAAATTTATTTTAATATTTTTGCATGAATATTTATATGATAGGAAAATCGTATTAAAATATCGATAGAAAAATTTTACCGATTTAGTGGTTAGTTAGAAAAAGGAATTATTGAAGGAATTGGGTAAAAACAAGGTATCGAGACCTTGATCTCATAAAATTGAGTAGGAAATATTTTTATAAATATTTATAAAATGTTAGTAATGTGGTATTAAAATTTCGTTAGAAAATTTTAACGTTTGAGTATGTAATTAAATGAAAAGGACTAAATTGTAACAAATACAAAATTATGAAAAATGATTAAATAGTTTAAATGATAAAATAAAGAGGGCTTAAAAGGAAAATAGACCCAAGGTCTAATTGGGCTGGACGGCAAAGGTATGAAATCAGCAAGAAAATAAGGAGAAATAAGGGTAAAATGGGAAAATAACAAAATTTACTAAATAAAACTAGGACTAAATAGGGATATCTAGAAATTTCTTCATTTTTCTTCACTCTCATCAGCAAAAAAACGCCATAGGAGGGGTATCTAAGCTGGTATATCATAATATTTGCACCAAGTAAGTGAATCCTTGCCTATTTCTTGTAATTTTGTGTTTTTAAAGACTTTTACAACTAGGTCCTATCATTAAATTCATTAGTCTTTGATTTCATGGATGAAATTGAAAGCCACCATGGTTGGTTTATGTAATTTTATGATGAAATAGCATGAAATTTAAGCCTTAATTCGTTTAAGAGATGATTTTATTAGGTAATTTTAATAGAAATTGATTTTTGGGACCTAATTATGAAAGTGTTTGGAATTAAAGTCTATTACTGAAATTATGATTTCCAAAGGTTATAAAGTAGTTTAAAGTGATATAATAAAGTGTTAATTGAGAAAAATAAGCTCAATTGAGAGGTTAATTGAGCAGGGACGAAATTATCATTCATTGGAAGTTTAGGGGAAAAATGGTAATAACCAGCTTGCACTAAAACAGTTTTTGACAGCAGCAGTAGTCTAACTTTGAAAAATCACCATAAATTTTAGAAGTTGAATTAGAAGATGGAAAAAATATGAAATTAAAGCTTATTGAGTCTAGTTTCTTATGGAAGAAACATTGTAAGCAATAGAATTGTAAATCATGAGATATAATAGGTTTTGTGAGACAAGGTCAGAATGAATTCGGGTTCCCCTGGGGAGTGGTTTATATCCTTAGAATCCTTAGTGAGTCTATTTTTTTTATGGTACAAATGAAAACATTATTTTAATTCTGTACAGGGAGATATCTGAGATTTTGTGAAGAGATAGCAGAACTGTCAAACAATGAAACAGGGGAAACTTTAACGAATAAACTGTACTAATTGGCTAAGCCAAAAATTGTGAAAATTTTATGGTGTGAAGATATGTGAGTCTAGTTTCAAGGAAAATTAACGGTTCTTCATTTTTCTGTAGCTCAAAAAATAAATAATTTAGTGACTATGACTCAAGTAGACAGCTTTGAATGAACTATAAATAGTAATAGAATTATAATGAATGCTACATGTGAACATGAAATGTATTGAATTGATAATTGAATTTATTTATTTAGATCCGGAAAACTCAAACACAAAGCTAAATCGAGAAAAGGAAAAAGTTCCGAATTAGTAGATTTTGTATACAAACTAGAATCGAGGTAAGTTCATGTAACTTGAATTATATTCTTAGATGCTTGAAATGTATGTTATTGATGTGGATATAATTTGAATGTTCATTGTATGAAGATTGATGATACATTGATATATTTGATAAAAAGGGAAAGAAATCTCGGTTGAATGAAAGGAATTCGATGGATCTCTGAAAAGGAATTGACGGTAAAAAGGATCTAGCCCGGACGGGTGATCCTATCCTGATATAGCCCTCCCGAAGAATATGTGGAAAATGGATTTAGCCCGGACGGGTAATCCGACTTAGGGTCTGAATTTAGCCTGGACTGGTAATTCAGATCCAAGCTCATTAGAGTAATTGTCGTTGCAGGGGATTTAGCCTGGACTGGTAATCCCGACAATACTCTATGAGTTTATATTACAGGGGATTTAGCCTGGACTGGTAATCCCGCTGTAAAGATGAGGTTCGCGGGAGTGTGCTCTCTGAAATAAAAATGTGCGCACATGAATATGAATTGACGGACCCAGATTTGTACACTAAAGTGTACTTCTGAAAATCCATCGAAATTTCGAGAAATTCAACGGGATAAATATGGAAAAATAACAAGGAAATGGAAATCATGGTATTGATGAGCTCATCAATCATTGTACATATTAATGATACATGAAAATTATTGGACTAACTTGAATGTTGAGTTTGTGCATGTTAAAGTAATAATGCATTGAATGGATATATAAATGGTTATTACATTATATTGAAAATGTTAGGTAAGTATAATTCTTGTTACATGGGCTTACTAAGCACAAAGTGCTTACTCTGTTTCCTTTTCCTGTTTTGTAGTATTAAGAGCTCGGAGGTCGGATTCGGTGGGAGACACATCACACTATCAACCCCAAGATTTCGGTATATAAAGAAACTTTATTTTGGAAATCAATGGCATGTATAAGCTAATAAAGTAGATGTTAATATGAAATGAATGTAAGGTTAGCCATTGGTATGGCTAACAAATTTCTAGTTTCAGCATGTAATGAGGTTATCTTATAAATTTGCATGGATCTATTTTGAAGGTATGTTGATTCGATTGGTTGATATGAATTAGTCTCGGTTTAAAAAAAATTTTGCAGGGAAGACTAGATTGTTTATAAAGGAGTTATATTAAGTAAAAAAAAATATTGTAAGCTCCGGTAATGCCTCGTTCCCTATTCCGATAATGAATACGGGTAGGGGGTGTTACATTTGTTGGTATCAGAGCTACGGTTTAGCCGGTTCTAGGACCGATGTAGCAAATACGGATTAGCTATACATGCCATTTAAATTATTATTGATAGTGTGATATCTCCTCGCCGTTTAAATTGTATTTTTCTTATAGTTATGTCATCCGACCGAGTTCAATCTGAGGAAGCTGGGAGTCATGCTCCGGCTTCAGTACAAAGAGAAGAAACTAGCAGTAGAAGGCTCGGTACAGAGGGTCAAGGGGAGGAGGCAAAGATAGCCTTCTTTCAAATGATGAATGAATGGTTTACTCAATACATAAGAACTAACCCTGTAGTGCAGCAAACTCAAGCTCCCCCTCCTGCTCCTCCACCGGTTCCCGAGATCCCACAGACTACAGGTACTGAATCTGTTAGAAAAGGGAAAGCTCCGGTTGATAAAATTCGAAAATATGGGGCCGAAGAATTTCGAGTAGCAGTTGATGATGATCCTGAGCGGGCTGAATTTTGGTTAGAGAATACTACTCGGGTTTTGGAGGATTTATCTTGTACACCAGAAGAATGTCTGAAATGTGCCGTTTCACTACTAAACGACACAGCTTACCATTGGTGGAATACTAAAGCTTCAGTTGTTCCGAAAGAAGAAATTACATGGGAGTTCTTTCAAAATGAATTTAAAAAGAAATATATCAGCCAGAGGTTCCTTGATCAGAAAAGAAAAGAATTTCTTGAGCTGAAACAGGGTAATAGATCGGTATCTGAGTATGAAAGGGAATTTGTTCGGTTGAGTAAATATGCTCGAGAATGGGTCCAGTCAGAAGCTGAAATGTGTAAAAGATTCGAAGAAGGGTTGAATGAAGACATTAAGCTATTGATCGGAATTCTTGAAATTCGAGAGTTTGCTATATTGGCAGAGCGAGCTTATAAAGTAGAAGAATTGAGCAAAGAAAAGAAACAGGCTGAGAAGGAAGCTCGAATTTCTAGTAAAAGACCAATGGGAAAATCTCAGTTTTCTGCTCCAAAGAAATTGCAGAAGTACCTGGATCGTTCTACCTCGGTCACTGGGTATTCAGGCAGAGAACGAGGTTCTCAACGCATTAATCCAAGACCTTCCACTCCATCGGTGACCAGTGTTGGCAGTGTTGGTACCCCTAAGCTGAGATGCCAGTATTGTAATAAAGCTCATTTTGGTGAATGCCGATTTAAGAGCGGGGCTTGTTACCGATGTGGTTCTTTTGACCATTTCCTCAGAGATTGTCCAGAAAGGGGTGAAAAAGAAATGGAACAGATATCTAAACCGAGTAATCCAGTTTGAAGGGGTAGACCATCTCGACCATCCGGTAATGTTAGTGGTAGCCGAGGAGCTGCAAAAGACACTGCAGGCAGGCCTGAAACACGAGCACCTGCTAGGACATATGCCATTCGTGCCAGAGAAGATGCCTCAGCACCCGATGTTATTACTAGTACATTTTCTTTACTTGACACTGATATTACTGCATTAATTGATCCCGGTTCTACGCATTCATATATATGTATAAAGCTTGCATGTGTTAAAGATTTATCTATTGAACCTACTGAATTTGTGGTTAAAGTCTCGAACGCCCTGGGCCAATCTGTTTTGGTGGATAAAATTTGTAAAAATTGTCCACTGATAGTAAGAGGTTATTGTTTCCTGGCTGATTTGATGTTACTGCCATTTGATGAGTTTGATGTGATATTGGGTATGGATTGGTTAACTCAGCATGATGCAGTAGTAAATTGTAAACAGAAATATATTGTGTTGAAGTGTCAGAATGGCGAATTACTCCGGGTTAAATCTGATCAGACAGAGGGATTATCTAATGTGATTTCAGTTATTGCTGCTCAGAGGTATGTTAAAAAGGGGTATGATGCTTTTCTTGCTTATGTACTCGATACCAAGGCATCTGAGTCAAAGATACAGGCAGTGCCAGTGGTATGCGAATTTTCTGATATGTTTCCAGAGGAGTTACCCGGGTTGCCACCAGAAAGGGAAGTGGAATTCTCTATAGATTTGATTCCGGGAACTACTCCGATTTCCATAGCTCCATACCGGATGGCTCCTACAGAATTAAAAGAATTAAAGATACAATTACAGGAACTTGTTGATAGAGATTTTGTCAGACCGAGTCATTCACCTTGGGGTGCTCCGGTTCTGTTTGTGAAAAAGAAAGACGGGTCTTTGAGATTGTGTATCGACTATCGGCAGCTCAATAAGGTAACTATAAAGAATAAGTACCCGTTGCCCCGGATTGATGATCTATTTGATCAGCTGAAAGGTGCCACAGTATTCTCAAAGATTGATCTCCGATCGGGCTATTACCAGCTACGGGTAAAGGAGTCAGATGTACCGAAAACAGCTTTCAGAACCAGGTATGGGCATTATGAGTTTCTGGTTATGCCTTTTGGGTTGACTAATGCACCTGCAGTATTTATGGATCTGATGAATCGGATATTCAGACCGTACTTAGATAGGTTTGTTGTAGTTTTCATTGATGATATTCTAGTCTATTCTCGAGATGAAAATGAGCATGCAGAACATTTGAGAATAGTGTTGCAAATCCTACGTGAGAAAAAGCTTTATGCTAAATTCAGTAAATGTGAATTTTGGCTCCGAGAAGTGGGTTTCCTTGGACATGTTGTATCAGCCGAAGGCATCAGGGTAGACCCGAATAAAATTTCAGCTATTATTAATTGGAGTCCACCGAAGAATATATCTGAAGTTAGAAGTTTCTTGGGTTTAGCTGGTTATTATCGGAGATTTGTACAGGGGTTCTCTATGATAGCTTCTCCGATGACCCGTTTGTTGCAGAAAGATGTTAAATTCGAGTGGACTGATGAATGCCAGCAGAGTTTTGATCGATTGAAAGATTTATTGACGAAAGCACCTGTGTTGGTACAACCTGAACCAGGTAAGGAATTTGTTATTTATAGTGATGCTTCATTAAATAGTTTAGGTTGTGTCTTGATGCAAGAAGGTAAAGTAATAGCTTATGCTTCAAGACAACTTAAGCCACATGAAAGAAATTACCCGGTACATGATCTCGAGTTAGCTGCTATTGTATTTGCATTGAAGATATGGCGGCATTACTTGTACGGTGAGAAATGTCATATTTATACTGATCATAAAAGCTTGAAATATTTGATGACACAGAAAGATTTGAATTTGAGACAGCGCAGGTGGCTTGAATTGATAAAGGACTATGATTTGATTATTGATTACCATTCGGGTAAGGCTAATGTTGTTGCTGATGCTTTAAGCCGAAAATCTCTGTTTACTTTGCGAGCTATGAATGCTCAGTTGTCTTTGGTTGATGATGGTTCAGTCACAGCTGAGTTGAGAGCTAAACCGACATTTCTACAGCAAATATGTGAAGCTCAGAAGAATGATGAAAAGTTGCAGGTTAAACGGGCACAATGTGAGTCAGGTACTGATTCTGAATTTCAAGTGGGGATTGATGGCTGTTTATTATTCAGAGATAGGGTATGTGTACCCAAGAATTCAGAGCTCATACAGAAGATTTTACACGAGGCTCATAGTGGTATTATGTCTGTACATCCGGGAAGTAATAAAATGTATAATGATTTGAAGAAGACGTACTGGTGGCCAGGTATGAAACGTGATATTTCAGAGTTTGTATCAAGATGTTTAATATGTCAGCAAGTTAAAGCTGAACATTAGATACCTTCGGGGTTACTTCAGCCAATTACTATACCGGAATGGAAATGGGAAAGAATCACTATGGATTTTGTATCGGGGTTACCGTTGTCTCCGAGGAAAAAAGATGCTATTTGGGTGATTGTTGATCGATTGACAAAGTCAGCGCACTTTATTCCGGTACGTATGGATTATTCTTTAGATAAACTGGCTGAACTGTACATATCTGAGATTATCAGGCTACATGGAGTGCCTGTCTCCATTATATCAGATAGAGATCCTCGGTTTACGTCTCGTTTCTGGGACAAATTGCAAGAAGCCTTGGGTACTCAGTTGTATTTCAGCACTGCATTTCATCCTCAGACAGATGGCCAATCTGAGCGTGTAATTCAGGTATTGGAAGATATGCTCCGATGTTGTATACTAGAGTTTGAAGGTAATTGGGAGAGATATCTACCTTTGATTGAATTTGCTTACAATAACAGTTATCAGTCCAGTATTAAAATGGCTCTGTATGAAGCTTTGTATGGTAGAAAATGTAGAACACCATTATATTGGACAGAGCTCAGTGAAAAGAAGATACATGGGGTTGATTTAATCCGGGAAACAGAAGAAAAAGTGAAGGTTATTCGGGATAGTTTAAAAGCAGCTTCCGATCGCCAAAAATCATATGCCAATCTTAAACGAAAAGAGATTGAATTTCAGGTCGGTGACAAGGTATTCCTGAAAGTGTCTCCTTGGAAGAAAGTTCTCCGGTTTGGTCGAAAAGGTAAATTGAGTCCAAGATTTATCGGGCCATATGAAATTATAGAAAGAATTGGACCGGTCGCTTATCGATTGGCATTACCACCGGAACTCGATAGAATTCATAATGTTTTTCATGTATCTATGCTACGACGATATCGGTCAGATCCTTCACATGTTATTTCTCCGACAGAAGTGGAGATTCAACCGGATATGACTTACAGTGAAGAACCGGTCAAGATATTGGCACGGGAAACAAAGGAGCTTAGAAATAAAAAGATAAATTTAGTGAAAGTATTATGGCAAAAGCATGGGATTGAGGAAGCGACATGGGAACCGGAGGAGACAATGAGGAAACAATGTCCAAACCTCTTTACTGGTAAGATTTTCGAGGACGAAAATCCTTAAAAGTGGGGGAGAGTTGTAATGGCCTAAATTCAACGTTATCGGAACAATGGTTTCGTAACCATAAATCCGATTTAAAGAGAAATTTATTTTAATATTTTTGCATGAATATTTATATGATAGGAAAATCGTATTAAAATATCGATAGAAAAATTTTACCGATTTAGTGGTTAGTTAGAAAAAGGAATTATTGAAGGAATTGGGTAAAAACAAGGTATCGAGACCTTGATCTCATAAAATTGAGTAGGAAATATTTTTATAAATATTTATAAAATGTTAGTAATGTGGTATTAAAATTTCGTTAGAAAATTTTAACGTTTGAGTATGTAATTAAATGAAAAGGACTAAATTGTAACAAATACAAAATTATGAAAAATGATTAAATAGTTTAAATGATAAAATAAAGAGGGCTTAAAAGGAAAATAGACCCAAGGTCTAATTGGGCTGGACGGCAAAGGTATGAAATCAGCAAGAAAATAAGGAGAAATAAGGGTAAAATGGGAAAATAACAAAATTTGCTAAATAAAACTAGGACTAAATAGGGATATCTAGAAATTTCTTCATTTTTCTTCACTCTCATCAGCAAAAAACGCCATAGGAGGGGTATCTAAGCTGGTATATCATAATTTTTGCACCAAGTAAGTGAATCCTTGCCTATTTCTTGTAATTTTGTGTTTTTAAAGACTTTTACAACTAGGTCCTATCATTAAATTCATTAGTCTTTGATTTCATGGATGAAATTGAAAGCCACCATGGTGGGTTTATGTAAGTTTATGATGAAATAGCATGAAATTTAAGCCTTAATTCGTTTAAGAGATGATTTTATTAGGTAATTTTAATAGAAATTGATTTTTGGGACCTAATTATGAAAGTGTTTGGAATTAAAGTCTATTACTGAAATTATGATTTCCAGAGGTTATAAAGTAGTTTAAAGTGATATAATAAAGTGTTAATTGAGAAAAATAAGCTCAATTGAGAGGTTAATTGAGCAGGGACGAAATTATCATTCATTGGAAGTTTAGGGGAAAAATGGTAATAACCAGCTTGCACTAAAACAGTTTTTGACAGCAGCAGTAGTCTAACTTTGAAAAATCACCATAAATTGTAGAAGTTGAATTAGAAGATGGAAAAAATATGAAATTAAAGCTTATTGAGTCTAGTTTCTTATGGAAGAAACGTTGTAAGCAATAGAATTGTAAATCATGAGATATAATAGGTTTTGTGAGACAAGGTCAGAATGAATTCGGGTTCCCCTGTTCTGACTTTGAAAAATCATAAAAAATTGAATAAAAATAATTATGGGGAGTGGTTTATATTCTTAGAATCCTTAGTGAGTCTATTTTTTTATGGTACAAACGAAAACATTATTTTAATTCTGTACAGGTAGATATCTGAGATTTTATGAAGAGATAGCAGAACTGTCAAACAATGAAATAGGGGAAACTTTAACGAATAAATTGTACTAATTGGCTAAGTCAAAAATTGTGAAAATTTTATGGTGTGAAGATATGTGAGTCTAGTTTCAAGGAAAATTAACGGTTCTTCATTTGGAGTTCTGTAGCTCAAAAAATAAATAATTTAGTGACTATGACTCAAGTAGACAGCTTTGAATGAACTATAAATAGTAATAGAATTATAATGAATGCTACATGTGAACATGAAATGTATTGAATTGATAATTGAATTTATTTATTTAGATCCGGAAAACTCAAACACAAAGCTAAATCGAGAAAAGGAAAAAGTTCCGGATTAGTAGATTTTGTATACAAACTAGAATCGAGGTAAGTTCATGTAACTTGAATTATATTCTTAGATGCTTGAAATGTATGTTATTGATGTGGATATAATTTGAATGTTCATTGTATGAAGATTGATGATACATTGATATATTTGATAAAAAGGGAAAGAAATCTCGGTTGAATGAAAGGAATTCGATGGATCTCTGAAAAGGAATTGACGGTAAAAAGGATCTAGCCCGGACGGGTGATCCTATCCTGATATAGCCCTCCCGAAGAATATGTGGAAAATGGATTTAGCCCGGACGGGTAATCCGACTTAGGGTCTGAATTTAGCCTGGACTGGTAATTCAGATCCAAGCTCATTAGAGTAATTGTCGTTGCAGGGGATTTAGCCTAGACTGGTAATCCCGACAATACTCTATGAGTTTATATTACAGGGGATTTAGCCTGGACTGGTAATCCCGCTGTAAAGATGAGGTTCGCGGGAGTGTGCTCTCTGAAATAAAAATGTGCGCACATGAATATGAATTGACGGACCCAGATTTGTACACTAAAGTGTACTTCTGAAAATCCATCGAAATTTCGAGAAATTCAACGGGATAAATATGGAAAAATAACAAGGAAATGGAAATCATGGTATTGATGAGCTCATCAATCATTGTACATATTAATGATACATGAAAATTATTGGACTAACTTGAATGTTGAGTTTGTGCATGTTAAAGTAATAATGCATTGAATGGATATATAAATGGTTATTACATTATATTGAAAATGTTAGGTAAGTATAATTCTTGTTACATGGGCTTACTAAGCACAAAGTGCTTACTCTGTTTCCTTTTCCCTGTTTTGTAGTATTAAGAGCTCGGAGGTCGGATTCGGTGGGAGACACATCACACTATCAACCCCAAGATTTCGGTATATAAAGAAACTTTATTTTGGAAATCAATGGCATGTATAAGCTAATAAAGTAGATGTTAATATGAAATGAATGTAAGGTTAGCCATTGGTATGGCTAACAAATTTCTAGTTTCAGCATGTAATGAGGTTATCTTATAAATTTGCATGGATCTATTTTGAAGGTATGTTGATTGGATTGGTTGATATGAATTAGTCTCGGTTTAAAAAAAATTTTGCAGGGAAGACTAGATTGTTTATAAAGGAGTTATATTGAGTAAAAAAAAATATTGTAAGCTCCGGTAATGCCTCGTTCCCTATTCCGATAATGAATACGGGTAGGGGGTGTTACATAAGCCACCCATCCTATCTCCTTGACCAGCAGTGGAATAGGTTGAAGATTGTAGATCTTGTCGCCCTAAACAGTAGTGGGACAAGATCGAAGGCAAATCTTGTCTCCCTAAATAATAGTGGAACATGATTTAAGCCATCATCCTATCTCCCTGACCAGTAGTGGAATAGGTTGAAAATTGTAGATCTTGTCGCCCTAAACAGTAGTGGGACAAGATCAAAGGCAAATATTGTCTCCCTAAATAGTAGTGGAACATGATTTAAGCCACCATCCTATCTCCCTGAACAGCAGTGGAATAGGTTGAAGATTGTAGATCTTGCCGCCCTAAACAGTAGTGGGACAAAGATCGAAGGCAAATCTTGTCTCCCTAAAAAGTAGTGGAATATGATTTAAGCCACCATCCTATCTCTCTGACCAGTAGTGGAATAGGCTAAAGATTGTAGATCTTGTCACCCTAAACAGTAGTGGGACAAGATCGAACGAAAATCTTGTCTCCCTAAATAGTAATGGAACATGATTTAAGCCACCATCCTATCTCCCTGACCAGCAGTGGAATAGGCTAAAGATTGTAGATCTTGTCGTCCTAAACAATTTGGGACAAGATCAAAGGCAAATCTTGTCTCCCTAAACAGTAGTGGAACATGATTTAAGCCATCGTCCTATCCCCCTGACCAGCAGTGGAATAGGCTGAAGATTGCAAATCTTGTCTCCCTGAAGATACGGCGGAGCAGGTTAAAATTACCAATTCTCACCTCCTTGAAGTTCTAGCGGAGAAGGTCGAGGCTACAAATCCCTTCTCTTTGAAGTCACAGTGGAGCAAGTTAAAAATAAATAAATCTCATCCCCTCAAAGTTGCAGCAAGAGCAAATTGAAGCTACAGGTCTTATCTCTTTAAAGTAGCAGTGGAGTGGATCAAAGCAACAAGATGCGGTGGACTAGAACGAGGCTACCTGAAGAAAAAGAGCACCAAAGAAGTCAAGACTCAGCGAGACCGGGCAAAATTGGTCTTTCTTAAAAGTCTTTGTTCCATTCCCGTTACACGACAATGAGCAAAGATGGGCAGCTGTACAAGCCCAATTTAGCCCGGGGCCCAATTACAAAACCCAACTAACTTTAACCAAAACAAGCCCAAGTCAGATGGCCCAAAATTAAACCTAATTTCAAACCCTAGCAGCCCAAATTCACAAAACAGAAAAAAAAACCAAACCCTAGGTGTGTCGCACCTAGGGTCTTCTGATCAGCCGCCACTGGGCACCGCCCATGCCAGGCCTGCCACCGCCCTTGTCCCATCTCCACCGCCCACTTGCACCTGCGGAAAATAGAGAAATCATTACAAGAAAACAAGTTGTAAAAATGAATATAAAAAGCCAAGCAAATGTATTGTAGTTTTTTCCCCGATTATTGAATAGAACAAAGAAAAAAAGGGATTCAAACACATCAAAAAAAATCGAAAAACAGCAAGCAAAGAAAAATACGAAAAACATCAAGGGTATTTTTATTTTCTTTATTTTTTCTCTTATATACACATAAAGGAAAACAGTTTATATATACAGTATATATATTAAACATTAAAAAAAGAAGAAGGAAATTTTACCTTGAGCGCCGCTGTGCATGGCGGTCGTCGGCGGCAGAGGCGCGGCGGCGGTCGGTGCCGGACTCTCACCGGATTCCCATGTTCTGCAGAGAAAAAGGAGGGAGAGGAAGGTTTTTTTTTTAAAGCTGATGAAAATGAAATTTTTTGGTGAAAATTTGACATTTATAGGGCCCCAAAACAACGTCGTTTTGGAGCTAGCCCTAAACGCCCAAACGGCGTCATTTCACTCTCCGACCCGATTACCCAACCCGCTCCAAGCTAGGATCCGCGTGTTTTTGGTGCATGGGATATTCGCGCATTTAGCCCTTCCACTATTTTATGGTTTTACAATTAAGTTTATTTTATTTTTATTTTTGCCCCAATAATTTATTTCGGTTTTCAATTTGGTCCCCCCTGATGCTGTGCGTTTTGGAGGAGAAGGAAAATTTCCCTTTTAGTCCCTCCTTGTTATTCGCGCGTTCAATGGGGTCCTTTTCCTTTTATTTTTTTTGTTGATTTGCCCTGAACTTCCATTTTAAATTCAATTTAGTCCCTTTTTTAGTTATTTTGTAATTTTTATTATTATTTCTATTATTTAATATTATTATTATTATTACTATTAATGTTATTATTATTATTATTGTAACATCCCGAATTAGGGGCCGTTTGAAAATTCTTTTGCTGCCTGAAAAAATATGTATGCCGATGTATTTAGAGTCTGGTCATAAATCGGGCTAGGCCTGACCTAGGATTAAATTTCTTTTTAGCACTTAAGAGGAAAGCTAAGAAAGGAAGCATTAAATATAATTTGGTGCGAAACATGCCTCAAGGGTGCTGCTGGTAGAATGGCTTGAGGCGCTAGGGTGTTTGAATGGTGCAGCAAGTCAGGGGTTCGAGCCACCAGGATCGCGCCTGGGAGTTTTGATTTTTGCAATTTAAGGGTTTTGGGCTAGGAAGGCCTTATAAATAATTAGTGCGGTTTAAGGGCATGAAAGTCAGGTTGGTGGGGTGGCTTGGGGCACCACTTAAGGGCCTGGGGGCGCTGGGCTCAGGTTCGAATCACCATGGACTCAAGGGTGGTTATTTTTTTTGTTTTGGTTTTGGCGTTGAAACGAGGGAGTGTTTAAAAGATGTTATGGCGGGGTTATGTCATAAAAGTCACCTTGGCCGAGTGGCTAAGGGCGCTTCATGGGGGTTGCGACAGTGAGGGCCTGAGTTCGAGGAGGGGGGAGCATCAGTTAGGCATTTTATTTTTGCCTTGGCATTAATGCGTGAAGGGCTAAGGAATGAAGGCTTAAAAGAAAATTATGTTGAGGTTATGTCATGAAATGCGCCACAGCAGAGTGGCTGGAGGCGTGGGGGTTGCTTCTTCAGGTCCTGGGTTCGAAACCCGTGGGCAGCAGCGTGGAGGGCATTATTTTTGGCCGGCGTGAGGGTGGTCTGCACATGCACGTGAATGCATGAAGAGGCTTGATGGATGTTCTTTTTTTATTATTTGTGATGGAGTATGGGGCTAGTTTATTTTTAATTGGTTTTTATTATTTTATGTTATTAGAAGTGTGGGCTAGCTTTTAATTATTATAGTTGGTTTTATATTATTTTATAGGGGGATGGGGTAGTAATGGAAGAAGAAATAAACAATGTTCATTGGTATTTGGTGTTGGAATTTTCTAATGGGGAAGGAAGCAATGGCCGGCCATTAGTTTAGCAAGCTTGGCCAAAATCCATCACTCCCCTCCAATTTGCCTTGGCCGAAAATTGATGCTTGGTTTTTTTTTCTCTTCTATCCCTTGTGTTTGGCCGAATTTCCTTAGGCTATTTTTCCTTTCTTCCCATTTTGGTGCTTGGCCGATTGTGGAGCCTTCTCTAGGGACCTTCATGGTCGGTCTTCAAGTAGCAAAGAGGTGCCAAAGTTCTTTGAAATTGCTCTCTTTCTTCCCACTTTGTGCATGGCTGAAATAGAGACCTTGGGGCTTGTATTTTTCGGTTTTGAAAGGGGGTTAAGTGCCGAATATTACTCATCCTTATACAGCATAGACCGAATCTACAAGGGTGCTTTAAGGGAGCTCTCGGGTTTTCGAACATCAAGGTAAACTAGAGTGTAATTTCGGTCAAGGACCATTATTCATGGATTAATGTGCTAGCCGATTTTAACTTATGGTACATGTAGGGATTTCAACCTACTTTGGCCGAATATCAGGTGGGCATAGATCCTCTTCGAAATTTATTCTTCAACCGATTGGGTAAGTTTATGGTAAGGGACTCTCCTTAAGCCTAATCTTTAGATATTTTGGAAAAGTCGAAAGCTTGAGGCTAAACCTTAGTAAGGTTGGCCGAATGTGATCTCGAGGTATTAAGAGTTTCACTTCCTTGTGTGTAGTAACGTTAAGGGTGCATTGAAGGAGTGGCTTTCTGGGATTTCGACTCATCTTGGTAAATAAAAGGCAGTTCGGCCAAGGGCCATTTTATCAAAGAAATTATGCTTGAAAGCCAAAGGCTAATTATTATGTGCAACAGTGAGTGGCCGATTGCAAGGGAGATCTTTGTGTGGCTTCGGGTTGGGTTGAAAACCAAATCGGCTTGGGTAAGTGTTATTTTGGAGCGGCATATCTTTTGGGATTTGCTAGTTTAACCGAATAGGACTTTTAGAATACTAACCTATAGTGGCCGAATATAGGAGCAATACGGGAACACGGTTCGAGACCTTTGTGATATCGGATAGATTCGGGATTTCTCTTTAGATCTCCGATTAAATAGGTGTGTAAACTCTTACACACTTTATTAGTATAAATTGTTATTATGATGATATTTATAACCTCTCATGTAGTAACTTTGCCTTGTGGGCATAAGCTTGGTTTTTCGGGTAAGTCCCCTATTACTCGACCTATGATATATGTTGTGTATGCCATCATATGCTGTTAAATGCTATGCTATATACAAATGCATGATATATGGGATCATGATACTTGTTATGCGAGCATGATGATGGTGGGATTGATGAGAGGAGGGAGATGATCTCTATGGACTGTCACCAGTGGTTTGGTACCACACGATGGGTTGGCCCCATCATTTGATATTTGTGACTTCGGTCACCAGTGGTTTGGCACCACATATTGATATTTGTGACTAAGTCCCAGTGGTTTGGCACCACCAGTGGTTTGGCACCACATATTGATATTGTGACTTCGGTCACCAGTGGTTTGGCACCACCAGTGGTTTGGTACCACACGATGGGTTGGCCCCATCATTTGATATTTGTGGCTTCGGTCACCAGTGGTTTGGCACCACCAGTGGTTTGGTACCACACGGGGTAGAAAAAGGAGCATGGATGGCTAATTTGGGTTGCATAATTGCATGTCTTACTAATATCTTGTGTATGAGTTGTATTTTCGGGTTGGGGATTTATACACTGAGTCTTGGTGACTCACCCCTTCCCATATCATCTTGCAGGTGAGTAGATCGCGGAGATGGAGCCGGGGAGGACTCGAGGCGGCCATGCTTTTCCGTTGACTTGAAATCTTATTTTGCCCCGTTTTAAGTTTATTATTTACTAAATTTCGATTGGGTTGTAATATGGCAGCTTATTATTATTATGGATGTTTAATTAGTTGTTTTTACTTTATGACTGATGAACTTATGAACTGTTAAACGAATCGGTTAGAAGTAATGTTTTTCAAAATTATACTCGTACTCGTTTTCAAAGATGTTACTATCGGGTAACAAAATTTTCTAAGTTAACGATAACTCTGATGTTTCTAAAAATTTAAATTTTCAAATGGTTTCAACTCAATCGTATTTATCAAATCAACCCATCCGAGTTTTAGCAAACACCGTTTTATAACTTTAGGAAATTTTCAGATTCCCGATATTAATCCGAATCCTTCAAAACGTTTTACTCCGTGACATACCAGATCCGGTCAAGGCTTGTGGGCCGGGTTTGGGGTGTTACAAATTGGTATCAGAGCCAGGTTCAAAAACTCGGCTGTGAGGGCCCAAGGCCCAAAAATATTTCTTAGTAAGTCTCTGTGAACTATTATGAAAATGGTTTTGTTTTGAACAACATGGCATCGAGTCTCCGGCACCAATCCGCTCGGGTAAGTATTACTAAACCTCTGTTTGAATGATTATCTGTAAAGGGGTAGGAATGGAACATAGATAGTATGAAAGGTATGTGAACCCTAGGACTAGTTTACCCCAACAATCGCATAAGATTTTGATTGCCTAAATAAACAAACCTATGATTAAGTCGCCGAGTTAGGGTGTGGTAACCCTTGTGCGCATGTCTAGGATTGGATCCGGAAGAGCTTGGTATTTAAGTGGTCCTAGCGACTCACCTCCTCTTCGCGGGAATCCTACCTGGTGCGTAGCTTCGGTTCACCCTAACCGCGAAGACTTGTTCATGGGCTAAAACCGATGACTAAAACCCGAAAGGGAACTAGCCATATTTTTATAAAAACTTTAGTTTTACAACTCTTAAGAAGTACCCTCTAACTTGTGAGGACTATTTTACGAAAATTTTTCGAAAAATTTTCGATTTATGAAAAAATTTCAAAAATACCCCTAGTGATAAAAATTTACGAAAATGCCCCTGGTTTCTAAATTATTAAGCTACCCTCAAATTTAACAAAATTTCCTTATTTTACCAACATACCTAAAACCTTAATTTGCAAAAATACCATGATTTTGGAAAATTACGAAATTGCCCCTAACTTACAAAATTACTAAATTGACCCTGATTTTCAAAAATTTCTGCAACGCTGCCAATTTGGAAAACAAATTCTCAAAAAGAACCCCCAAGTTTGAAAATTTTTCAAGATTTACAAATTTACCCCGGTTTATTACCAAAATACCCCTGTAGGGCAAATGACGAAAATACCCCCGGGATGGAATTTGGGCAAATAGGTGATGGAATAAGTGAATGTATGTCTTTGAATTAGAAAAGAAGACTTGAAACTTGTTTGATCGAAGGAACAACTTCTAAACTTCGTCCATAAAATTTCTTCGCTAATAATCAGTGAAATTTTGACTAACTCGTAAAACTTTTAATCAGATCACGTGATAAGATATGAGTTCTAGAGGTCGCGGCCGTCGGGGACACGGTAGGGGCCGGATGGCTGTGTCAGAACCAGTTAGGCCGGGCCAAGGATCGGATAATGAGATACCGCCTCCACCACCATCCCCAACTTTTGGTGTTGGACATCAGGATCAGACGGGGGGTGAGTCGGTATCGCAGGCTATGCTACGTATTCTAGAGATGATGGCTGGGACCGGTAGAGGTACAGGAGCTCGGAAGTCTGTACCCGAGCGACTCCGATCCAACGGAGCTGAGGTATTCCGGGGTGTGTCGGGCGTGGCACCCAGTGCAGCGGAATATTGGTTAGAATCAACTGAGAGGATCATGGACGATCTCGATTTAACTAATGAGGAGAAGCTGAAAGGAGCAGTGTCGCTTCTAAAGGATGAGTCATACCAGTGGTGGCTCACGGTTCGGGATGGTGCTACGGCAGATGGCCTTACTTGGGAGTACTTCAAAGCTGCTTATCAGAAGAAGTATGTGGGCACAGCTACACTGATGCTCAGAGGAAAGCTTTTCTGGGATTGGTATAAGGAAATAAGTCGGTATTTGAATATGAGGCAGAATTCTTGAGGCTGAGCCGCAATGCTCGGGGAATTGTGTCAACTGAGCATGATCGTTGCATCCGCTTTGAAGACGGACTTAGGGATGATTTAAGGTTGTTGATTGCTCCATAACAGGTGCGTGAGTTTGTTGTTCTGGTAGAGAAGGCTAAGGTAGCCGAAGGGGTCAAGGAGTCTGTGAGGCAGAACTATGATAGGAACAAGCAGAAAAGAGGTTTTGGGCCGTCTGGATCGGGTAATAATGCACAAAAAAGGGCTAGGCAGAGTGGGTCGAATCAGGCAGGAAGGCCCATGGCTACTAATCAGAGACCAGCTCAGTGTGATCGTTGTGGGAAGTCACATTGGGGAAGTTGTTGGGCCGGTGAGAGGGGTTGCTTTGAATGTGGATCTTTGGATCACCGTGTAAGGGATTGTCTTCGGAAGCTAGCTAAGAATCAGCCAGAGGGTCAGAACCGTACTCAGGCTAGAAATATGGGACCACCGCAGAGGGGTAGTGGTAATGGTAGAGGAGGTAATGGTTCTAATCGGGGTCGTGGAATTCCGGGCAGAGATACAGGCAACCCAGAGGCAAGGCAGCCTGGGTTAGTCTACGCAGCGAGGCGTCGCGAGGAGGGTGACGCACCGGACGTCATAACCGGTACGTTCCTAATTTTTGGTCTTCCATATGTTGCATTAATTGATGTGGGTTCGACGCATTCATACGTTGCTAGTAGTGTGGTAGAGACTATGAACTTAGACTTTGAGACTGCTTCTAGGGAGATGACTGTAATTAGCCCTCTAGGACACTCTGTAGTAGTGAACAAGCTATATAGAGATGTACCCCTAGAACTCCAAGGGGTAGTGTTTGTGGCTGATCTGATGGAACTGCCGTTTGGGGAGTTCGATCTAATTCTTGGAATGGACTGGCTGGTTAAGTATCAGGCAAGGTTGGATTGCGCTGCTAAGCGCATGGTTCTAAAGACGGCTAAGGGTGATGAAGTGGTCATGATAGGTAATAGAAGAGATTATCTATCCAATGTAGTGTCTGCTTTGAAAGCTGAGAAGATGGTCAAGAAAGGTTGTGAGGCGTTTTTGGTTCAAATCTGTGCCTTGGAGGCTAAGGAGTCAGCAGTTGAGAAGGTCCGAACTGCAGGGGAATTCGCTGATGTGTTTCCAGAAGAACTTCCGGGTCTGCCTCCAGATCGGGAAGTTGAATTCAGTATAGACTTGTTACCCGGGACGGCGCCTGTGTCTATAGCACCCTACCGAATGGCACCAAAGGAGTTGGTGGAGCTGAAGGCTCAAATTCAGGAGCTCTTGGATAGAGGGTTTATCCGACCAAGTATATCTCCGTGGGGAGCACCTGTGCTGTTTGTTAAGAAAAAGGACGGTTAAATGCGGATGTGTATCGACTACCGTCAACTAAATAATTTAACGATCAAAAACAAATATCCGTTACCTCTGATTGATGACCTGTTTGACCAACTGAAGGGTGCATCGGTGTTCTCGAAGATAGATCTTAGGTCGGGTTATCATTAACTTAAGGTGAAGGGGGTTGATGTACACAAGACGGCATTTCGTACTCGGTATGGGCATTACGAGTTTCTAGTGATGCCGTTTGGGTTGACCAACGCACCCGCAGCGTTCATGGACTTAATGAATAGGGTGTTTCAGCAATACTTGGATCAATTTGTCGTGGTGTTTATAGACGACATATTGGTTTACTCAAAGACGGAGGAGGAGCATGATAGGCATTTGCGTATAGTTCTACAAGTACTGAGAGAGAAGCAATTATATGCCAAATTCAGTAAGTGCGAATTTTGGCTTAGGGAGGTGGCTTTCTTAGGTCACGTGGTGTCAGCTGAAGGGATTAGAGTGGACCCTCGCAAGGTTGAAGCGGTGTTGGATTGGAAACCGCCTAGGTCAGTGGCGGAAATTAGAAGTTTTCTGGGTCTGGCAAGGTACTATCGAAGATTTGTGGAAGGATTCACTTTAATCGCAGCGCCGTTGACTAAGTTATTAAGAAAAGGAGTCCCATTTGTTTGGTCAGAGAAACAGTAAGAAAGTTTTGATAAGCTAAGGAAGATTCTAACGGAAGCTCCAGTTTTGGTACAGCCTGAGGCAAGGAAGTTGTTCACGGTTTATTGTGATGCGTCCCATACTGGTTTGGGATGTGTGTTGATGCAGGAAGGGAAGGTAGTGGCCTATGCATCCCGTCAGCTAAAACCGCATGAGGTTAACTATCCGACTCACGACTTGGAGTTAGCGGCAGTAGTCTTCGTTTTGAAAATATGGAGGCATTACTTGTATGGGGAAAAGTCGATAGTCTACACGGATCACAAAAGTTTGAGGTATCTCCTGACTCAGAAGGACTTAAATTTGAGGCAGCGCCGATGGATTGAACTGTTGAAGGACTACGACTGTTCAATTGAGTACCATCAGGCAAGGCTAACGTGGTGGCTGATGCGTTGAGCCGGAAGGTCGTGACAAATTTAAGGGCGATGTTTGCTCATCTCAGTCTATACGACGATGGAAGTCTTTTGGCAGAGCTGCAAGTTAAGCCAACTTGGATCGAGGAGATTAAGGAAAAGCAATTAGGGGATGACAGTTTAAATGCGCGGAGGTTGCAAGTTCAAAATGGTGGTTTGGAAGGGTATAGTTTGACTGGTAATGGTATGTTGTGTTTTCAGGGACGAGCTTGTATGCCGATGGATATGGAATTGAGACAAAGAATTCTCCAAGATGCACATAGCAGTCCATACGCTATGCATCCTGGAGGAAGCAAGATGTATGGAGATTTGCGGAAGCAGTTCTGGTGGCCGGGGTTGAAGCGTGAGGTAACTGAATTCGTGGGAAGGTGTCTGACGTGTCAGCAGGTAAAGGCTGAACATCAGTTGCCATCAGGGTTACTTCAACCAGTGAAGATTCCTCAGTGGAAATGGGAGAGGATCACTATGGACTTCGTCAGTGGGCTACCCCTCACGCCCAGCAAGAAGAACGCAGTTTGGGTGATTGTGGACCGTCTGACCAAGTCAGCTCACTTCATACCGGTAAGGGTGGATTATTTTCTTCAGAGGCTAGCAAAATTGTATGTGGCTGAGATAGTAAGATTGCATGGTGTGCCAGTATCAATCATCTCAGATAGGGATCTGAGGTTTACGTCAAGGTTCTAGAAAGCGTTGCAACAGGCTTTGGGTACACGATTGGATTTCAGTACAGCATTCCATCCACAGTCGGACGGGCAGTCGGAAAGGGTCATACAGATTTTAGAAGATATGCTAAGAGGTTGTGTTTTGGATTTCAGTGGTAATTAAGAAGAGTATCTACCGTTGGCAGAATTCGCTTATAACAACAGTTATCAAGCGAGTATCCAAATGGCACCATATAAAGCACTGTATGGACGAAGATGCCGTACTCCTACGTGTTGGACGGAGTTGGGTGAACGGCAAGTTTTAGGCCCAGAGTTGGTGGCAGAGACTGAAGAGAAAGTGAAGGTGATTCGGGCTCGTCTCAAGGAAGCGGCGGATAGGCAGAAGTCCTACGCTAATCTTAAGCGCAAGGAAATGGAGTATGCAGTAGGAGATAAAGTTTTTCTGAAAGTGTTGCCTTGGAAAAAGGTATTAAGATTTGGGCAAAAAGGGAAGCTAAACCCAAGGTTCATCGGCCCATATACTGTAGTAAAGCGAGTGGGACCGGTAGCTTATCAGCTCGAGCTGCCGGCAGAGTTGAGTCAGATTTATGACGTCTTTCATGTGTCGATGCTTAGACGGTATTGGTCAGATCCATCACACGTTGTGCCAGTGGCAGAGATTGAGGTAAACTCGGACTTATCTTTCGAGGAGGAGCCAGTTCAGATCTTGGATCGAGATGTCAAGGTTCTACGTAGGAAATCAGTACCTTTGATGAAAGTGCTATGGCGGAACCATGGTGTAGAAGAAGCTACGTGGGAACCCGAGGACGTGATGCGGCAGCAATACCCCCAACTCTTCTAATCCAGGTAATTTCGAGGACGAAATTATTTTTAAGGGGGGGTAGAACTGTAACATCCCGAATTAGGGGCTGTTTGAAAATTCTTTTGTTGCCTGAAGAAATATGTATGCCGATGTATTTAGAGTCTGGTCATAAATCGGGCTAGGCCTGACCTAGGATTAAATTTCTTTTTAGCACTTAAGAGGAAAGCTAAGAAAGGAAGCATTAAATATAATTTGGTGCGAAACATGCCTCAAGGGTGCTGCTGGTAGAATGGCTTGAGGCGCTAGGGTGTTTGAATGTTGCAGCAAGTCAGGGGTTCGAGCCACCAGGATCGCGCCTGGGAGTTTTGATTTTTGCAATTTAAGGGTTTTGGGCTAGGAAGGCCTTATAAATAATTAGTGCGGTTTAAGGGCATGAAAGTCAGGTTGGTGGGGTGGCTTGGGGCGCCACTTAAGGGCCTGGGGGCGCTGGGCTCAGGTTCGAATCACCATGGACGCAAGGGTGGTTATTTTTTTTGTTTTGGTTTTGGCGTTGAAACGAGGGAGTGTTTAAAAGATGTTATGGCGGGGTTATGTCATAAAAGTCACCTTGGCCGAGTGGCTAAGGGCGCTTCATGGGGGTTGCGGTAGTGAGGTCCTGAGTTCGAGGAGGGGGGGAGCATCAGTTAGGCGTTTTATTTTTGCCTTGGCATTAATGCGTGAAGGGCTAAGGAAGGAAGGCTTAAAAGAAAATTTTGTTGAGGTTATGTCATGAAATGCGCCACAGCAGAGTGGCTGGAGGCGTGGGGGTTACTTCTTCAGGTCCTGGGTTCGAAACCCGTGGGCAGCAGCGTGGAGGGCATTATTTTTAGCCGGCGTGAGGGTGGTCTGCACATGCACGTGAATACATGAAGAGGCTTGATGGCTGTTCTTTTTTTATTATTTGTGATGGAGTATGGGGCTAGTTTATTTTTAATTGGTTTTATTATTTTATGTTATTAGAAGTGTGGGCTAGCTTTTAATTATTATAGTTGGTTTTATATTATTTTATAGGGGGATGGGGTAGTAATGGAAGAAGAAATAAACAATGTTCATTGGTATTTGGTGTTGGAATTTTCTAATGGGGAAGGAAGCAATGGTCGGCCATTAGTTTAGCAAGCTTGGCCAAAATTCATCACTCCCCTCCAATTTGCCTTGGCCGAAAATTGATGCTTGGTTTTTTTTCTCTTCTATCCCTTGTGTTTGGCCGAATTTCCTTAGGCTATTTTTCCTTTCTTCCCATTTTGGTGCTTGGCCGATTGTGGAGCCTTCTCTAGGGACCTTCATGGTCGGTCTTCAAGTAGCAAGGAGGTGCCAAAGTTCTTTGAAATTGCTCTCTTTCTTCCCACTTTGTGCATGGCTGAAATAGAGACCTTGGGGGCTTGTTTTTCGGTTTTGAAAGGGGGTTAAGTGCCGAATATTACTCATCCTTATACAGCATAGACCGAATCTACAAGGGTGCTTTAAGGGAGCTCTCGGGTTTTCGAACATCAAGGTAAACTAGAGTGTAATTTCGGTCAAGGACCATTATTCATGGATTAATGTGCTAGCCGATTTTAACTTATGGTACATGTAGGGATTTCAACCTACTTTAGCCGAATATCAGGTGGGCATAGATCCTCTTCGAAATTTATTCTTCAACCGATTGGGTAAGTTTATGGTAAGGGACTCTCCTTAAGCCTAATCTTTAGATATTTTGGAAAAGTCGAAAGCTTGAGGCTAAACCTTAGTAAGGTTGGCCGAATGTGATCTCGAGGTATTAAGAGTTTCGCTTCCTTGTGTGTAGTAACGTTAAGGGTGCATTGAAGGAGTGGCTTTCCGGGATTTCGACTCATCTTGGTAAATAAAAGGCAGTTCGGCCAAGGGCCATTTTATCAAAGAAATTATGCTTGAAAGCCAAAGGCTAATTATTATGTGCAACAGTGAGTGGCCGATTGCAAGGGAGATCTTTGTGTGGCTTCGGGTTGGGTTGAAAACCAAATCGGCTTGGGTAAGTGTTATTTTGGAGCGGCATATCTTTTGGGATTTGCTAGTTTAACCGAATAGGACTTTTAGAATACTAACCTATAGTGGCCGAATATAGGAGCAATACGGGAACACGGTTCGAGACCTTTGTGATATCGGATAGATTCGGGATTTCTCTTTAGATCTCCGATTAAATAGGTGTGTAAACTCTTACACACTTTATTAGTATAAATTGTTATTATGATGATATTTATAACCTCTCATGTAGTAACTTTGCCTTGTGGGCATAAGCTTGGTTTTTCGGGTAAGTCCCCTATTACTCGACCTATGATATATGTTGTGTATGCCATCATATGCTGTTAAATGCTATGCTATATACAAATGCATGATATATGGGATCATGATACTTGTTATGCGAGCATGATGATGGTGGGATTGATGAGAGGAGGGAGATGATCTCTATGGACTGTCACCAGTGGTTTGGTACCACACGATGGGTTGGCCCCATCATCTGATATTTGTGACTTCGGTCACCAGTGGTTTGGCACCACATATTGATATTTGTGACTAAGTCCCAGTGGTTTGGCACCACCAGTGGTTTGGCACCACATATTGATATTGTGACTTCGGTCACCAGTGGTTTGGCACCACCAGTGGTTTGGTACCACACGATGGGTTGGCCCCATCATTTGATATTTGTGGCTTCGGTCACCAGTGGTTTGGCACCACCAGTGGTTTGGTACCACACGGGGTAGAAAAAGGAGCATGGATGGCTAATTTGGGTTGCATAATTGCATGTCTTACTAATATCTTGTGTATGAGTTGTATTTTCGGGTTGGGGATTTATACACTGAGTCTTGGTGACTCACCCTTTCCCATATCATCTTGCAGGTGAGTAGATCGCGGAGATGGAGCCGGGGAGGACTCGAGGTGGCCATGCTTGTCCGTGGACTTGAAATCTTACTTTGCCCCGTTTTAAGTTTATTATTTACTAAATTTCGATTGGGTTGTAATATGGCCGCTTATTATTATTTTGGATGTTTAATTAGTTGTTTTTACTTTATGACTGATGAACTTATGAACTGTTAAACGAATCGGTTAGAAGTAATGTTTTTCAAAATTATACTCGTACTCGTTTTCAAAGATGTTACTATCGGGTAACAAAATTTTCTAAGTTAACGATAACTCTGATGTTTCTAAAAATTTAAATTTTCAAATGGTTTCAACTCAATCGTGTTTATCAAATCAACTCATCTGAGTTTTAGCAAACACCGTTTTATAACTTCAGCAAATTTTTAGATTCCCGATATTAATCCGAATCCTTCAAAACGTTTTACTCCGTGACATACCAGATCCGGTCAAGGCTTGTGGGCTGGGTTTGGGGTGTTACAATTATTATTTAACATTATTATTATTATCATTACTCTGTTACTATTATCTTTATTTTATTTTTTTATTTCTTTTATATTTATTACTATTTTCATTATTATTATTATTTCTCTTATTATTATTTTATTACTATTATTATTATTATTTTATTACTTGTATCATTATTATTATTTTATTATTACTATCACTATTGTTTATTTATTTTTATTTTTTTATATTTTTATTTTTACTATTTATTATTCGTTTATTATTGTTATGATATTTTTAAACTGTTTTACCTAAAATTAACCATTTATTTATTTGTTCAATATTAGATTTTTTAATTAATTTTTTAATTTTCATTTGTTTACTTACTCATTTTTATATAATTTTTTTTATTTTATTTATTTATTTATTTTTATTTATTTTATTTATCTTATTTTTATTTTTGCTCGTATTATTGTTATTTACATTAATGCATTTATTATTATTCTGTTATGCATATTAGTATCGTTATTTATTTTATATGTTACTACAAAATCGTGTTACGATTTTCCGATATACTAAAATGTTGTTTTAAATAAACAATACATCGTTTTTTTTAAATTCGAAAGGTCATTCCCTAACTTACGAGGTTTCGACTTTTTCGATAAATCCAAACAAATAAACGTTTTTAAAATTTTTATAACCTCGGGAATTACGAAAGATCGTGTTCTAACTTACGGGATATGATCTCTTCCTAAAAACCGAGATAATCAAATACCCTTCAAAATAAATAAGTTTTCGACGTTTATTCTCGTATCGAGAATTTAAGATATTGTGTCCTAACTTACGGGACATAATTCTTTTTCTCGATTAACGTGAAATGTGTCCTGTTCTCGAATTTTTTAAACTTTATAATAAAGGATCGTATTTTAAAATTTTCTCGAATTTCCAATTTTCGACACTAAGACATTAATTAATCAACTAGGTACCAATTTTGGGCGTATCGAGGGTGCTAACCCTTCCTCGTGTGTAACCGACTCCCGAACCTGTTTTTCTGGAATTCGAAGACCAAAAATCTTCGTTTTTGTAAATTAAAATTTTTATTAAAATGATTGAATTACGAGGTGATCAGATCACACCTCATCAAAAAGGATCTGTGGCGACTCCTGTTTTTTGTTTTCATTCTCAAAATCAAAGTCGACCCCGTTTTTTAAAAAATAGTTTCGACAATCTCAAAAACACAAAAATCATTAAAAACGGGACAAAACACGTAACTATTTTAAGAGACTAGGGTTGCCGAAAGCTTGAAGGTATTTTGATGGCTTCTCAACCTTAATTTCGGTGGTGTGAAGCATTTTTGAAGATGATACTATATTTTACTTAATTTAGTTTTAAGTTATTTGATTAATTACTAAATTAGTCTTAGCATATGACCATTAATATCATCCATTAATGACCATACTTACAACATAAGGACCTCTAATTTAATATTCCATAGCTATTAAATATCTTTAGCTATTAGAACGTCACTTTTGCACTTTACGCGATTTAGTCCTTTTTATAGAATTGAGCATTCAAACGATAAAATTTCTTAACGAAATTTTCACACGAACATATTATTATGCTGTAAATATTAAAACAATATTTAAATAATTATTTTGACCTCGAATTTGTGATCTCGAAACCACTGTTCCGATTTGACTAAAAACAGGCTATTACACTTAGAAAATATAAAAACAAAATATTTAAAATATTTAAATATAATTTAATATAAAATATTTATTTCAAAATATAATTAAAACAAAATATTTTAATATAATTTAAAATAAAAATAATTATATTAAAATTGTTATTAAATTATATTTTATTATTTTTATTAAATTATATTTAATAATAATTATATTAAAATATGATTAAATTCTTTATTATTAAATTATTATAATAATCTTATTAAAATTTAATAACAATAACAATAATCATCTACTTAAAAAAATTCTGCAGGATACTTGGTCATTTTAATTTTTTCCTTATGCTATTACAACATCTATTTCATTCAACTAAACACAAAAATACAATTACAGTTCTATTCAATTTCATTCAATTCCAATAACCAAACCTATCATTAATATTATTGTATTACACAACAAATGAAATATCTTTGTAAAATTTGGCTACTAACCCATTTTTCTTGTATTGCTACCTTCCAGCATTAATCCCTCTACTTTTTTAATAAAATTTTGGGTTACCAATAAAAATCCATTTATGATATTAAATATCACAATCAATATCATTTTGTAAGGTATTTTCTACCTCTATTAAACCTTACAATTTTATTCACAAAACACATCTTATATATTAAAAATGAATAGAGGCGAATATAAGGAGGCTGAGAATGTATTTACCCCTCCCTAAAAGAATGTTAAAAAATTATAATTGAAATTTGGAGAAATTTAAAAATGATATCAGTAGTTGAAAATCCCAATACTGATTGTATGAACCACAATCTTTAGGTTAAATTTGGCCATTTTGTTTTTTAAATTTTAATTTTTATAATTTGTACTAGCTAGTTAATTTATTATGAGACTAGGCATGTGGAGTTTTGCTAAATAAAGTCCTCAAATCTGTGTGTCTCTCAAATGAGTAGCTTGAGAGTTGGTAATTGAAGGTCAACGTGACTCCACAGACAAACACTTCCCAAAAAGACAAACTTCTTTAAACACGCATATATTGCTTAATTTATGGTATGATTGTGATATTTTTTACCATAATATTAGTATAAGTTATGTTGTTGGTAAATAATGTGATTCCTCGACCTTATTTCTCATATATATAATTATACTTGAGACAAACAATCCATCATGAGTTTTTTAGCAATTGTTCCAAGTAATTATTAGTTTTATGGAAGTCATTGTTTAATCTCAATAATTAATTGTAAGGGCTTTTTTAGGGAGCTTCCGCCTCATTTTTTTTATATAGACTTTGCCATTAAATTATATTATATTTTTATTTTTGTATATAATTTTTGATTAAAAGTGATATTAAATTAATTTTCTTTTTCAAATTGATACATCCGTTAATCAACCGCTAATTAATTATAACCAATGATGATATGATCCAATCATTAAGTGACACATAATAAAAAATCACATAAACAATGTCAAATCATTGTTCATATGAAATAATTCCAAAAATAAGAAAAAATAGAAAAAAATAATTTATGAAAATTTTATAATATAATATATAATTAGAAAATAAGAAAACTATTTTTTTCTTTCCTTTATTTTTTCTATATTTCTTTTCAACTCTTAAAGAAAATGGATAAACCTAATAACTATATATGAATCATGATTCAATGTGTAATTGTATACACGTATTTTAATTTTGTTTAATTTTATACATGAAATTTTGATTAATTCGATTCTTATAAATTATTAATATAATTATTGATATAATATTATTTTATATTTATATATTACATACATAAATAATTATATTATCTAATATAAAAATAAATTGATGTATTTATTTTTTAAAATTTATATGATTAAATTAAAATTAAAATTTCAAATATACATTTGAACCATAATTAGAACTTCATATATATAATTATACCAAATTAAAATTTATGTAAATAATTATACACTAAATTAAAGTCATATCTAAGAAAATGAAACCTATAGCATCTTATGTTGAGCGTTGGGTAAGGAATTCATATTCTTCTAGTGCACCTTAAAACTTTTGTCTCATTACCATCTTCTTTTGAAATTTATTCATCCAAACGCTTCATCACCATTCATCACCATCATTTATCCAAACAACTCAGAACCTCAAAATTAAACTTTCTTAATATTCAATCAGAACCCCAAAATCAGAAAATTTCTTTATGAGCACTTAGTCAAATCTGCAAAATTTTAGGAACTATCCCAAATCTATTAAATAAAAAATTCCTTTGTTGAACACTCATCCATTCCACACTGATGCTCAGCCCCATGAGTTCACCACCATATTCCCATTCCTCCACGTTAGTCCAAGAAAGGAAGAAGGGAAAAGCCCCCCAAAATAATGTTAGAAAGTCTCCTTGTACAGTTCTGTCCTCTCTCTCTCTCTAACTTTCAAAATTTCTCCAATTGATCCGCTCTCCTAATATGGATGAAAGTTTGAGAACAACAAGAGTGGCGGCTCATGTCAACAGCAGCAGCGGCGGCGATGGGGTTTTTGATAGAAGAAGAGAGAAAAAGAAAAGAAAAAGAGAGAGAAAGACGGGAAAGAAAGAAAGAAAAAGGGGGGGGGGGAGGACAACGTGAAAAAAATGAAAGGGTAATAAAAAAAAGAGATAGAAAAAATGGAAGGAAAGAAAAAAAATAAAAATAATTTTTCTAATTATACATTATATAATAAAAAAATCAATAAATTTATTTTATTTGAATTTTATATGTTTCTTCTAATTTTTTTAATTTAATTTTTTGAAATTATTCTATATAAATAATGATGTGGCATCGTTATTTTTTTTCCATGTGTCACTTGGTGAATGGGCCACATTGTTATTGACTATATTTCACTAATAGTTGATTGACCAAAGTACCAATCTCGAAAAAAAAAATTATATCTCTTTTGACTAAAAAAAATTATATACCAAAATAGAAAATAAGTATAGTTTAGGGAGTAATTTTATATTAAGCAATTAAAAATTTATCTTATATAATTATATTGATCAGTTTAATGATTAGATTGTTAAAATTAATTGTATGACAATTTATTGAATTGTGTAAATTTATTTTAATTTTATATTAGGTGATAAAAAATTTACGATTCGAAAATTTATATGCATAACAAATAATTAATAAATTCAATAGTTGGATTGAGGGGGATCAATGTATTAATTTATTAACCTGATCCTGGAATATTTAAATCCTAAATGTGATATTTTGTAATGTTGTACTAGTATATATTTAATGATAGGGATGATATAAATTTTGACCCTCGAATTTGGTAACTAGATTCACTTTAATACCTATATAATTTTCTATTCACTCTGTCACTTGAACTTGACAATTAGGTTTATTTTGATCCCAAAACTTGAAAAATATAAAAGTTCAGTGATGCGACACTCTGAGATTATGCCACATTATCACTTGAAATTTTAATGGTTTAATAAATGGACCATTGGTTAAACAGGTCAGACCGTCGAACCAACAATAATTAATTAAATAATTAAAAATTCATAAAAATTTATTAAACTGGTTCAACTATCTATTTTTGTCCCAATTTTTTATTTTTATCAAATTCAAGTAGTTCTTGAGTCAATCGGTTCAATCCCTTCGTTCAAATTGTTATATCGATTAATTTTTGGTCTGCCTGATTTGGTCTTGTTCCAGTAACCCTAGTCACATCATTTTGTTCAAACTGTTATATCGATAAATTCTCAATTCACCCGATCTAGTCTTGTTTCAATAACACTAATCACATCATCAAATCTTGACAGAATCCAAGTTTAAGGACTAAATGAATCTAATTGTAAAGTTCAAGGACCAAAGTGGATAAAAAAAGTACTGGTACAAAAGTGGACCTATTTGTCAAGTTCAAGTTAAAAGGCCTTAGGTTAGTGTAATATATATAAGTGAAGAAATATTAAAATGTGTGTGTTAAGAGTAAAAGAAAATAACAAGGGTGTGTGTAATAGAAAACTAGCAACAATTTATATAGAGAGAAAGAAAATTTATTTGTATTGTGTAATATTTGTTTATGATAAAATTATTTTCAAGTATTAATTGTCCACATGCTTCCAACAAGTGGTATCAAAGCTAGGTTCCTGTTGACATCATAATGACAAACATGATTCAACCGCAGATATTGAAATTAACAAAGACAAAATATGACAATTAAGCATTCAAATGAAAGCTTTGCTCGACTTTCAATATTGTTGGGATATTGTTGAAGAAGGCTATGCCGAGCTTGAAAATACAGTTGTAGAAGTGACCTTGACAAACAAGGAGAATAGAGCAATAAAAAAAGTTCGTAAAAAAGATAAAAGGGTGTTGTTCTTTATTTTCCAAGGAGTTAACGGAGCAACCTTTGAAAAAATTTCAGATGCGAAGACATCAAAGGAAACATGGGGAATTTTGCAAAAATCCCTTTAACGAGTCAAAAGGCAAAAAAGTACGCTTACAAGCGTTTAGAGTCGAATTTGAGACGTCGAAAATGAAAGTTTCAAAATGTACTGATGATTATGTCACTCGAGTGAAAGCAGTAGTAAATGAAATGAAAAGGAATGGAAAAACTCCTAATGACGTAAGAGTAATGGAAAAAAATTTACATTCATTAACACACAAAATTGAGTATGTACTCATCGGAGATTCAAAAGGTCTATCACAAATATCTATCGATGAACTTGTGGGTTCTCTCCAAGCCCATGAGCATAAAATGAAGCAAAATGATGATACTAGAAATTTGGAGCAAGTCTTGCAAAGCAAGTTGTCCTTCAACAAAAGTTGAGCTAGCAATAGTTTTAGACATGATAGAAGCAATCATGTAAGATACTGTGAAAGATACATAGGCAAAAATAGAGGTGGATGAGGAACACATGGACAAGGCAATCAATCATAAGGTAGAGGCCAAACAAGTGAAGAGTATCAAACATCAAGTCATGGACGAGGAGTTCGAGGCCGAGGTAAAGACAGATTTCAACAAGGAAATTAATCTCAAATACAATGTTATAGTTGTAACATCCTAAAATAGGGCCTAGAAGTTTGAGCTTGGTGAACAAAAGTCATTAACTACTTTGGAGAAGCAGGGTTCGCAAGTGGATTTGGTGAACTTTGATCGCCAATAGGCTTGGTTAGCTAGAGTTCGCTAGAAGGCTTGGCGAGCTAGTATACGCCAGTAGGTTTAGCGAGATGGTATACACCAACAAGACTAGCGCAATGGTGTACACCAGTAGGACTGGCGAGCTAGTGTTCGATAGTTAGTCTGGTGAGTTGGTGTTCTCTAGTAGGCTTGGCGAAGCAAAGATAGCCAATAGGCCTGGCGAACAGGGGTCGTCAGTGGGCTTGGCAAACTGTGATAGTTATTTTGGGCTGAGAGTCAAAACTAGGAGTAGTTGAAAGATAATTACACCAAAATTAGGAAGTCAACTTATTTTACAACATCATTCATGCACGTAACTTCTTTCCTACTTCTACTGCAACTAGGGTATTCTAAGAGCATTAGAACACTCAGTGCCTATAAATTAAGCCCTCTCCATTAGAAATTTCATATTTTGTTAAGCATCAAAACTCTTTCAAATTCGTCATCGACTATTCTGTTATCAAGTTTTAAGAACTCAACACTTAACTCTTAGGATTTAAGGTAAGGCTTTGCTTCCCTGTCATGTTTAGAAGTAATTAAGGAAAGGTTCGTAAACAAAGGAAACTAGGTTCGCCAAAAGATTTGTATGTGCGAACCTAGGATCGTTTGTAATTATGTATGATTTTTCATGTGTTTTGTTTGTTAGTGACTTTTGTATGTTTGTAGAATTGCAAAACTGACAGAACCATCTACAAGCAAGGACAAGGGAAAGAGAAATTTTGTCTAAAGTATTGGTGAGTGTTTAAGGATTGCCACTTGGATGTGTGAACTGTAGTGTTAACCTGGAGCTTAGGGTTTTAACCTAAGTTCTGAGAGTAAGCCTTCTTTAGAACCTTGATTTTGTGTTTAAGTTATGAATATGTGTTTTTATGAACATTGACATGCAAACTCCTTATTGCGAGCTCAACATAAACAATACTAAGCAAGCTCCTCATAATGTGCAAGCTCTATGTTTTAAGTACATGTTTTGACAAAAATGTTTTTCTGAAACCGTTGGATATAATGACATGCCATAGGATTGTTAGTACTCACATTTATGTTTTTTGAATTGGGCGAGAGGCCTTGGAACAGGTTGGAAAGTGTAACAGCCCGTTTTTAGTCAAATCGGAACAATGGTTTCGGGACTACAAATCTAAAGTCAAAATAATTATTTTAATATTATATTAATGTCTACATCATGATTGTATGATTGTGTGAAAATTTCGTTAAGAAATTTTATTGTTTGAGTGCTCAATTTGATAAAAAAGGACTAAATAGCGTAAGGTGTAAAATTTGAGTTCTAATAGCTAAAAGTATTAAATGGCTATGAAATTAAATAGTGGAAGTCCTTATGTGGTAATTATACCATTATTAGCATGAGTGGACAATTATGGAGAAGCATTAATTGATTTTATTGTTTTATAACCAAGGTTAATTTTGTAATTTGGTAAATAAAGGTTAATTAAATAAAACAAAGCCAAGTATCATCTTTTATTCTCCATCTTCAACCAAAAACTAGGTCTTTGGAAGCCATTGTTGAGCTTTTACATTCGGCCAAGTTATTTACCTTGTATTGGTATGATTTTTCATCTCGTTTTTAATGATTTCTATGTTTTTGATATCTTTGCAACTTAGTCTAGCTAGCCCAGGGACTATTTTACAAAATTGTTAAAGATTTAGGATGTTGCCATTGATGAATAAGCATGTATTTTGATGATTAATGATAGATTATGAATGTTTGATGATAGTTATACAAGTTTAGTTAAATGATTTTTAATGAAAATGCAAATTAGGGATTAAATTATGAAATGTGGAAACTTTATGGTTAAAATGTGAAATAAATGGAAAATATGGGCTGATATGTGTACTAGTAAAATTCGGCTAGCATGGGTTGGTATTAAATTGCATGAATTTATGATTTTATGAAATAAGGACTAAATTGTAAAAATGTAAAAGTGTCTTCATGTGAATTTTAGACTAAATTGAATAGAGAAATGATTAAATGAGCTAAATTTGATTACATATAGATCAAGAAAAGCGAAATTCGAATCTAGATCGGGGGAAAAACAAAGTACTCGACTAATTGACCTATTTCTCCTTTTTTGTGTCTGAGGTAAGTTCGTATGTAATAAGTTTCATTATAAATGTATTTTAAATGCTTTGATATTGTATAAACTGTGAATACAAGACTACGGACATATTCGAAAATGATTTGACGATGATTCGGTATTAGAAATCTCGGTTGAACCTTAGGAATAGATTAGGATACGAATGACATGTCATTAGGGGTTATTGTGATTATGTGATCCGGCTGCTATTCCTGTACGTCCTACCGGTGGCTGAGTATACCAGCATGTGTTGCTGTTACTTGACAGCTTGTGTGAGCAACACCATGTAGTTACGTATTGACTGACAGCTTATGTGAGCAGGCCCGTTGATAGCTCGAGAGTGAGCATATATGTGATATGAGATTGAGACAGCATTGGCTATGTATGTGGCACTTCAGTGCGAGTTTCTCGAGTATCCAATAGTATTCCGAATGGTTCAACGGGTAAATGAAAGACGTGGTTGAGTACGAGATTGATACGAGATGGTACAGGTATGTACATGAACCGTATAAACTTTAAATCGAAGAAATTGTGAAGTTTGCATATAATCTTATGATTTAAGGATTTGAAAGGTTTGTCAGTTAATATGAACTACATATTGATATATTCAATTTGTTGAATTGTGTATTTATGATTACATTGAGTTTATTTCATACGAGCTTAATAAGAAACTTACTTTGTTTATTTTGTCGTGTTTTATAGTGATTTCAAAGCTAACTCAGATTTGGGGATCGTCGGAAACTTCATTACACTATCAAGCTATCATTTTGGTACTTTTGAATCTATGTTTTTAGAATCTATGGGATGTATAGGAACTGGGTCATTTTGGTATATAAGTTGATGATAAATTTAGCCATTTGAATTGGCTTGTAAATGTCTATGGTTTGGTTTGTATATATAGCCATGAAATTTGGCTTAATTTGCTTGGTTTGATTGTGCATATATAGGAATGCTTATGGTTTTGTGATGCTTATTAATAGTAGGTATTGTGGTTGTCAAATGGTTGAAATTAAAGAAGATATATGCTTGTGAATTTGAGCATAATGATACATGTTTGGAAATGTTTACTTAGTTGAAATGTATATGTGAATTTGGTATAGATGGAATTGCCTATTCTGTGACTTGTGTTTATTGTGGATATTGGAATTGAGTTGGCATGATTTAGGCTTAATTTAGTTGGTTTGTATGCCTATTTTTATGCCATGAATTGTGCAATTTGGTTTGGTGTAGGTTTGTGCAATTAGGGTGGTAAATAGCCTATTTTTGTCCACACGGGCAGAGACACGGGCGTGTGTCTCAGCTGTGTGTGACACACGGTTATGTTACACGGTCGTGTGTCCCCTGGTGTTGAAATAAAAACCAAGTCAGTATGCTCTACACGGCCTTACACACGGGCGTGTGACATAAGTCAGTATACCCTACAAGTTTGGCACGACCTAGCACATGGCCTGGTACAGGGGCGTGTTTGGCCATTTTTAGGGCACATAAGCTAGTCACATGGGCGTGTGTGTTAGCCGTGTGACCCAAGTTAGAGAGTTATACGGGGTGGGACACGGGCTGGGACATGGCCATGTGCTCCCATTTCGAATGTCCACACGGCCTGCGACACGGGCGTGCCTTTGGCCGTGTGAGACACACTGTTGGGCCACACGGGCGTGTGTCCCCTATTTTTGGGAAAATTTTTAAGTGATTCTAAAAGTTTCTAAAGTTATCGGCTTAGTCCCGAACCACTTCGAATGTATGTTTTGGGCCTCGTAGGCTCGTATTAGGGACAATATGAATGTTGTTGATTGATGATTAATATAAAATTTGAAAATGTATTAAAAATGTATGTTTAAATGTGTGATATGTTCGGTAATGCTCTATAACCCTATTTCGGAGTTGAATACGGGTGAGGGGTGTTACAGAAAGATAAGGAAATATCGAGCTAAACTCTATTCACTAGGACATGTTGGTGTGCTGGAGAGTGTTTAGCTTCATGCTACACTTATGGGACATGTTGAGACTTATTGATTCATTCTGAGGCATTATAAGGAGATTCGCTTATCCAATAGGAAAATAAGTTTATGTTTTCTAAAATAACGTGTTTTACTATTTTTAATCTATCTGATAATAGGTTTTTGCAAACTAGACTTTGAGTAAGTATGGCGAACTATGTTCGCAAGTTCTGTAACTTTACCAAAGCTTTTGTTTAACTTTTTGTTTTTGTTATGTGGTTATTCTTTCTTGTATATTCAATGAGTTCGCATGAACTCGCCCACTCCTTTCCATTCACTGCAGATAACTAGATTACAACGTGCGCAGTGGCAAGGTAAATGATCCAGATGAAGTATACATGTTGTAAAAATAGTACAAGTAAACTCTGGATTAAAGGAAATGTAGGAATTCTATTTGGGCTTAGTGACATAATTCTATTGACTTCGTTGAATGTTTAGGACTTATGTAACATCCTGAATTTTTGGGCCTATGCGTTTAATAGGTAGGATATGTTTAATGTGTTAATTTAAGTGTTAGGGGTCCAAATTGGGCTCAGGCTTAGGTAGAGGCCTTGATTAAAATTTTCTGTTTGGGCATTATAGGGGTTTAAAAGGTAGTATCTACGTTTAAAATACCAAAGTGGGCTTGTGGCCCAATCTTAGGTGGTGACGCCACACAAGGGAGTAAGGGGCCCAAATTTAAGTTTCATGGAGCCCAATTCTTTTAATTTAAATTAGCTAAATTTTGGGCATTAGGATTAGGTGGAGTGGATGGCAACAAGGTTAAAATTTAGGGGTTTTAATGTTTAAAATATGTGGATAATAAGCAGATAAAGGCTATTATTTAGGAATTTATTTTATGAGGATAATAAGCAGATAAAGGCTAAAATTTAGGGATTTTAATGTTTAAAATATGTGGATAATATGCTGATAAAGGAGGAAGGAGTTAGAGATAATTAAGTCTCTTTTAGATGAGCTAGTAGATTAAGATAAATGAGAAAAGATAGGATTTATCTGCAAGGTTAGGTAAGTGCCGAAATTTCTATAATAGGGGGAATATCTCTTCAATTTCGGCATTTGGGGTTTTTCTCTCATTCTTTTCTCTTCTTCTCTGAGTAAAAGCCAAAAACTCCTAAAGTTCCATCTTCTTCTTCATTCTCTGCAAAAGCCGAAATCTCTAAGCCTATTCCCTCATCTTCACTTTAATTCAAAAGCCAAAATTACACCTATTCTTCTCCTTAATATTCATTGGCCGAATCTCCCTTAGCCATCTTTTCAATTTTTAGTTCTTTCAAAAGCCAAAAGCGCGATAGATCATCTTTCCAGGATTTTTCCTAGAAGCCGAAACTCATAGATCTCTAAGTTATAGAATCGTGTTACATTCGGGATTTCAAGGTAAGAGGATCTGTTTATTCATATATATAAAATCGGGTAGAATACTAACTATGGACGAATATAGGAGAGGCCTATTTTCACATCTTTCTGACTTTTTGAAGCAAAGCGTAGATCGGTTTAGCAAGGGTATCTACATTAATCAGGTGTGTAATTCTCCACACCATCTAGATCTGTTTGATAAATATATGATTATAAGTTTTATATGTCTTGATAAATGCCGAAATTCCGGCTTAATGATGGAAACCCAAAGAGGGTAAAAGCAAATCACCAGGTTAGTGAATGTTCTGATTAAATGATATAAGTATATTGATTTTTTGTGATTGCATGGGTTGCGTTGATGAAAGGAGGAAGTTATACATTGTAGCGGTTTTTATCGTGATCTGTTGTAGCGGTTTTTACCGTGATATGTTGTAGCGACTTTTGCCGTGATCTGTTGTAGTGGCTACGGCCATGATCTGATGATGAGCAGCAAGACTGCCATCAAGGCGTGTAGCGGTGTGGGTTGATTGTAGAAATCCCCAATGGTGTGAATGGCTGGTACGAGGGCGTGTAGCGGATGGAAACCTAGGATTTGGGTTGGGCTTGCATATTAATTTTTATTATGTATATTAAACTGTTTATTTTGTTTTATGGGGCTAAGGCCCACATCTAATGGTGCATGAGGGTTGCACATTGAGTCTCGCGACTCAACCAATTAATTAATATTTTAGGTAGCACTTAGTGCATTGGACCGGGCTGGAGAGGAGCGCAAGGTGGCCATGCAAAAGAACATCTGGATCCAACAAAAAGACTCAAGTTATTATTTTATATTTTTAATTAATGGATTTTAAATCTCGTTGTAATAAGGCCATGGGCCACTAGTTTATATTTTATTTTATTTTGGGCTTTAATTACTTTTAGTTATTTAAATTCTTATTGAACTAATGCATGTATTTAAATTTGGGTTTTTAATTCATAAAGGCATATTTTATTTAAACTATTAACTATTTATTTTTTCGAATAAAAGGATAAACTTTAGAAAAATATTTTCTGAAAATACGACATGTTTTCCAAAATTTTCTTAGTGACATACCAGATCCGGTCGTGGTGTTTGGGCCGGGTTTGGGGTGTTACAAATTGGTATCAGAGCCCGGTTCAAAACTCGGCTTTGGAGTTTTTCGGCTCAAAACGTTTTCTAAAAATGGGTTTTTGAAACATATATATTTATAAGTGATACAGGATGGTTTTCTCGGCATGGCACTTGCGTCTCCGGCCCAAGTCCGCCAGGTAAGTATTCTGAACCATTGTGTGATATAAATATGTGGGCTTGATGGGCTTTATAGGACGTAGATTAGTTAGATTAGAACTTGATGAATTCTAGGCTTAGCTGAAACAACTCCTTAAATCTCATAAGACTTAATTTCACTAAACAAACCCATAAACGAGTCACAAGACTATGGTGTGGCAACAGGCATGCGCATGTCTAGGATTGGATCCGGAAGAGCCTGGTACTTAAGCAGTCCTAGTGACTCACCTCCTCTTCGCTGGAATCCTACCTGGTGCGTAGTGACTGTTCACCCTAGCCACAAGGATTTGTTTGACGGGCCAAAATCTATAATTAAAACCCGAAAGGGACCAGCCACATTATTTTTACAAAATGACAAAAATACCCCTGATTTGTAAAATTACCAAATTACCCTTGATTTGTAAAATGACCAAATTATCCCTGATTTGTAAAATTACCAAATTACCCCTGATTTGTGAAATGACCAAAATACCCTTGATTTGTAAAATTACCGAAATACCCCCGGATTACAAAATTACCGAAATACCCTCGGATTATAGAATTATCGAAATACCCTTGGATTGCAAAAATTACCAAAATACCATTATTTCATGAAATCACCAAGGAACTCTATTTTGAAAATTACGAAAATACCCCTGTAGGATAAATTACGGAAATATCCCTGGGTAGTGAAATGACGAAAATACCCCTATGTATTGAATGTGGGTGTATGGATGTTGTCAGTTGAATGTATGTAGTTCTTAGAGCTAAGAAAGGTGAACTTGAGACTGAATTGCGAATTCGAAAGAACTACTCTTAAAACTACTAATCATAAGACTGTTCGTGGATAATCAGTGGAAGAAAACCAATAATTCATAAAATTTTTAATCAGATAAACGCGAAGCGATAGCATGAGTACAAGGGGACGAGGACGCTCTAGATGTGAATACCGGTGCGTACTCTACCATAGAATACTAAGTGTTTATTTTGGGTTTAGAATTGGAGTGCGCAGCGAAAGCATGGTAGTGAGACTTAGGTAGTACGATTAATAGTTAGTTGGAAATTTCGAGGACGAAATTTCTTTAAGGGGGTAGAACTGTAACATCCTGAATTTTTGGGCCTATGCGTTTAATAGGTAGGATATGTTTAATGTGTTAATTTAAGTGTTAGGGGTCCAAATTGGGCTCAGGCTTAGGTAGAGGCCTTGATTAAAATTTTCTGTTTGGGCATTATAGGGGTTTAAAAGGTAGTATCTACGTTCAAAATACCAAAGTGAGCTTGTGGCCCAATCTTAGGAGGTGACGCCACACAAGGGAGTAAGGGGCCCAAATTTAAGTTTCATGGAGCCCAATTCTTTTAATTTAAGTTAGCTAAATTTTGGGCATTAGGATTAGGTGGAGTGGATGGCAATAAGGCTAAAATTTAGGGGTTTTAATGTTTAAAATATGTGGATAATAAGCAGATAAAGGCTATTATTTAGGAATTTATTTTATGAGGATAATAAGCAGATAAAGGCTAAAATTTAGGGATTTTAATGTTTAAAATATGTGGATAATATGCTGATAAAGGAGGGAGGAGTTAGAGATAATTAAGTCTCTTTTAGATGAGCCAGTAGATTAAGATAAAGGAGAAAAGATAGGATTTATCTGCAAGGTTAGGTAAGTGCCGAAATTTCTATAAATAGGGGGAATATCTCTTCAATTTCGGCATTTGGGGTTTTTCTCTCATTCTTTTCTCTTCTTCTCTGAGTAAAAGCCGAAAACTCCTAAAGTTCCATCTTCTTCTTCATTCTCTGCAAAAACCAAAATCTCTAAGCCTATTCCCTCATATTCACTTTGATTCAAAAGCCGAAACTACACCTATTCTTCTCCTTAATATTCATTGGCCGGATCTCCCTTAGCCATCTTTTCAATTTTTAGTTCTTTCAAAAGCCGAAAGCGCGATAGATCATCTTTCCGGGATTTTTCCTAGAAGCCGAAACTCATAGATCTCTAAGTTATAGAATCGTGTTACATTCGGGATTTCAAGGTAAGAGGATTTGTTTATTCATATATATAAAATCGGGTAGAATACTAACTATGGCCGAATATAGGAGAGGCCTATTTTCACATCTTTCCGGCTTTTTGAAGCAAAGCATAGATCGGTTTAGCAAGGGTATCTACATTAATCAGGTGTGTAATTCTCCACACCATCTAGATCTGTTTGATAAATATATGATTATAAGTTTTATATGTCTTGATAAATGTCGAAATTCCGGCTTAATGATGGAAACCCAAAGAGGGTAAAAGCAAATCATCAGGTTAGTGAATGTTCTGATTAAATGATATAAGTATATTGATTTTTTGTGATTGCATGGGTTGGGTTGATAAAAGGAGGAAGTTATACGTTGTAGCGGTTTTTACCGTGATATGTTGTAGTGGCTTTTGCCGTGATCTGTTGTAGTGGCTACGGCCATGATCTGATGATGAGCAGCAAGACTGCCATCAAGGCGTGTAGCGGTGTGGGTTGATTGTAGAAATCCCCAATGGTGTGAATGGCTGGTACGGGGGCGTGTAGCGGATGGAAACTTAGGATTTGGGTTGGGCTTGCATATTAATTTTTATTATGTATATTAAACTGTTTATTTTGTTTTATGGGGCTAAGGCCCACATCTAATAGTGCATGAGGGTTGCACACTGAGTCTCGCGACTCAACCAATTAATTATTATTTCAGGTAGCACTTAGTGCATTGGACCGGGCTGGAGAGGAGCGCAAGGTGGCCATGCAAAAGAACATCTGGATCCAACAAAAAGACTCAAGTTATTATTTTATATTTTTAATTAATGGATTTTAAATTTCGTTGTAATAAGGCCATGGGGCACTAGTTTATATTTTGTTTTATTTTGGGCTTTAATTACTTTTAGTTATTTAAATTCTTATTGAACTAATGCATGTATTTAAATTTGGGTTTTTAATTCATAAAGGCATATTTTATTTAAACTATCAACTATTTATTTTTTCGAATAAAAGGATAAACTTTAGAAAAATATTTTCTGAAAATACGACATGTTTTCCAAAATTTTCTTAGTGACATACCAGATCCGGTCATGGTGTTTGGGCCGGGTTTGGGGTGTTACAACTTAGTTATTTCTATGCTTTCTTATGTTTTTCTTCATGTTTATAATTGCGAACTGATAATGTTTTATAATCACATCTGAATATAGTCCAAAGTTTGTTTGATGTTCTCTTACACATACAAGTACACTCTTATGTATTAATTTATAACATAGTGTTCGCCACAAGCAATAACATAAAGTATTCAAACTTATAAACTATACAGAGTATGCCAAAATTGCTATGAAGTAATAGGATTGCAAACTATACTAAGTGCAAACCTTACATTTAGTGAATTGGTATTTGCGAACCCCTAATAACTTTTAAAACACGAGAAACTCTACGAACTATGGGCAGTTCACGAGACCTACTCTATCATAAAAACTTACTCCATAAAGGTCTTAAATTGTGCGAGCTAGTAGGTTTGTGAATCCTTATGTAAGAACTGTTGTGCTCCGCGAGGTACTTTGATTTGCAAAATTTAGGGTTCGCATGTTCTTAATTCCTTTCTTCAAATATTTTATTACTTTTGGTAAAGAGAAATCTTAGTACTTTCAAGTGAAGTAGGTTCACAAAATATTTCCGCTGCATATCATGAATCATGCAAGGCGAGTTCGCAAACTTGTGCTTCCTTATATTTACATATTTTTTATGTTTTAACTTGTGGTGTGTTGGATGTTAGATTGGGTGTTAATGCAGAGTCACTTAGGTGGTTAATGTGGCATTCCTTAGTTCGGGTTCGACAATGAACCGAGTATGGGGTGTTACAATAATTGCAATAAATATGGTTATTTTAGCTATGAGTGTAGATCAACTCCCAAGGTTAGAGGAGAGAAATCATGTAGCAGTAGGTAAAGAATAAAATGTGGAATCTAGTGTATTCCTTTCTTACAAAAGAAAGTGAAAAATCAAAGAAAAATTTTTGATATCTTAATAATTATGCCAACAATCACATGTGTCGCAGAAAAGACTTGTTTTCAGAGTTGGACAAGAACATTCATAGACAGGTAATGTTTGGAGATGAATTGCGTGCCATGATCAGAGGTAAAGCAAAGTTACAATTATATAAAATAATGAAGAGAATAAGTACATATTAGATGTTTATTATGTACCAGCTTTGAAAAGCAACATCATCAGCCTCAGACAGCTTCTAGAAAAAGGATATGAATCACATATGAAGGATCGCACGCTTACCCTAAAAAATAATAGTGGTGAATTAATTTCCCAAGTTGATATGACACGTAATCATTTGTTCACTATTGACATTGAATATGAAGAACTGAAGTGTATGAAGAATGCGATCAAAGATGATTCATGGTTGAATTCAAGGTTCGGACATCTTGGATTTTTTGGCCTAAAGCTATTGTCAAAAGTAAAGATAGTGAATGGGTTGCCAGAAATTAATCCTTCTAATCAAATGGGTGAAGCTTGCACTAAAGGAAAACAACACAAACAAAGTTTTAAAGTTGGAAAACCTTGACGAGCCAAGAGACCATTAGAGATTGTGCACTCTGGCATAGTAGATCCTTTTGATATACCATCACTTGGCAAAAATACATACTATCTTACTTTTATTGATGATTTTAGTAGAAAAAAGTTGGATATATCTTCTTAAAACAAAATCAAAAGCACTTGAAAAGTTTATCAAGTTCAAATTTATAGTAGAAAAATAGAGTGGGCATTATCTTAAGACACTCAGATATGATAGAGAAGGTGAGTATACCTCGAAGCTATTTGAAAGTTTCTACAAACAGCACAAAATCATTCACTAGTTGACAGTTGCATACATGCCACAACAAAATGGAGTTGCTAAAAGAAAAAAACTGCATTGTTCTTGATATGATAAGAAGTATGGTTAAAGTTAAGCATTTACCAAGAACTTTCTAGCCTGAAGTTGTTCAATGTATTTGTTGAACCAGTGTCCAATAAAAAGTGTGAAGTACAAGACACCAAATGAAGCCTAGAGCAGGCAAAAGCCAAGATATGGACACCTCAAGATTTTTGGATGCCTCGCATATGCTCATGTTCCTGAATAGACAAGAAAGAAGCTCGATACCAATATAGTGAAATGCATTCTCATTAGCTATGATAAAATAAGCAAGGAATATAGATTATACAACCCTCTTACAAAAAGAGTTATTATTTCAAGAGAAGTTGAATTCAATGAAGTTGATTACTAGAGATGGGGTGAAGGTGAAAAGAAAATTGAAGGACTACTTTTCAGTGATGATAAAGATGATGACTCCATCAATCAAGATGAACAAAATGATCATCAAAGCCCTCCACCAAGTCATGTTGCAAAAACTCCTACAACAACGTCATCACCAAATAGCAGCATTAGCAGTTGCTCATAGGAAACACTTGTAAAAATGTGTAGTTTACACGATATTTATGATATCAAAGAACCTATAGAAACAACACTTGATTACTCCTTGTTCTATTTAATGACAGAATGTGATCCAATAACATATGAAGAAGCAATTGAAGATGTCAAATGGAAAAAAAACAACGAATGAAGAAATTGTAGCAATAAGAAAAAATGAGTGGCGACTAAGGGTTTTAAAAAGGAAGGAAAAAAAAAACAAAAGAAAAAGACAAGAGTGAGAAAAAAGGATGAACGATAGTATTGGCTAGGGAAATAGGCTACAGAAATCTAACAATAGCAACAATAAAAAGGGTAGCTACTAAGGTTTGTGGGAAGAGAAGAAGAAAGAAAAGAAAGGGAAAAGAATAAATAATGAATTTTTTTTTAAAAAAAGAAAATTTCTAAAAAAATAAAAAATGAAGAAAATTGAAAAATAAAGAAGTGAAAATTCCATGTCATCATTTCGTTACCATTTAACAGTGGAGTGACTAGTTTATTAATTTTTTTAACGATAGTGACAAAATTAACAAAAAAAATTAGGGTGACCAAAATTAGAATAACCCTATTTAAAGGGATTAACGAGATAATTTTACTTTTTAAAATTATATCATATAAAATTACATCTCAAATAGATCATATGCATATTTTAAAAATCTACCCAAAAATAAATATAAAACAATTTAAGAATACATCATTTAAAACTAAAATAATGTTAAAATTAAATTTAAAATATAAAAGCAAAATAGTGAAAAATCAAAATAATAATAATAGGAAAAGACCTAAATGGCATTCTTATATTGGTAGAGATAATAGATAGAGCAAAATATTTTTTTTAAGGTGTAATATTTTTTAAAAGACACTCTCTTGGTAATCATGCAATAAAAATATCATTGTAATAGATGTAAATTCAATATAAAATTTTAATTGTGTTAATAATTATTAGAAGTCATGTTAGCATTTTAATTAGAATAAAATATTTAGGTTAACTAATTATATTACAAATATTAGGATAGCAAATTATGTTAAAAATTAAAGTGTAAAGATTAAGGGCTGGTTTAACTGTGTTTTTGAAAATCACTTTTGACTTTAAAGCTATGCTAAACAAATAGGTTTTGCTTGAAAATTTTGGCTTTTGAAAGACACTTTTGCTCAAATGGATAAGTTAGAAATTTTAGCTTTTCTTAAGCCGAAAACACTTCTGAAAACTAATTTACTTTTTCATCTCTCCATTTTTTCTCCCCAAAACACACAATACTTCTATTTTTTTTTTCTTTGTCGCTTTCAAAGCTGAAGTTATCTGGCTCTCCCTTCTTTTCTATGTTCTTTGTTTTTTCCATTTTCTTGAAGGTTTTTATTACTTTCTTTCTCCTTTCTATTCCCTTAATCTCATCTTCTCATTTTAACTACCCATTTAATTTTTTCGTTTTCCCCCGTTTTAGGTTAAGCTCTTTTTGGTTGCTGCTGAATTTGGTTGCTTTCCATTTTGAAGTTAACTTTTTCATTTCACCTTTGATTTTCTTAGGTTTTCTATTTGGTTGCTCATTTTGATTCTTCTGCTGTTTTTTTCATTTAACTTTGATGCTTTTGCTGATTTTTTCTCCTTCGTTGTACTCCATTTCGTTCAAACTTGTGTTGATTTTCCAAAGCTTTATAATTATTATTACATAATGGAAATTAGAATTGTTGTATTCATGGGGGGAATTTCAATAATGTTGAAAGGATTTGCTTTATTTTATTCAATTATGTTGGTTTAATATAAGAGGGAAATGATGTGGGAATCTGATGCCATTTCTCCTCATGATATTATGGCTAATATGATTATTTTGATGCGAGATGAGAGGGTTACAGTAATGTTCTAGTTGTAAAGAAGTAGATTCTTAAAGTCTAATTTGGATTCCATGAGCATCATTTAGCCTAAAGAACATTAATGGTTAGGGGTTGCAGTACCTTGAAGTTAAGACTTATGAATTGAAGTATTTGCTTTATGCTCTGTTCAGTTGGTGAAACATGGGCTGCAAGATTAAAATTCGACATCTTGTTCTTTTGAACTTAGGAATTCCAAATTTTTTAGCTTAATTTGGAGATTTTTCAATAATAATGGGGGCACAAGTTGTGTATTATCTATGCTTAAATCATTAACATATTGTTTATGATTCATCAATCCTTGCATTTCTCATATTGTATGTTCTGGTTGCGGCATTTAGAAGTGAATAGTCTCGAACTTTGCCCCTCTTTATTATATTTAAAAACCTTCAAATTTCTTTGGTTTTTTTTATCTTTATAACTTCTAAAATTTGTGCTCTTTTTTTTTTGCATTTTTATAATATTACAGTTCATTTATTTTCATCAAATTATGTAATATTTATAGTATCACGGTTTGTGTTTTTAAAGTGTGTAGAAAACATGTTGATGAAAGTGATGCAGATTTTATAGAATACGAAAATATTAACAGAACCTATGAGAATATTTTATAATATGTGCATGATGGTAAAAGTGATGATAATGATGATGATGGTGAATCAAACAATTCAAGTGGTTTTGAAATGGAATTAACAAGAAATGCTATAGCTTCTAATTTAATGAATTTACTTTAAATTACAAATGCTAATGTAAGATTTTTAATATATATATTTGGTATATAAATATTACCCCTTTTTGAAACTTTAATCTAAATAAATATAATATTTTAATTTGTTAGGTTTATGTTATCTATGTTATATTAATATCCAATATGATTATATATTTAAATTGCATTTTAAAATAAAATCATTAATTAAAAAAATATTTCTCAACATATCATAATATTAACTAATTTGAATATTATTTAAATGTATATTTGTTACTTTATAATACTATATTTAAAATGGACATTTTATTTCTTAAAAACATTTTTTGATAGCAATACTAAATACTTAAATATTAAACCAAACTTTTCAAAAGTATTTTTTCACAACACTTTTTAAAAACAATGCTAAATTAGCCCTAAATCTCAAATTTAAACATAGTTTTGAGACTAAATTTATAATTTGACTCTTTTTATATGACTTTAACAAATAAAGAGATCAAAATTAAAATTTTACCATTAAATTTTTTATATAAATTTAATACCTAAATTTGATTTTGATATATTACATAATTTTTAATATTATATTAATTATACGAGATTAAATAAAAATATATATCATACAAATTAAAATATATAATTAAAAATATAAAAATAATCAAAATCTAATTGAAGTTTAAAAAATTTACAAATTTAAATAGGGGTATTTTGGTAATTTTAGAGGAAACCAAATTTAATTGATTGAAACTCTTCAAATCTCGTGGGATTCAGATTATTTTGCTGTTGAATATGCAAAGGGTTGTAAATTTAGGTCAGAGTAGTTGGGCCTGAGTTAACCAAAGTCCATTCCTTTTCTCTTACTTCATGTCTTTTTGTTTCTTAACCCAAAAACCAACCCTAAAAAAGAGCCTGTTAAAAACCCTAGAGGCTACAACCAACATAATTTTGTTGGAAGGGCGGCAGCGGCGGCAGCAGCAGCAGCTGGGCTAAGCTATCAAGCAAAGAAGAAGCAGAGGAAAAGATGGTTTCAGGCTCAGGGATCTGCGCGAAGAGGGTGGTGGTGGATGCTAGGCATCACATGCTAGGAAGGCTGGCATCGATATTGGCCAAGGAGTTGTTGAATGGGCAGAAAGTAATGGTGGTGAGATGTGAGGAAATTTGCATTTCGGGTGGATTGGTGAGGCAGAAGATGAAGTACATGAGATTCTTGAGGAAGCGTATGAACACTAAGCCTTCTCATGGTCCCATCCACTTTCGTGCTCCTGCTAAGATCCTCTGGCGTACCATTCGTGGGTATGTTTCTGTTTTCATTTTATGATGGATATTTGGTTTATTGATTTCAAGTTTTTTGTATATGTTGCTGGAAAATCTTGTAAAGAGTGAAGAGGAATTTGCGTGCTGTTTATGTTTGATAATAGAAAGTTTAGATGGATTTTCTGATTCCTCATTATCCATTTAAGAAATGGAAAGTGTACTACGAATGTGCTTGAGGTTATTATCTGTGAGTTAAGAGAATACAGCTGTGAAGATCTATGGATCTTATGGTGCAAAGGGTGTTTTGATTCATTATATATGAAGTTTACACTCACTGCATTTTCAGTTGTGATGTAGTTTTGCTTATGTTAAGTGTTGTGAATGGTGCATGAGGTATGGTGCGATGGTTGCTCATTTCGTCCCTTAATCATGTGGTTGAGTTCAATTCTTGCTTATGGAAATCAAGCACATTTCATGCTCAGCTGTTTACCTCTTTAGAGAGCATTTGTGATAAGGGGATTAGTCACTACTGTTAGTGGTGGATACTCTGGTTCCGAACAAAAAAAATGGTACATTAGCCATTTTTAGGTGTTAGAACCTTTTTATCGTGCAAGGTGCTAAAAAGTGCTTGCTTGACTGAAAGGAGCTCATTGAATGTTTGTGTAAATACAATTCTGACAATAAACTCCGAAGAGTAGTTTAGTTTATCCTACAATGCTTGCAGAGTTTTCTTTTTCCTTTGTGGTCAATATATATGATTTCTTTATGGTTCACATATATTGTTGAATACTTGAATATTGAGAAGTAGATAGTTAATTTATTCCTTTTCTTACTAGTAAAAGTATAGTGAATGAAATAAATTAAATATGAAGGTGCACACCTTAACTACGTTGCTTATCATTATTTATATTTATTTTTTATTGCAGTATGATTCCTCACAAGACTAAACGTGGAGCAGCAGCTCTTGCTCGCTTGAAGACTTATGAGGGGATTCCTGCACCTTATGATAAGATGAAGAGGATGGTTATTCCTGATGCTCTCAAGTGAGTTTTTGGTGGTCAATTTCTTATCCGCAAATTAGATTTCCTTCACTTGCATTGATCACGACTAGTCATGTACAATGATTTAAAATTCTTTTTGGTTTTTAAATTAGGGTTTTGAGGCTTCAGAAAGGACACAAGTACTGCTTGTTGGGCAAGCTCTCATCTGAGGTTGGATGGAATCACTATGACACTATCAAGGTGAAGACTGATATTTGGCTTGTTTTCGTTTAAAGTTCATCAACCTAGAAGTTGTTTATTACATTGTTATAACCTAAAAGCTCTTTTGCTGAACGCTTTAATCCTAGTAAAACTGCAAGAAGGTTTTCATAGAAAGAGATCTTACATGCAAGCAAGAGAACGTCACTTTTTGTTTTGTACTCTCAGCCTATGTTGCTCAGTCTCTGGTTTGAAGGTTGGGATCTGATTTTAGCATGCATGCTCGACTTTTCCCAACATTTTTTACCATGTATTGCTGACTGCTCAATTCTTTTATCGAGTGTTATTTACTTGGATGAAATACTCTTATTTTGGTATTTGATATTGTACAGTTCTTCATCTTTTTGTTATACATACAACTATCTAAACCTTGGGAGTTGATAACATCTGTTGATTTCCTGATTCCTTGTTTCTTCCCTCCAGGAGCTCGAGAGGAAGAGGAAAGAGAGAGCTCAAGTGGCATATGAGAGGCGGAAGCAACTCGTTAAGCTTAGGGTTAAAGCTGAGAAGGTGGCGGAGGAGAAGCTTGGGGCGCAGTTGGAAGTTATTGCTCCCATCAAATATTGATTCATAGACCTAGGAGTGTTGAAACAATCTGGTTAAGTTCAATGCATTTTGATAGTGTCTTTTTTTGAGTGGCTCATAATCTTATTGTCCCTTGTATCTTTTGAAGTAGATGATGTTATGCTTATATACATTTTGTATGGTACTCTGGTTTTTTTGTCCTCCCAATATTTGCTTCAGAATCATTTTCCTTCACTCTTGGATTATATGGCTTACTTTATATCCGATGTGTCTCATCACATAAATTATTATATTATATTTGACCAATATTATAAGTATTTCAAACCTAAAATTTATAGGCATACTCTAACATTTGTGTTTGAATTTGTATTTTTTGTCAAATTATTTCAAAATGAATGAAAATTTAATTATTTTTTAACTTTGTTGATGTGATATACACATGAATTATCACGTGGATGATATGTCAGTATTTAATTAATTTTTAAAATTTTTTAAAGTAATAAAAATATTTTTATTATTTTTTAAAATTTTAAAATCTAAATATTAATTAAATATTAACATTATTCATATGTATGAAGCAAAATTAAAAAAAAAAGTTAATTTTTCATTCATGATTTAATAAAAAACATAAGTTTAAAAAAAAGTTATATTTTCATTCATGATTTAATAAAAAAAATGAAATGTATATATATTAGAGCAATTGAAACTATGGAGCTTAAGCACACTATGTTCATAAAATGATTAATTTGCGAATGGGGCTTCAATATTTAATACTTATATTCGACTTTATCTATTTTCTAATTTTATTTATATTATGTATTTATATCATATAAAAATAAATATAATATTATAATTTAAATAGTAGAAAAAAAATATGTTAAGCTAAAATTTTAAGAAAAGAAATATATAAAATCAATAAATTTAAAAAGTAAAAAAGAATCATATGGCCAGATTAAATAAGATTGAATTAATCGATAATATTATAAAACGGCCTTGCAATTTACAATTAAATATGAAATGATGCTGCATAATTCACCCTTGCTATGTGCCACTACATGACGATTGCATGTATTAGAAAAAAAAGTTTATTTTAATGAAAAAATTTGAAACATGATATATTTTCTAAATATTAACAGTAAAATGTAACATATGATGCCACACAACAATATGTAATGATTTATGCGTATAAAAAATTTATTATTTTTATTTTTTAAAAACATGCAAATTGATTGGTGAGAATTGGATGTCACATTTTAAAATAATATAATTATTTTAAAATTAAATATAATTTTTTTGGCAAAATGAAACTTCTTTTTATTTTTTTCTTCTTTCTAAAATTTTCTTATGTTGGCGAAATGTTTTCTTTTCTTTTTCAAAATTTTGAAAATTTTAAATATTGTTTCAAAATGTTTAAATAGTTATTCCGAATCTGATTTTTTTTTTAATTTTTGTAAAGCATATTTTTTCACAATTTTAAGTACTTTAAAATGTTATTAATTTTTTTAAAAATATTTTTTTATACACTAATCATTTTTAATTTAATAATTTAGATATTTTTAACATTTCAAAAATTAGATATTAATGATGTTATATTTTTTCTATATTTAAAAAATATTTTAACCCCTCATATTTTAAAATTAATTCAAACTCATATTTTTACCATTATTAATTGTTTTTCATTTTTATTTTCACATAGCATCATTGTATATTGCCTCATGTCAATTCTAATATTAAAATTAAAAAAGAAAAAGAAAAAAGTTCTTCAAGATGTAATAAGTGTCACTCCATTTCATATTTAAGGGTGTTATTGTCACATGTACTATATTAAATATTCAAATATAGCTATTCATGATATTATTTTTTACAAATATGAATGAATTTGAAAAAAAATTTAAAGTCTACATTTTATTCCAAGTCTTGAGTAAATATGAATGAAATAAAATCAACTTCACCCATAAATATATTTGTTTACCCCTCACTCTCCCTATATATATGTTGATATTAAAAAGTGGCATAGTGATTGAAGTCAATTCATCCTATTTAGGCAGAAAGCTACAAGGTGTGGACAAAGAAGCTAAATTGAGAAGAAAGAGCCTAGAAAAGAGAATGAAGGGGTAAGTTTGGAGCCCAAAAGAGAGTTTGTGTTTAAAGAGCCCTTGGCTCAAGAATGAGTGAGACGTAAATATGGATTGACTTCCCTTGCCACATGTTGGCTCCTATTGTTGCTAGTAGAGTCATTGTTCATAAAACGTTGTGCTAACATTTTCATATTTTCTTGCATAAGTGTAAATTGTTGTGAATCAAAGTCTAGATATTGTGAAGTTTCGTCACCATGGAGGCATTGGGATTGCCCTAAGAGGGTGGTGGGTTGGTTTGTTGGTTCGAGTATCGAGGATAATACCTAGGTAGGTGTAGTGTGTGTAACTTATATGAAATAGATAATGGGGCCATACAAGTTGTGTTGTGATTGTTGATAAGGATATTGTTGCCTCATGTTAATCTGGAACTAATTTTGAATCATCTGAGGTTGTGTCTAAGCTTGTGATCTGTGTTGTGATTGTTGCTAAGGATATTGTTGCCTCATGTTAATCTGGAACTAATTTTGAATCATCCGAGGTTGTGTCTAAGCTTGTAATCTGATTCTAGTTCTTCTTTATTTGATGGAACACCTAAGGCAAAATGAGCCATGCTCCACACTCACCACACCAATTGTTATACTAAAAAGTAGCGTAGAAATTAGAGTTGATTTGTAACACCCCTAACCCGTATCCGTCGCAGGAACAGGGTTACGGAGCATTACCGAAGTTTTTAAATCAAACAGACATTAATTTCCAACTATTCAAATCATATCAATAAACATTTTAAAACCAATTCAAAACATACATATTGTCTCTTAAATGAGCCATTGAGGCCCAAATTGCGCAAAGAATTTTTTAGAAAGTAGTGAAAATTTTCAAAACTGTAGGGGTCGCACGGCCGTGTGGCCAGGTCGTGTGGGCATTCTAAGTAGGGACACACGGCCGTGTCCCAGCCCATGTCCGTGCCCGTGCCCGTGTAACTCACTGACTTGGGTCACATGGCCAAGCCACATGCCCGTGTGCCAAGCCGTGTTCCCTTCGAAATAACCCCATACGCCAGTTTGCCAAACCGTATGCTAGGTCGTGTAACAGCCTGACTTACAACCCTTCGAAAGCTACAGGGGACACACAGCCGTGTCACCTGACTGTGTGTCACACACGACTGAGACACACGCCAGTGTGAACGAAAATAGGCCATTTTACAAGTAATTTTTCTCACCCAAACTAGCATGTACCTATAACCAAAATGCACATATGCACAAGCCTTTATAAGGCACCAAAATCAAGTATAAACAAATCATATACATATGGTATAACATCATACAACCAATATGCCCTTAGGCACCTCAAATGACAAAATATAAACATGTTCAACCATGTCTACAATTTGGCCAAAATGACTAGCTAACTTTTAACTAAACTTGCATTAACTCAAACCATTGAATTAACTTACCATAGCCTATCACATGGTACAAAATATGCCATTCATCCACTAATATTAATAGACATATATAAACCTTTCTTATCAAGATACCAAACAACAAGTTACAAGACTTATACAATATGCATATTCATCTATCACAATTCAAAAATATTAAGCCAAACATCGACCATAATAAGGTTAATTTTTACATACCATAAACTAAGCTCATATCAACATCAAAATGCTAAATCACAAGCCAAACCAAATGACTATTCCAACAACCAAAACATATGGCCAACATTAGCCATAATACCTATACATGCCATTATAAACAAAATTAAACATCCAAAAGTACTGAAAGAGTTGATAGATAGTGTGACAGATCTCCGATGACTTTCCAACTCGAACAAGCTTGTAACACCCCTAACCTCGAACCATCGCCGGAACAGAGTTACGAGGCATTACCGGACATATCAGACAATTTGCAAATATAATTTTTGTTTAATATAAATTTCGGCAGCATTTCTGCTTATTATTATATAAGACCCCCTGTAAATTAAACCGTATTCATTTCAATTATAACCAATTCAACCAATTCATTTCATATATTCATTTTCTATTCTAATTACCTTCTAATCAAACTCAATCAATATAATAACAACTTAAATTTATCAAACTATTAGTTAGATTAAAATAAATATACTTCTTTCATTATAATTCTTAAACTTGTAATACTAACATTTTTAACCATTTACATTCAAAACATAATAACCTTTATACACAACCTACGTACATGCCACATTATGAAAAGGAAATATACATCACCAAAAGTTTGCTGAAGTCGGGTCTGGCTTCGGATGCTGGTTCAGTATTTGACTTCTACAACCTGCGCACGGAAACAACCGTACACTGAGTATACATATACTCAGTGGTATTACCATAATTCAAATTATAATCATAATAATCATATCATTAATTCATATAACTTTAATTTAACTAAACCAATTCAAACATAACTTTCATATAAGTTTGTCCTTCTCAATATATTCATACAATTCAATTTTAGCTATTCAACAATTGAAATAATACACAATCATGTTGAGCCACTATCCATTTCTTGAACCAATGGTTCATACTTTCTATTCTCA